>JADLZK010009041.1:0-570901 GCA_015847255.1 Hyparrhenia diplandra
TCCTATTAAATAGTACAGATTTGAACTAGCAATGAGAACTAAAAATGAAATATTCTCAATCTCATACCTGTACTAGAAATATGTGACAAAATGGTAGTCCATCCATTGTAAATTATAAAACATTTCGGCTTTTTGAGCTTCATATCTCTTTGACTATGTACCTAGATATATATTATGTTTTAGGCATAAAAACTCTAGAATTTTAAACGTTAAAATGTGGCTTGCCTATATAGGACAACAAAACTCCATGCACAATCTTGCTTTGATTTGTACGTGCTGCATAAAGTATAATGCAATCTTACTCTAATGCAAAAATTAAGCATAATTAATTCATATATACCTATGTACTTTAGCTTCTCTTTGGATTGCAGGAAACTTTCCTATTTCTAATTTCTTGTGTTTTTGTAGTACAAACAGAAGAATCGATATCTTACAAAATTCCTACAACGTACAAAGAGCCACCTATGCTTTTTGTTCATTTTCGTATCCTCAAGAAACCTTTGTTGCAGTACTGAAATAAAATTGTTTGTGCAAATACCTGCCTGGGTATAATTACCTTTTTGAATAAAATGACTTAAAGATGAGTAAAAGTAATCAAGAAATCAATACTTTTTCTTGAGAAGAATATGAACATGGCAGCCTTCTATTCTGCCGGGCTGCACCGCGCTGGCTCTGCTGCATGCCCCGCACCATCGACGACGACCCAGCCCCGGCAAGCAGGACGCGCAACGGCGGCAGCCACTACGACGGCAACGAGGCGGACCGCAAGGCGTCCAACGACGTCAGGAGAGGCCCCGCGCATCATCACGCCGGCCGCCGCCACAGGGGCTGGCACGGCCACGCTCCTGCCACCGGCGTGCAGGAGAAGATGGCGGCAGCGTACCCGTACGCCGGAGCCGACGAGACGTTGAAGCAGGAGCAGCAGGCCCCCGCGGCGTGGAACGGCAGGGTTGCTGCTGCTGCCGATCGTCACGCAGCACGCGGGCGCGCGCCGCACAACTACTACTATTCGTACGAACGCGCAATGCCGACGGCCGCTGCTGCCCACAGAGAGGACGCCGCGGATTCTCACTACGCGGCCGCCACCGCTACCGCCGATCACGAAAGCGTACCAGTGTCGTCCATGCCAGAGCGCGCGAGCAGGAGCTGTCGAGTTGGGCAACAATTGGGGCCAGCTATCAGAGAAGTGAAAGTGTTTTCTTTTAGCACATGGTAGCTGTGGGCAAAGCAGATAGGACAGAGAGTTGGTGAGCTCAAGTCTACCAACCTGGTTGAGCTCCGGAGCGAGGATATGTAATCGAGCCTCTTCACATTTACTTTCAATGAGTGGTAAAAAAAAAAAATCATCTACTCTGGACTGGTTGGTCTCATGGGAAGGCCAAGATATGTGAATAGGAAATAATTAGTATGCAACCAAAGGTTCTAGCATGGTGACAAAGCTTTTCGCTGCTCAGATTTGTAGGAACCATCATGGATTTAGAGAAATTGATTCTTAAGCCTGTTGAAACACTAAGAGTTTGTTTGGAACAAAGTTGAAAAAACGTAGAAAAAAGAAGAAGCCTAGGAATATGAAGATAAGGTTGGATTAAAGCAGGAGGAAAAAAAAACATAGGAATTTGGAAGAGGTGTTTGGAACGCAGGAACGGGAAAATAAATATTGATAAAAAATGAATGTCAAAGTATCTTTTAGTACTAAGAGCTTGTTTGGAACAAAGGATTGAAAAAAGCATTAGAAAAGGGAAGAAACCCGGGAATATGAAGATAAGGTTGGAGTAAAAAACAAGGAGGATTGAAAAAAAACAGAAGATTTGAGAAGATAGGTGTTTGGAGCAGCGAGGAACGGGAAAATAAATATTGATAAAAAATGAATGTCAAAGTATCTTAGTAATTCTTTTAATAGACCTTGAAAGACCCTTGAAATGACAAACACTACTACATCTGGTCCATGATTTTTTTTTGAGGAATATGGTCCATGAATTATTGGGAAAAAGAATTGAAGCAGCCTAGAAAATTCTCATGGCTCAAGGACCAAATGCGTTACGCGGGGGCCACTGAAAAGGCAGGTGCTCGTCTCCGTGGCCCGTGTGCCTCAGGATGTTCCGGGTTCCGTGTTTGTGAAGGACACCTATAGCCTTTCCTCCGGGACGACAGGATTCATTCTTTTGATCCAAACACCACGTGACGTCAGCCCATTCAAACGAATCTGTTTCTGTAAAAAATTCCTATGACAATCCTTCATTAGGGTCCTGTTTGGAACACAAGAATGCAAAACAGAGGAAAAAAAAAGTAGAAATATGGTAGAGTGAAAAGTGGAAAAACTATAGGATTCCAAAATACAGAATAAATACTATGAGGTGTTTGGATTGCGGGAATTGTAATGCTGAGAGAATCACAAAACATGTAAAAGGATATAGGTCATTAGGAGTGGTTAATAATAGCCGGTTAGTTGCATAATTTGCATGTGGGGCCATAGATCCATGGACCTATCCTTGGGTTTGTGGCTTTGCAAACATACTCCCTCCGTCCCTTTTCGATGTCGCTGGGGTGCGTGTGGAGTCAAACTTTCTCAACTTTTGACTAGGTTTGTAGAAATACGTGCAATATTTATATCTCTAGATAAATTTATTAAAAAACTAGAGTTAAAGATCTTTTCAATGATAGTAATTACTTAGCATAAATATTTATATATTTTAATATATAATTTCTAGGCGTAGTTGAAAGCGTTGACTTCTTGGGAAGCGTGAATGACATCTATTTAGGGACGGAGGGAGTATGTTTTAGTGGGACCAAACATAGTCGTGGTTCACATCCACTCATCCTCTATCTCTCTCGTCTTGCTTTCGGGTGACGCGGCCGCCGCGGCGGCAGCCAGCGAGAGCGGGGCCGGGCGAAGTCCGGTCATAGATGCGGGAGGCTCCTGGGCGGCGGCACAATTTGGGCGCGGCCGACAGCGAGGCGCGGCGCAACTTGTGCGCTAAGCGTGAGCACAAGCACCACAGAAAATTTCCCTTGGCTCTAACCTCATTTCTCCTTTCCTCCAAAGTACAAGCTTCAGCGCCAGTTCCTCCGAAAGGTTTTCGCGCCAATTCCTCCAGTTCCAAACTTAGCGATTCCTTTCCTCGAAACTCATTCCTTCACTTTCCTCACGTTTTCCCTTCATTCCACGAGGCCTAAGGATTGAAGAATGCCTTTGAGGAAGAACAATTGTGGAGTGGAGGCTTCCATTGTGATTAGAGTGTCATCCGCCTAAGAGAGGCCTATACATAAGCCGCCATGCGGATCCACGACCCGAAAATTATTGGATTGATGATTGAGGCGACTCTTGAGGCGTTTTGATCCCGACCACGTCTAGGTCGCGTCGTGTGACCCACGATCCGCTGCACTGCTTGTCGGCCACTCTCGCCCGACGTCCACACCCGTCACCCGGTCGCAAATTGGTGTCGGCTCCATAAGTGTCGGTTAGCCGTTCCGCGCCGCCGAACTGGATGACCACTAGGGCTTTGCCGCTTAGGTTCCAAGGGTCGGGGGTACGCCGGTGGCCACGATACATGTTAACGTGGGCCACTCCGTCGTGCCCTCCCGATCTGCTACATATTGCCGGCGAAGGAGGAGACGAGTTGTGGTTTGGAGGTGATGCCCCAAGCCCTAATGTAACAGAGATGCTCCGAAAACTCAATGTGACGAAGAAGGAAGGAGCCTTTCGAATTCAATGATGACGAGGATGTAGGAGTACTTATGCAATCTGAACATGCGGCTGGTGCGTAAGGTGCTGTCACCGGTGCCATTACATGTCACTACGGTGCAACTAGTGATGAAACTCGCCTAGGGCAACTCGTCGACCTCAAATTTCTAGAGATAGGTGAGAGGGGAGACAACCTTTTTCGTGGTGCATTTCGGCAGTGCACGCGATATGGGAGAGTGTGTTGTCCCATTCGCCATGGATGGTTGGAAAAGTATGTGGTTTCTACGAGTACGATGGGAAACTTAGTGCGTCGGAAATTATTTTCAATCACTTGGATATTTGGGTTCGTATTCTCAACCTTCCCCTTGGTTGGATGAATCGATAAGGGCTCGGGAGCCATGGGCTTGATCGGGTAGGTTGGGAAGATGGATGCTAATGTTGATGGCAAAGCGAGCGGTACATTTCTACGTGCACACCGCCATCGAAACTGATGAGTCAATTAGGGCGAGGGGGTTCTTCTACGAGGATGAACAAGAGAGTCGCACTGGTTTAAAAGCTGAATGAGGAGTCGCACTGGTTTAAAGCTCAATATGAGAAGTTGCCCTATTTTTGTTTTGCGTGTTGGGCACTTTTCAGAGGTGGCATGTCCAACCCCGATTGAGCGAGATGATAATGGCAAATTGTCGTATGATATCCATACATGGAATAAAATATTACTTCCTTCGTTCTAAATTATAAAACATTTTGACCTATCTAGTTACATATCTTTGACTATGTATATATATATTATGTATTAATGTATTAAAAACTTTAGATTTATAGATGTTACAATGTCTTATAATTTGGAACAGATGAAGTCATAACTAAACATAATTTAATTACCCAATAGATGTGACTTACTTATGTAGGACAACAAAGCACCATGCACTATGTTGCTTGGATTGTACGTGCTGCATAAAGTATATGATGCAATCATACTCTAATGCAAATAATTAAGTATATTTCATACCTAAGTACTTTTAGCTTCTCTTTGGATTGTGGGAAACTTTCCTGTTTTTTTTCATGTGTTTTTGTAGTACAAAACAAAAGAATCGGTATCTTATAAAATTCCTACAACGTACAAAAGAGTAACCTGTGCTTTTTTTGTTTTGTTTTGTTGATTTTCATATCCTCAACAAACCTTTGTTGCAGTACTGAAATAAAATTATTTGTGCAAGTACCTGCCTGGGTATAATATATATACCTTTTTGAATAAAATGACTTAAGGAATAAGCATATATTATATATGTAGAGATGAGTAAAAGTAATCAAGAAATCAGTCCTTTTTGTTGAGAAGAATATGAACATGGCAGCCTTTCCTATTCTTGCCGGCTGCACCGCTAGTTTTGTTCTTATATGCCAAGTTCCATCCAATCCAACACACTGAATATGCAGAAAGGAATGGATTTTCTATCCAGACAATCCATCCTTCCACGAGATCTTCTTGTTAAACCTAGATGCTGTTGCGGCACTAACTTGGTGTCCCTGTACTAGTTAACTCGAAAAGAGACATGATTAACCCGTTTATTTTACAAACAGCTTTTTCCCTTATAACCACTCTGCAGGAATATTACACTTTTTTCTTTCACATTTTAATCCTGCGCAATCTCCACGCGATGTAAACTATTACTAATACTAATCTTCACCAACGCGGCTCGCAATCTCCACGGGATGTAAATTATTTTATTACTACTAATCTCCACCAACGCGGCTCGCACTATAGCAAGTCCATCCATCCTAATAATAACAAGGAAAAATTCCAACGGTTGAACCGTCTCGCGAGATGGATCTCGTTGGACATGGACACTTATATTAACCCACAGTGGTAACCAAGGCAGCATCTACAATAATGAAAACTTTCGGTGGACAATCACCTCCGGCGATCTTCTCGGCCGGGTTCCATTCCAGTACGAATCCATCAACATCGATCGCCTTGTTGGCAAGCTCCGGTTCGCCTGTGATCCAAGTGTTCTCTCCTTTCTGGCGCCACGGATCTTCTCCTCGATCACCCCATCGATCGGGTCTCTTGATGCTGAAGCGGCCGGCCTTGTTTTGTGCGTCCGCCACGGACCAATCATTCCAGCAGCAGCAGCACATTCCGGCTGGGAGCTGTGCGGGAATAAAGGCACCCGGCGGCAACACATGCCATGCTACGGTCCTGGTGATTATTATCCATATTTGTTTGTGCGCTGATATTAGTATATCCATCGCCCTCGTGCGGTCGTGCCTAATGCTAGCGCATTTGTCTCTGCTTGCTGGCTTAGCTTGCTGCCCAGTGTCTCGGACAATTTCGGCGTCATTTATGTAATTGTTTTTGGAGGCAGCTGACGTCATTTTAATTGAGCAAGCCTGAAGCCACTGGAAACCATACAGAAGAGTAAATTCATAAATTTCAACATGTATATATGAATAAATAAATGAAAGGATAAAGACGCGTTGCCGCAGGAATTGAACTGGCACACACTAGCTGGACTGAAGGCATCTTCGCGCGCTAGATACTAACAGTATCCATTTGCTTGAACTACTAGTATGATGAATTCTGCAAAAATGCATGGTCAAAGTCTCGGCATATACATTTGACAATTCCGGTCTTATGGATGGGTACGTTGACCCCTTTTTGTTGAATAATGAGGTCAAGGGGAGAACATATTCTCCTCCGTGAAACACGAGGGAGAGGGACGATGCAGTGGGCTCTGTGGCATGGCGAGCGCGGCCCGCCCGTCGTCGCATCGCATGGAACCATGTTCGCGATGCGTGCTAGCGCTATCCTGGTGGAGCTACGTCACGCAATTGACGGTGGAGATCGGCCGACCGAACGCAGCGCGCCATCATGGAACTGGAAGTGGAAGGTAGAGGAAGGAATACGGCGGCGGAGCCAGGAAGACGTGGACGTGACAGCGGGCGCACCACCGGCCGCCCGGCCAGCTCTCTTCCACCTCCGCGGCATCACGCCATCGCCGCTAAACCGCTGGCTGCGCGAACCCGCCAGGCACCCCCGGCGACGGGGGCGTGCCCCATCAGGCAAATCACACACTCAGCCCGGCCGGCCTTGGTGGTGACGCACGGGACACACGTCAGGTCACGTTGTTGGTCAGGATAGAGTTGTGGTGTGAATTAACCGAACAGAACCGAGGCTCGATCGATGGAATCGACGCGGTGGTGAACTCGCTGGCCAGCAATCAGCTCATTGCGGGGGCTTCGGTGCCACCTACCGTGGGAGCGCAGCTGCAGGAGCACCCGTCCGCTACGTCCATTTCGGCGGTAGATGAGCGAGACACAGTCCTCTCGCCTCAGCCATCTGCCGAGGACCTTCTGCAGCTCACGCCTCCTCGGGGCGGGTCGGGCCCGGCGATCAAGATTGGCGATGGGGACGCACCCGTGGGGTTCGCGGGGCACGCTCAGTCACCCCACCTCAACCACCGGCATAGGAGCTCACTGGCGAACGACGGATCAGCGTCGGTTATCGCGGTGTAGGAAGGAAGCTGCCGGTGCCGCCTACCGCCACCGACGCGACGCCTCTCGCAACGCGAAGCTGCTCGCCGTCTCGCCGGTTCACCGAGGAGGTGCGAGGTTTAGAGAGCGCCACCTTTGACCGTCACTCCCCGAAAACACATGAGGTTGGGGATCCTTTGCCCGGCAGCACCGATCTCCATGCAACCTCAAGGGGGGCATGTGACGTTATCATCGGTGGGAGCTTGACATCCAGCCATATTGAATATGTGGACACGATTTCTTGGCGACCAAGTACTTATCCGGTCGAAAAGTTATCTTGGGACATCGAGGCGGGCCCGCACAACAAGCGGCAGAGGAACGCCGCCAGGTTGTAGCGTCGTTTGCATAGTCGTAGTCCTTTATGTAATGTCGAACTTTCATTGTTTGTTTGGACGGTATGACCTTAGGCTATTAGTCCTATGTTGACGCTAGTCCTTAGCGTGTCGTTTATGCGATTATTATCTTGTTCTCAATGGAAGGGTACATTGATCCTTTTGGGTGTTTGAGAACGAAAAAAAAAAGGACACAGTGGTGAACTGAACTCAACAGAACCGGTATAGTCCTGTAGAACGTACGTGTTTCGACGACCTCGGGCAGACCACTAGACCAGGACTACTGAGCCCCGGCGAGTCCGAGTCACCAGGCCGCGCCTAACTGCTTTTCGCCTCCGCATCCACACACACGGCTGTTGATGCTCTTGCTCGCCCTCCCTCACCCTCAGGGCTCAGCTTCACGTACAAGTTGGGCTCAACTTCCGTATATATGCCGCACCCACTACGCTACACCAGTGTCGTACCAGGCCACCAAGAACCAACACCAAGACAAGACGTACTGGTTGGTACTAGTGGCTTTCAAGCAACTCCATCCGTCTCCCTCTCCGCTACTATAGCATAACACCAGCGATCCATTCCATTCCATTCCACTACAACCTGAACCAAACAAGAAACGAGGCAGCAGGGTAGAGCCTTAGAGGGACCAACTCCACCCGCCGCCGCCAAGAATGTGCCTCCCAATCGACTCCTGCTTCGGCTTCGGCACGCCCCGCACCGACGACGACCACTATCACGTCCCGGTGGCGTCCAAGCCACCGCCTGCCCCGGCAAGCACCAGGGGCCAGCTGCCCGCGCACCACAACGGCGGCCACCACTACACCGGCAACAGCTACCCCGCGTACGCCGGCGCGGAGGCGGACCGCAAGGCATCCAACGACGTGATGAAGAGAGGCACCGCGCATCATGCCGCCGAGGCCGCCGCACACAGGGGCTGGCACGGCCACGGTGCCATCACCGGCGCGCAGGAGAAGATGGTGGTGGCGGCGTACCCGCACGCCGCCAGAGCTGACGGGACGTTGAAGCAGCAGGCCCCGGCGTCCAACGCCAGGGTTGTTGCTGCTGCTGCCGATGGAGCAGGAGCACGCGGTGGCGCGCCGCACAGCTACTACTACTACTACGAGCCTGCACACAAAGGACGCCGCGGATTCCTACTACCTGGCTGCCACCGCTACTGCCGATCACGAAAGGTATTAGTGAGTGACATCCAACGATCAAGAATGGTATTAGCAGGAGCTGTGGAGTTGGGCAACAGTTAATTAGCTACTACGCATCATAACAAGCAGAGAAGTGAGTGTTTTTAGCTTTGTTGTTACTCTTGTTTTTGTCAGTGCTTTAGAGGCACTTGAAGAGAAGTAGTAGTGGACGATGGATGCAGAGTGGATCCACGCTGCCCTATCCATTGAAGGGGCGAACAAGGTAGAGAGGACTTTAGTTTAGCAGGCAGAGGCTTTCAGTTCGCTTGTGCTACTGGGTCTTGTTGTCCGACTTCCTGTAATGTCAATCTGTTACGTGTAATTATAAGTGGGTCTTGTTCCTGTTAAAATCTGTCACATTTAATTAAAAGTGGGTGAATGTTCCTGTAAAAAAAAACTTCTCTTGATGCTGAAGCGGCCGGCCTTGTTTGTGCGTCCGCCACGGACTAATCATTCATTCCGCCCAGCCAGACCCAGCAGCAGCACATTCCGGCTGGCTGCTGTGCGTGCGGGAATAAAGGCGCCAGGCGACAACATGTTGCTATGCTACGGTCCTGGTGATTATCCATATTTGTTTGTGCGCGGCGGATATTAGTATACTAATGCTAGAGGGAACGGAACGGACACTTTGTCTCTGTTTGCTGCCCAGTGTCTCGGACAATTTCAGTGTCATTTGTGGGATTGGTTTTGGAGTCTGCTGGCGTCATTTTTAATTGAGCAAGCCTGAAGCCCCTACAGAACTCAAGGCATCTTTGCTAGTACGCACTACAGTATCATTACTACTACTATGAATTGCAAAAAAAATTTGTCAATGGTCGGAGTCTAGACATTTGACAAATTCGATCTTATGGATGGGTTGTGAGTTCTGACCGAAACACGGACTCAAAACCGTTTCGCGAAAAAAAAAATGGATTGGGTTCTGACTCAAAACCCAAGCGAACTGACACGAGCGACTGGGCAACTGGCAATATTCTCCGTGAAACACGAGCGACGATGCAGTAATGCACCCTGTGCTATACAGTAGCAGAAACGGCAGGAGCCCGCCCGTCGTGACATCGCATGGAACCATGTTCGCGATGCGTTCTGGTGGTACCTTGCCTTTCTGGAAT
This sequence comes from Hyparrhenia diplandra, assembly GCA_015847255.1. Lineage (NCBI taxonomy): Eukaryota > Viridiplantae > Streptophyta > Magnoliopsida > Poales > Poaceae > Hyparrhenia > Hyparrhenia diplandra. Next base: position 9,848 of record JADLZK010009041.1, read on the forward strand.
ACGTAAAATATTTAGGCACCATTGTAATTAAAGAACTTGTAATTAAGGATGACAGCCCAAGGAGGGATGGAACTAGGCAGTTGACGCTCGGCAGGTCCGATCGAGTCCGATCATGGCAGGGCAGCGGTAAGGGAATACGAGCCGGGGAGACGTGGACGTGACACCGGGCCGCACCACCGGCCGGCCTCCTCCCACCTGCTGAAGCCGACGAAGCAGATGCTGAACCCTCCGCGCGGCATCACGCCACCGCTGCTGGCCGGCCGGCTGCCGCGAACCCACCGCCCACGGCCAGGAACCCGCGACCGCGACGACGGAGACGCGCACCCACGCATCACGGTCACAGCTCTCCGCAACGTCCCTCCGCCCGATCCACCTTGTCGAGTGTCGATGAAGACGCACGGGCCAGACGTCGTCAGGCTCAGGCAGGGGTCACCTCGCCACGGCGTGTGAACCGAACTGAGGCTCGACACGGCGGTGGTAGACGACCTGGAGACTGGACCAAGCCCCCGCCGCGCCTAACTAAACTGCCTTTGTCCTCTGCCTCCGTGCCCACACGTCCCTCCGTCACGGCATCACGTACAAGCTGATCGAGCTCGGCTCCCGTCCCGTGCCGTATATATGAGCATCCCCACCGAGCCATACCAGGCCACCAAGAACCAACACCAGCTACTCTCCGCTACTATACCAGCAGTGACCGATTCCACTACAAGCAAGCAACAAGGCAGAGAGCCGGGTAAAGGTCGAGCAGGACCAACACCACCCGCGTGACCCGCCGCCGGCGCGTCCAAGAATGTGCCTCCCAATCGACTCCTGGTTCTGCTGCGCGCCCCGCACCGTCAACGACGACGACTACCATCATCCCGCAAAGCAGGTCCCGCCGCCGACGCTCAGCAGGACGCAGCAGTTACCCCCGCAGCCCAACGGGCAGAGCAACTGGCAGCTGCCCCGCAGCGCAACGGCGGCAACTACAACGGCCACCCCGTCCACCACACGCCTGCCGCCGCCGCCGCCGAGGCGGACCGCAAGGCGTCCAACGACGTGAGGAGAGGCCCCGGCCGCGGGCGCACAGGAGAAGGCCGACGGACGTTGAAGCAGCAGCCCGCCACCACCGCTAGGAACGGCATGGTTGGTGCTGCCGATGGAGCACGCGGCGTCGCGCACAACAACAACAACTACTACCACGAGCCCGCCCACAGAGAGGACGCCGCCGGGGAGTTCTACCACCACCACCACCACCACCACCCGGCGGCTGCCACAGCCGCTGCCGCTCACGAAAGGTATTAGCTAGTTCCATCCACGCTGCTAGAGGGCAAGCGCACGCAGGAGTTTTGGAGTTGGACAACAATGAGCTAGCTGTCATAAAGTGAGTGTTTTTAGCTTTGTTACTCTTTGTTTTTTTGTCAGTCCTTCAGAGGCACTTGAAGAAGAGTAGGAGTGGAGGATGGATGCAGAGTGGATCAGGGGGCTTTTCCGTGCTCCTGCTCTGCTTTTTGTCTCTCACCCAGTTTGCTTGTGTAGTCTGGCCTACTGGCCTTGTTTCTCCCTTTCTTCCTGTACTGTGAATCTGTCACATAAATAAAAGTTATCAAGTGGGTCTTGTTTTTGTCACTTCTCAAAGCTACTATACTTGAAACCACCGTGAATTCCATGCTCAAAGAATTCCAAAGCTCTCGAGCCTGCCTGCCAATGAACTCTGCTATCACAAACTAAGCTAAGAGGACTCTGCAATTTTGGCATATCGTTTGAATGTGCTCACTGTGATGAAGTGAACAAAGTAACTGCCTGAACTGAAACAGCATATTCACAAGACATAAGTGATGGATAGCTTCCTTTTTAAACACCTTGTAACCAAGACGTCCACTCATTATTGCATACGCCAAATCACTCTCAACAGTGAAGGACGAAGGTTGTTCACAGCGAATGGATACCAAGTTTACTTTTTTCAGCAGCCAAATATGAACCATCTGAACTCTGAATCTGTATAATGAAAGTGAAGGTTCAGGGCTTCAGGAGGATGCAGCAGAGCCAAGTACAGCTTAGAGCTGCAGAAAGCCGCCGCTGTGTAGCCTAAAAACTGTGCTTTCAGAAAACAGAAATGGATGGCCTTTCTTTTCCCTTCGCTATTTTCAGTCCCTTTTACCTTGTGGACAGCCACAAATATATCCATGGCGCCCTAATCGATTTTCGCCGCATATTTGCCCGATGCATGTACTCATGTTGGCCCACTCATAAACTCTGAAAGCTGGCCGTCTTTTTCAAGTTATTATCCATTTATCCATCAGTTAACTTCTTAAAGATGGTCATCCATTTCTTTTTCAAGTCATGCGGCAGTTATGCTTATGCTTCATGTGTAGCCACTGTGGTAGATTAATGTCATCTTGCACATACTCACCAGCTTGGACCAAAAAGAAAGTAATTATAAAAGCTTCGCTTTGCAGCACCCTTTTTACTGGATCATGAATTGAGCAAGCGGATTCGATATAGGAATCCTTTAACTGCAGTAAATATCAAGCATGGCGAAAAAGAATAACAATAATGCATTGTGGCTAAACACATGGAACGGAAAGTCCTGTGTGATTCGGCCCGAAAAAGGCAAAGACTTCATAGACTAACACGATATATACCAAAATCAAAGCAATTTTTATGCGTGGGGAACTGTATTAAAAAAGACGAAGAATGCTTTTCGACAAGTAGCATACTAACACATCAGAGACCGCAGCTGCTGCTATCGCCGTGTAAAGCACATGATTCAGTGGTGGTGCTTTTCTTTCTACCTTAACAACTAAGATCTCGATCCGTGTTGATCTGTTCAACCCAGCTCTGAATAAGACCAGGAATCCATTTGGTCATCCAAAATAGGGAGACAAAACAAATGTATCTACCCTTATATATCTACAAACAGAATAGGCCTTGGAACCCAATGGACGGTGCAAGCTGGACCAGAATGTTTAGGAGATGTGCTTGTCATTTTCAACTCTACTTTCTGCTGCTCTTTCATAATAACTGGAATAAGTTCCTAATCAGTACCTCCACTAGCAGCTCTTACAACTAATTTGGCCACAGGTAGGCCTGGAACATCTAGGTTAGGCCTTACTAGCTTCTGATTTCACACAAGATGAAGCGAGCATAACACTGGGTAACAAAGAAACTATATATATCTCTAATTCTACATTTTAACGCATGTCGAGTACACACATAGAAGGCTAGGTTGCACTTACTGTATAATGTACATCACTGCTACTTCATTAAAAGTGCAGGAGGCATGCTACACGCTTCCAGATTCCAAATCATTTCTTGATGTCCTGTTATGCTGCTGCTCGGACATGGCAATGTGATGACCACCTGTGGACTGTTGGTTTTGTGCGTTGTTTGAACTTGCCACTTGAAGTTCTTCCAGCATGTGGAAGTATGCATACGGTCTACAGCCTGAAGGAGAAAAAAGAAAAGACCATCACATCCAAAAAAGGAAGATTAAAATGATAGAAACAAAATTAACAATGAAAAATGTTCAGGAAATTTGCTTAGTAAGAAAGATCGAACAACCTTGATCATGGTATGGAGGAGGAAAGAAATGCAAGTAACACAGCACTGCCATGATAAATCCTGTACAACATCAATTCAGACTGGTTACAACAGCTTACTAATGGCATCAAAGCTTTTTAATCCAGAAGAAAAAGAAGAGGTAGGCACACACCAATAAGGCCGCCAACAAACACATCCTCCCAGTGGTGTCGATAATTATCTACTCTTGAAACCCCAACAAGTGAAGCAAGAAGAAGCGGAAGGATCACTATGCAGAGTTTGGCCACATGACCTTGGCGATCGAAGGCCTTAATTTTGCCTGACAAATAGAGTGACAAAAATCCAAGACCAGCAAAAGACCCTGGGAATGTAAATACTGTGAGACACTTTCCAATCAGGCGTAAAAACAAATCTGTACTAGTTGTTACAATGTCCCGAGTCCTCTATGCTTGTGATAATCACTTGGTATCATCTTGAGATAAGAAGAAATTATACAGATAATAACAAAGACGAGTATAAGAATACAAACTTTCTGGGTCAAGGTCCAGGTACACATGGCTACAAATGAACGCAGCATTTGTTGACAATCTAGTACCAGTATTGTATACCTCAATTATTAGCTCTACACTTGACAAACAAGCTTATCTATCTAATGCTAGAGTCTATGAGCACTTATTAGTGCAAACTTACACGAAGTGTGGCCACTAGAAAGCTCTTGCGCCCATCCTCTAAGAAGCTTTTGTCGCCATGGCAAATCACATCACCAGTCACCTGGTCGTATAACTGCACCGAATATACCATAGAAGCACTGCGTTAACATTAAACTATGAAAATCATCTCTGGGGAAGAACTATCTACACGCAAATATACACAAGTAGTGTACCTGCTTTCCATCAGGAAAGCATCGCCAAAAGAAGTCTGGCCTTGGTCTCCCTACTGCAGCCTTTATCACATCAGTAAAAACCGCAGTTATCAGCACAGCTAAAAAGGACACCTGTAGGATTTATACGCGAACGAATTACTCAGCAACATGTCAATCAGCAACTCAGCACATTGAATAGCTAAACGGACAGAAGATAACAGGGGGCATTTCAAATAAATAACCTAGTGCCGCGTGATGCAGATCATAAACTTCTCTCCTGGCAACATATATGGATATGAAGATGATCCAGGGACAGAGTATAGAGATCACCTAGCAAAGGTTGAACGCCCCACATCAGTGCTGAATGGAGTGAGTAATCAGACAACAGAATCTGGAAGCAAAATGTTGAGAAACATACAGGGACTGCCCACGCTGGTACTGTGCTTGGTTTCACCGGGTACCTAATATCAGTCATCATATCTTTCCCAACGAATCGACTGAACGGGGAGCGAAATGCAGGGCAACCACTAGTGCAGCCAGAAGAATGAGAACAACCCAGTCGTGTGTGCTTCCTGGCCAATCTCACCCCGTGGGTCTGAATCGTGTGGGAACCCAGCTGTGCTTCCCGCATCCTGTCTTCCTGGCAATAAAATGAACAGAACCATATGAAGATTCTCAATGTACTGAAGACAGTGTTGCAGCCATATAACTGACTTTCGTCGGCTTAATTTCAAATTTGAAATGGACTGGCATAGTGCAGCCCGAGTGGATTCATCTGAATGGGGTTGCTAAGAGTAATCTTCTTCGATAGTATCACCAAAATTGGGTGGTGGTGCAAGGTTTAATTCAGTTATACTATGTTCTTCGAGATCCCAGTTTTAGGTAGGGGATATGGGACACAATGCGAACAGAAAACTGAAGTCTGCAACTAAATTATGCTTACTGTAATTAGTAAAACAAATGAGGGGCCGTTTGATGAAAACCCACACCAATCCAGCAATCCCCACCGCCGCAAATCACCAAACCCTCACAAAGTGAAATCGCAGGCGACCATGATCGGAGACAGAAGAACTACACTTCAAATGGCACTGCCTACGGAAGAAAAACGAAATGAAAAAAAGAGGAAAAAACAGTTCACCTGATAATGGAGCCGACTTTGGATACCCTGGGAGAGAAGAAGAGAGATTTACTGGAGAGGAAACGAACGAGACGAGAGCAGAGGATGAGGGCGTAAAGATCGCGCGCGGCCTCTTCACCGCTTTCGCGCCGAACGGGGAAGACGAGACGCAGCAGACCGGGGCGGAACACGAGAAAGAGAAACCTCGGAAACCCTAAAAAAATTCCCCAGAATTTTCAGTTCAAAATCGAGCACCGCCTTCGCGGCGTGGGGCTGTGCTGTGTGCAGAGGAGACTCGAGCTCCGTGCCGGCGTTGGAGGTGGACGCGTCGCAACGCGTGTCGACGCTTGGCAGTGGCAGGAATCAACCAAAGCAAGCCCATGCTGCATGTTGGAACAAAAAGCCCAAACTAATAGAGAACCAGTTTTTGCGCTGGGCCGGAAGTGATGGAGCACCCCGCGGGCTGATGGTGGGCACTAGTCCATACAATGTTAGCCCACTTAGCCTACCTACGGCCTCACTAGTTAGCCTTGTAAATTGTAATTCTCAAAAAAAAAAAAAAAAAAAAAAAAAAACTAGTTAGCCTTGTCCATTGCTAAAAAAAAAGTTAGCTTTGTCCAAGCCGGAAAACGAAGTTGGCTTGCTTGACTTGAGGAAAAAAGATTTTAAAGCATAATAATAACCGAACACAGTGAGCAAGTAAACCAAACACTTTTTTATTTATCTTTACTGTATATCCAGCCAGACAAGGCAAATAGGAGTAGTGTTTGCGCCTAGCATGACCAAAATGAAGCGCTTGCTTTTCGTGCTGTCTGGGAAGTACCACTGTCTTCCTGGGAAGTCTTGGGGTGTTGGTAGAGGGTTTGCTGTTTAGTTTTGTGCTTCTAAGAACTGTAATAAGTGAGTTTTCAGAGTGTGCGTTGAGTGATCAGGGTTACCCCCTAGGTACTGAACTGGATGAATGTTTGTCCTTGCGGTTTATAATTGCAATGACAGGGGCTTTGCCCTTTTATTCAAAAAAAAAAAAAAAAAAGCTAAGAACTGAACACAGTGATCAAGTAAAACCAAACACTTTTTTTAGTTATCTTCTTTACTGTTGAGTGATCAGGGGTTACCCTCAGGTACTGAACTGATGAATGTTTGTCCTTGCGGTTTATAATTGCAATGACAGGGGCTTTGCCCTTTTATCAAAAAAAAAAAAAAAAAAAAAAAAGCTAAGAACTGAACACAGTGATCAAGTAAAACCAAACACTTTTTTTAGTTATCTTCTTTACTGTAGTCTGTATATATATCCAGTCAGACAAGGCTAATAGGAGTAGTGTTTGCGCCTAGCATGACCAAAATGAAGCGCTTGCTTTTCGTGCAGCTAGTCGAAAGACTACACACGCACGGCAGAGAGAGCACACCGGTCCACATTGCCACGTACGCTCTGACGTGCACGCTGGGCCCACGCACATGCAACTGTACCAGAAGTCCTGGCCGTTCCCGAACAGTGCTACGTACGCCCTGACGTGCCGGGCCGGGCGCGGCACCTTTGGCCCTGTTCGGCTGGCTGTTGGCCAGCTGACTTTGTGAGAGTAAAAATACCGCCGGTATTCGGCCTATCACGCCATGGCCGCTGGCTGCGCACGGTTTTAGCTGCGAACAGGCTGTTTATTTCCCCGACACTACCAACAGCAACAGTAGTATAGGTGACAGGTGGGGCCGCGGGGATATGCTGCCTGGTAGGATCCACCTCAGCGTTGTCGCGCCGTTGCATGCATCGACGGAAGGATGGAAAGCATTTCGTTTGCTTGCGCAAAGCAAAAAGTGAGCCCACATGTCAAATCCGATTTGATTTACGCACCTCGTCATTTTACAGCCAAATTAACAGCACGAGAAATTGTTTAGTATTTTCCAAGATGACTGGTGATTTCTTGTCCCTCCAGCAAATCCAAAGCTACAAACTGTAGCATGTCCCTTTCATCGACATAGGTTATTATTGGTGCCCATACTATTTATATACATACTCTACATGTGTGTGTGCTTCTCTAGATTAAGTGATCTACAGCCAAAATTCAGAGGTTTGTGCTGCAATGATGGAGGGAAACAGGAGTTGATGCACACTTACCCCTCCACTAGTGCTCCACAGTGGGTTGGGGAGCCGTTGGTGGGGAAGAACGAACATATACTTATATATACGTGCGCATACATCTGGCTTTCGTCGCATCTGACAATTAAGAAACTAATCCACCGGTCAATGTCAATGACATGGAGCACTATGTGAATTGAATAAACAAGAGCGAAACAAGTCAACGGCTATAGCATGTGTGCGTCCTGGCCTAATATGATGCCTCTCACGAGTCTTATCGTCTCGCCTCGAAAGAATCTTGCGGCAACAGCAAGGCTCTGTTGCGAAAGTTTTCAGATGACAGGTTAACAGCTCTCTGTTCGACCGGAATTTCGTGTTCTTTTCCCGTAACGTTATGTAACTGGTAAGCACTATCCGCACTCACGTATTCTATTTACCCCTCTATACATCCTGGGTCATCGTAGATTCCTCCTTTACAAATTCTTATCATCTCGTACCTATCCTTCTTCTTTTATATCTATACTCTATACCAACTACCACAAATGTCCATTTATAATTTTATCTAAATATACCCAAGTGAGACCTAGGGCAAGATTTGTTAAAACGAATTTAATGCCAAGAATTCGGAATTTAATTTGGATTTTAGTTTTTGAGTTATAACATTTTTGTGTTAGTATATCTGTGGGGCCCGCCGCTGACGCATGGTCTGCTGCCTCCCACTCTTCCGCCGAGCCATGCAGTGGTGGCCCCCGCGCCACACAGGCATACTCCAGGAAGCCCGCTACCTCCGCCACAGATAACGATCGCACCGCCTCCCAGTACCTTTTACCGTCCCGCTGCAGCTCTTTTTTACGTTAAAGGTCTCCTCCAGGAATCCTCTCCCGTACCCGCTGCAGATGGTCTAATTGCTGATCAGGAACGTTCACGACACCAATATAGGTGGTGGCAGTACACTCGTTCAGTATCGGCGGTCACTTTCGCTCGCCCACGACGTGGGCCGCATGAAACAGGATGAAGAACAGTGGATGTCTTATCTGTTGTACTCGCAAAATAAATAGCACCGTCCACTTGCCAAATCAGGTTTTTTTTCTTTCTTTATTTATCGGCGCCAAATAAGGCTTTTGGTACAACAAATTGCAACATATGAAAACATATTCTCCGGTCTTCAGACTCTTCACTACATCTGTCTCCATGATGCCCTGGACCAGAACGCTATTTTTGGAACCTATGGTCACATATTCCGGTTCTTTTGAATGCACTAATTTGTACTGAATTCTTATACGTAAGAACTATCTCATCTTTTTTCTTTTTTTTACATAAAGGCACAAGAAAAGAGAGAAAGTTATTCCATTCTAAGATGGCTAAAAAACGAGTCATCATGTTCACGCAATGTTTTGAAGTGTAGCCAGATAGAGTAGGGTTAAAAACGACGGTGCAGAAATTAACGTGATTAGATAGATGATGATTGTTAGACACAGCTAAATCCTAAATGATAGGATTACTTTTGCTGAAAATTGTTACTCCCCGCTAGAGTAAGTACTAACCCCAACCCCACACCCCGGTCCGGGCCCCGGGGAATCTTCATCCATGTGCTCTACCGATGGTATTCTTTTCTCAAAAGAAAAAGAAAAATTTCTAGAAAAGAAAATAATTTAGCTAGTTTTTTTTAGGAAATGTTAGGTGCAAACTTATAACTTCCCAAAATGAAAAGGTACGGAGAAGACAAATTACCCAAAAAATGTGACCATGCGCGCGCGTTCGTGAGTGGAAACACGGCCCCCAAGCCAAGTAGACCCTTGGATGATGTCCCCTGAAAGCAAGATACAGATGGGCCCTCCTGTTCCGATACGTACACGCATGATTCATTTATAGCTCGGCCGTGGCATACAAAGATGATACTGCCTGAAAGATCAAAGTTTGTAGTACTTATATAGCTGGAGAGCTAATATCATTTCTGGATACGGGGATTATCAGGAGTACGCATGCTTCCTCATCGTCTCGTCTCGCTGTCGCTTTGCTCCAGCGATTCTCCGCCGCCGCCGGATGAGGCCGGAGGCACACGGAGAAGGAACGACGACGGCCGGCCGCCGGCTGCCGCACCCATAATCTGCTTGCACTGCTCCCACAGCAACTGATCCATTGGTCCATCCCCGCCTGACAGGCCACCAGCACGATGGATATGGATGATGGATTGGGCCACGCCACGCTGTGTCGGATAAAGGGCAGGCCCACGTCGTGCCACCGGCGACACTCCACCCGGACACATCCTCTACTGTTATTGCTGGCAATGCCAAGTTGCCAAGCTGAAACTGTGTGAGAACTGATGAACAATGTGTTCACTGCTGTATTCAACAAAAGGCTCGATCGGAGTCGCAGCTGTAGTTTTCATCAGCTGAGAAAAAAAGGGGGATTAGAATAGAGACGGGGGGAGGGAGAAGCAGGTGGGAGGTCGTCGTCATCCCCGGCCACGTCCGTCCAGGTCCAGGTACGCCTCCCTATCATAGGATGAAGACCAACCACCGCCTCCGCCGCCTCCCAATTATCGGTCGATGCTAGCTCCTCCATCCAGCAGCGACTTTTGACTGCGCCACTCGCCACGGTCGTGTGGGCTCGTGTCCGGTTCGTCCGGTTCCGTTTGGTTTGGTAACGAATAGCGATCGACCGGGTCGCATAAAAGCACGCATGCAGCATCGGCTGGAGCTCCAACGAAATACTACTAGTGTAGTGAGTGCTACGTACCGAGACCTCTGGCTAATTGCCTCTTTCGATTGTTTGCAGTCGGTCGCTGAGAAGGATCGAAACGAGTTCGATCTCCATCTAGCTCCGTCGACAAATAAAGGTACGGTCGTCCAATTAATTCCATCGCTTGTGTTGCACTAATAAAGTCGCCTATTGAATGTCCTTTCTTCGTAAATTAAATGGTGCGGTAGTATTAGCCAGAAATTTCGTCCCAGAAAAATCGACAGGCACACCTTTTCGTTCAACGATCACGGTATAGTGTATGTAGACTATTCACTCGGTGTGTGTATGTGCCATGCAAGTCCCGGTTTCCCACTGTCCAGTTGCCACTGTGTGTGGAATAATCTGCACTCGATCGGCCATACGCTGATAGCCAAGTCGATCGCTGCTATCATGTAGTCTAGTCCATAATGGGCATTTGTATTTGTTCCATTCCACAGTTTTCATTTGCAGACGCGTACCGAGATGAGAGATGTGGAAGTATGGAGCACGTCATCTGTTTACCATCCCTACATTCTATTTGAACTGCTCCCATTCTCGCGGGACAACGTATATAAATGAAGAAAATATATAACAGAGAATGTTTGGTTCCCGTCATGAACCGCCACTACTAAACTTAGGTGTGTTTGGTTCGGACTAAGGTTAGATACGCTCACTACCACGAAATTGCGCGCCACATAATTTATTGGCAAAATTGTGGCGGTTTTTTGCCAGCCACAACCACGGTGGCGCATCTAGCCACAATTTTTCACCACAATAATAAAAAGGCACCGCATCGCCCCTGTCCACTCGCTCTATTATCCCTTTCTCTCTCGCACATCCTCCATGAATCTTCGACCTCAGCCGCCCCGACGCCGCCGTCGCACATCACCGGATCCGCATCCCCTCTAGCCGCCACATCCGCCAAAGCTATCCGACGCCGGCTCAGCCTAGGTAGGGCGCGACATGGGGTAGCGCCGCGGCGCACATAGGGGCAATGCGGGCCAAGGGGCAACACCGGGCGCCAAGGCGTCAATTACCGGAAGCTCAGTGTCACGGCACCGTGCGCCAGGAACAACGCGCAGGGGAACACCGAAGTTACTCTTGCATGCTTGGGTGTTCAAATTCTTTGTGAGAAGGAAGGCATTGACCTATGAAGCTTAGCTTGTGAGGGTGGTTTTCCATATTTTGTGGCATGTCTAAAAACTTGGTTGTGTGTTTATTTTGGTTGTGGTGATGGCTTATGATGTTAGCTATGTGGTACTCATCAAGTCGGGATATTAGTTGTGTGGTACCTGATGATCTCGTCTAGATGTTGGTTGCGTAAGGGCAGCGCAACGCTTAGCATACACAAATTTGCCCTATAAAAAAGTAGCATGCCACCGGTGCATGGATGAATCGAAACCACTACGACTTTTTTTCCCAATGCAAGAGAATACTGAGATGATACCTCGCCGCTTTTCGACAAATGGCGAAAAGTACTACATGACCTTTTCTCATGTATTGTTCCCAAGCGAATAGCTCTCTACCCACAACGCAAATTTACTAGTTGCCTCACGGTTCGTGTCAGGTGGGGAGGTCGACTCCTCTGCCCTAGACCACTCTGCCCTCCCCGCGGCTAATGTTGTTCTTGATTTGAACACCGGACTGCATGTGGAGGCTGGGGGCAAGACGCCACCGTGGTGCATTGGAGAAGGCCTAAGTATTGATTCGAAGTGCGGATGTTAGCTCTATGGTACTAATGCTAGTTTAGTTGGCGGTGATTTTGTAATTTTTTGATCGAAACTTCCTTGGCTTAAACCTCATATCTTTTGTATTTAATATTTGAATCTAAACATCTTTGGCTTGAACATCCTATCTTGTATTTAATATTTGAATCTAAACCTCTTTGGCTCGTAGTATTGTTCAAACATATGGTGGTTCTTACTTTTTATATTATTGTTGAAATGATTATCTTGTGACAAATGAGTGCTTACCATTAATGGCATTAAGGTATTCCTCACGCAATTGTGGCTACAAACCAAACAAAAGCCACGACCTTTTGCGATTTTTTTGTGGTAGTAATCCAAACAGTAGCCACATTTGTTTTACCTAACCCAAGTCACTAACCAAATATATTGGTGTTTGCCACATGTAGCAAGCCACATATTGGCAGCTAGTTAAGGTTACGTATGTCGATTTATGGCACGAACCAAACACCCCATAATCACTTCATATAAATAGATTGCGGATATAGTAATATATAACATCTGTAGATGGTACGTATCCAAGACATCATCCTTGTTTTATTTGCGAGGTTGCTTTCCGTGCAGTATGCCTGTTTTTTCCCTTTACATGTACGTACGATCATGACGACTTGATGTACGAGTGAGTTGCCTGCTGTGCATTCTTGCACGCGGCCGGCAAGGACATTCAACAAAGCTGTTTGTTGCATCAGCATTGCCTCTGCTGTTTCCTTCTTGCATGATCCAGAGTGTCACGGCCAAATTAAAGCCTCAACAACAGTAGCCATCGTCAGATAATAACTCCCCAGCCCTTTTCTCCTTCAATTTGGATACACATCAGACTGTCCTTATCCATTAACCACGTAGCAGAGTCACAAACGCAAGGTCTGAAAGACAATTACAGGCGACATGATCCTTCATCGTAGTTCGTAGATCAATCATCAACGCCTCAGCCTGCAACTGCGATGTACGTACAGTAGAGAAGCCGCAGGCGCACTTGCAACTGAAACAGAAAGATGCGGACAAAGATTTGGACCCAACTAGTGTTCAGTTTCGTCCCGTCCGTTCCGTTCAACCACCATATATATCAACCACTCTTGTGTGATTTCTCTTTCTCCAAGTTTCTGTATCGAAATTGAAAGGAGCCGGCATGGGACGGACTGGACATGATTACCGATTGGACGCGCGTAAAGTAGGTGGCAAGACAAATTAACCCCTAACATTGTCGTCTCGCGCACTCTACTAGCTGATTAGATGGCTGATCTCTATGGACGACGAACAGGGGAAAACACAGTAGTGTGGTTGTTGTCCTGGAATTACCCCTCACCCCACCCCACCCTACACACACACAGACACAGCAGGAAGAGATCTAACTCGTCGTCCTAAATGAATAAACAAATAAGTAAACCTGACAGTGTTGATGTGCAAGGCCGCCGGCCCTGAATTTAAACGGTGACATCTGGATCCTGAGACCCTGCAACCTGCAACTGCAAGCGATCTGTGTCACGTTGAGCTGGAATCACGCTCGCGTCACGTGGTCGCCGCGGTGGCCGGGGGCGGGCGCCAGTCGCCAACCCAAACCACAGCCAGCCCCAGCCGAGCCGATACGCCTCGCGCGGTCGCGCTCGCGCCCCCACCACCGCCCGGCCCGGCGCCCTCCTCGCGACCGCGCGAGCGCACGCATACGCGGACGCCCGCTACGCACGGGCTTCCGTTCGGGCGCCTGAACGCGACGTTTTCCCTGGTGCTGGACGGGACGCGGACGCGATATCCATTTGGCTGGGCACGCTGGCGTTTCCGGCCGCGCGCGCCCCAGTGACCCACGGCCTTCTTCGTAACCCACCTGTTACGTACACGACCGCACCGGCACATGTCGGGCCGGCGATGGCGATCGACCTCCGATGGTCACTGGTTAGCACCAAGTACTCCTACATATCTGCCGCGCAGCTAGGATCGGATTGGGACGCTGGTTGCCGGTCGACGATCGATCGATCAATCGGTCGATCTAGTAGGCGTTTGCTTCAAGCAAGCAATTGCCCGGCGACGAACGTACGGTGGATGTGGATCGTACGTCCTCGTCCCGTCCGTCGTAATGCAAGCGCGCGCCTGACACGGAAAACGGGACGGGTCCATACACCGAACCGCGGCCTGTACGTGCGAGGGAATATGGACTGTGATGGTAGATCGACTTGCCCTGCCTGGATCGTGAGTGGCCGGCGTGGTTGGACGACGCGACCACGCCGCACGTACGTACCTCTCCTCCTGTGCCCGGCCGGCGACGCTCGTGCGTGCGCGGTGATGCTTCTTCCCCGGCACGCAGCAGTTGCAATAAGTTGCTTTTTCGTAGTGCTTGGTTTTGACCCCATAGGCGATGACGATATATTCTGATTCGTTTTGTTGCGCTGATGAGAAATATAAACCATTAATTAATGGAAAAAAGCTTGAGCTGAAAGCCGTGGCATCCGTTACAAGTGCATGCGTGCAAGCATTCATCGGGGGGACGGATGAGAACGAAGGCGAAGGCGACATGAGACGTGAGACACCAGAGACAAATCTACAACAAAAAGAAAGTGGAAAATACAATACACATAACGTGTCTGCTCGATGCGCTGCATCCTTTGGTGTTTACTGTTTTGGCGCTACCGCGCTAGCCAAAAAAATGTTTTTTTCTTCTTTGATGAATTCAGCTCTGTCATGATGCTGTATCATCTCCTGACACGTCAGCAAGAGATATTGTTGTTTTTTGGGCTTCTTCTGCATTACTCAAGTTGACCAATCAATTAGCAGCAGCAGTTAGCAACGTTTAGGTTTACCAAATGGATATATTATTATATATAATATATACTCATCAATCATGATGAGTTCATATAAACAAAGGTACTATTCTCGTCTCTAGCTATATATCCTCCTCATCTTCCAATCCAAGACCTAAAATAAACTAAACAAAACCAAACATAGCCCCCCTGAAGGCCGAGGACTAGTTCAAGCTAGTACGCTTTTGCCACGCAAGAATGACTCACTTTTTTTTGCATTGGTTCCCCAGCTGTTCGCTACCATGGCAATACCAGTACATTATTCTCGATACCTAACTTACGCCGCGTCATATCAATATCATGGTCGAACTATAATACTGTTGCATTGCATGGATGGACAACTAGCTCATTAAGCTGGCCTGCACTACACGGCGGCCGGCGTCGGCAATCAACTGGAAATATATATAAATCTTCTCAGTTCCCTTGGCTTCAAGCCTTCTCTAATCACTCACTCTCTGGCTGGCAACAACAAGACTGTAGAATACGTTACAGTTCATCGTCACCGACCGATCGATCTGATTTAGATTCGAACCCAGCTCAGCGGTTTCAAATTCGAGGAGCTGAAAGGCGGCGTCAATCGCTCGCTGGCCTTGGATCTTGCACCTGTATTTTCCGGCATTCTGTGGGCGGATTTCCATTGGCCTGCCGCCCGCCGTGTTGGGAAGGAACGAGAGCAGAGATGAGGAGAAAGCCTGGCAGTACGGTTCTGGACTTGTGGTCGTGCTGGTGCTCGATGAGTCGATGCAGCAGCGAACCAACCCTGTTGCAGATTTGATGTTTCGAGCTGGCGCGGACGGACCAAGCGCAAAGCGACGCCAACGCCGATCCGATGTTTCGAAAGCAAAGGAATGCCACCGAGCCATCGATGCTTGTTGTTGTCCGTGTCTCTCGATTCCTGCTTCTGGGTTTTTGTTCTCGTAGAATACACTCTGATGCTGTTTTACAGTTGAAGAGCCAAGCCGTATTTGATCATCTGCAAAAACACCGTATTTTTAGAGATAAAGGGCAGCGCCCCCTGTCATTGCATTACGGCAAGGACAAGAAATGTTACAGTTCAAGCATTCATGGGTAACACCCCATAAAACTCACACACCCCCTTAAGCAAAGCTCCTCGAACTCAAAACAAAACACTCAAAAACTCCAGATACTCAACCCTTCTCTCGCACCAGGAAGAAAACTACACTTAAACCATACAGAAAACTGGATAATTGCGACCTCTCGAGCACCAAACATGAATAAAGCAAAAACACCGTATTATATGGATATAATAAATAAAAGTAGGAACAAACTGATCTTATAAGATTTAACTTGTGTAATAGCATTCGAATAGTTCTCATTTTGTCATTGCAATATCTTAGTCAACTTTAAAATACAATAATCTACTCTAAACCTGATAAGTAGTTAATGTACTAAAACAAAAAAATTTGACTGGTTAAAAAAAATCACAAGCAATCACGTGTTGGTGTGTTCAACATTGTTTCCAAACTTGCATTAGGAAGGTCATGTGACAATTCACATGCTCATTTTTTCTTGCATACATCTACAGATAACAAGAAGTATTGAGCCGCCAATAGAATGGGCATGTTACTAGTGCATTTGGTGGTTACCCATCCATTAGGGATAAAAAATTGGACCGATTCTTAGTGTTTCACCGGGGGCTTGTCCTAATTATGAATTTTTGTTGGATCCGATACATGATAATAACACAATAATTAGCTCATACAAATTTGTCATTGAGGACCTTCATTCGGGTTTCTTTGTTGTGTACTACAGTTGTATGTCTGGTTGGATGTATATGTAGAGACGTATGTAGCGTGTGCCTATGTACGAGGTGTGAGTGTGTATATGGTGTGAGTGTTATAACTGTATCCAGGAAGAAGGCGATAAAGAGGTTGGAGATGTCACGTTAGCCAAATGCACAAATCTTTTCACTAGTCGAGGGTCATTTGGCATAATTTGACTACTCGAGGGCTTATATAAAACTTTCACTAGTCGAGGGTCATTTTTTCTGGTGGGCTAGCAATCAAGCAGTTCTCCCGTTAGAATAATAAATAAATAAATAAATAAATAAATAAATAAATAAAACAAACCCTATTATCAAACAAATAAAATAGACGCTACTCCTACCTGACGAGGAGAAGAAAAAAACAACTCGGCAGGTTGGCTGGCGTCTCGCCATGGCGTCGTCGACAGAAAAGCGACCGAGTAGAAACCGAGCGAGAAGGAAGGCGCAGCCGCCGCCGCGGGAGGGAGGGCACCTAGATCACAGGCCGCAAAACGGAACTGCCTCCCCACTCCCCGTAACCAGCGATATTTCCTGGCGCGGGCCCCACTACCCGCCTCGTCCTTCCTCTTTGCTTTCCCCCCTCATATATTCCTCTTCTTTCTTTCCCCAAATTCTAAAAATAAAATCCCCACCCAAAAACCCACCAAGACAAGCGAGCGCAGCCAGGGCAGCAAGCCACCCTTCCCCACCTCGCCCGCGGGAAGCGCTTCCCTCATGGAGCCGCTGCCGTCGGCGACGGCCGCCGGCGTGGGGGTCCCGGCCCTGGGCCCGGCTACCCCGAGTCCACGGAGTCTTCTCCGCGCAGCCGGGGTGGGGATTCGTGGGACGAGCCCTTCCCGTCCTCCGCGGCGGCCGCGGCCGCCGCAGCCGGCGGCGGGGCCGGCTCCGCCTCATGTGCAGCTTCGGGGGCCGGATCGTCCCGCGCCCGACCGACAAGTCGCTCTGCTACCTGGGCGGGGGGCCGGATCGTGGCCGTGGACCGGCACGCGTCGCTCGCCGACGTCCACGCGCGCCTCTCCCGGTCCCTGCTCGGCGGCCGCCCTTCACGCTCAAGTACCAGCTGCCCAACGAGGACCTCGACTCCCTCATCTCCGTCTCCACGGACGAGGACCTCGACAACCTCGTCGACGAGTACGACCGCATCGCTGCCACCTCCTCCGGCGGGGATCCTCGCGCACCTCCCGGATCCGCCTCTTCCTCTTCCCCGCCACGCCCGAGTCCTCGTCCTCGCTCGGCTCCCTCCTCGACGACTCTTCCAAGTCCGAGAACTGGTTCGTCGACGCCCTCAACAGCGCCATCTCAGGCTCCCTCGACGGCATCCCGAGGGGGATCTCCACCGATTCAGCTTCCGTCAACTGCCTCCTCGGCCTCGAGGACGACTCCTCCGTGCACTCCCGCAGCGGCGTCACCAACTCGGCTCCCACGGAGGACCAGCGCGCCAGTCAGCCCAAGCTCCCGGCGGGCGCCACCGCCGTAGCTGCCGCCGCCGGTGTTGGGAGGCACCCGCACGACGTCCAGTCCGTGCCAGACTCGCCGATGCTGGATAAGAACTCCTCGTTCGGCTCTACCTCCTCGGCCCCATCGCTATCGAATCTTCCGCCTATACGCGTGCGCCCGGAGGACCGCCCGTCGGACGCCCGCATCATGCAGCCGGCCGCCGTCGAGGACCACTTCGCGCAGATGGGGATCTCCGAGCAGCAGCTGCCGCCATACATACAACCTCAACAGCAGGTGCCGATCCCTGCCATGGCCGGCATGTCCCCCTCTGAGGCGTCCAGCAGAGTCTTCTCTGACGATGATAAGTCCGATCACGGTGGCGGAGGTCGGAAGCCACAGCCTCTCAAGCAGGAGGTCGCGCCGGTTGTTGATCCCAGCAATAGGTAAGTTGACATCACCAATTTTGTTGATTATCCACTACTACACTTGATAGACTGTTTGAGTTATTAGGATGAAACCTCATGCGGACCATATGTTTGATCAAATGTTTCAGAGCCGTCTACTATAATGATAGATCTCCTCCGGCCGACTTGAAACGAGACATGCCGGTGGGAACGGAAGCTGCCAGCTACCGCCTCCCTGCATCAGCTCAGGATGCAGCCGCCGCCGCAGCCGCCGCCGCAACACAAGTCCCACCTGGATACGTCCTTACCCAGATGCATGCGCCTCAACCACCACCGCAACATGCACCACCACAGCAGCAGCAGCAGCAGCAACCACAGCAACCAGCTCCTCAGCAGATTGTTGCTGCTGGCAATCAGCATTTCATCCACAACCCTGCCACCGGCACCTTCATCCCAATCCAGTCCTATTACCACCATCCTGTTCCTCAGCAGGCACCCCAGACTGTGCCGAGGCCGCAACCAACACCTACATTCGACCCAAATACGGGGATGTATTACCTTCCTATGCAGCAGAACGCACATCAGCAATACAGCATACCTCCTGGTGCACAAGTCACTTTGCCACCTCCCACCCTTGTTGACACAACGCCAAAGCCGACCGTGCCAATTCCGCAGATGGCTGTAAGGCCTGAATTGCAGCAACCTGGCGTTTATCGAACCACTGCTGCCGCTTACGCCTGCTCCAGCACCTAATGCCGCACCTGGATATGCTGGGATGCAATACCACCATGTCATTCAATCACACCACCACCAAGCACCACAGCCTGTTGCAAACATGCCTGGCAACTTTGGATATGAGTATGCTGATCCTACGCGCCCACAAGTCTACTACTCGCAGGCAGCTGCACCATCCAACATTGCCACCTCAGTATCAGCCCATTGTCTCTCCAGATGCTGGACAAGTTGAAAAACATTAAAGCAGGATGATGGCCTCAGATCGAGGATTGGTGAATTCGGTATGTTGCAAATTCTAGAGGCATAGTTATCCATCTGTTAACATTATTGTTGCTACCCCATGTTACATGAGTCTGCGGCGAAAAGAGTGGAAGGTGTTGCTATTAGGCAACTGTGCATTTGGGATCAAAACAAGTATGCATCAAGGATGGGTTTGAAACAAGATTTTATTTGGATGGCTCTTGTATTGGTGAGACAGAGAAGGGTGACCATGTTGGATTAGATTGGGGGAGTGAAGTGTTGGATCCCTGTTCCAATTGGTCTTTTTTTTCTTCTTCTTGATTTTGAATAAAATATATAGTGTCCAAAAGAACCTGGTGAAAAATGAAGAACTCATCATTTGTGTAGCCCTCTGTATATTTGATCTCATGGATGTCATTCAGGTTGAGGTGAAGATAAGTGTGTTATTAGCTTGCTTGTAGAAACCCTTATTCGAGTTAAATATATACATGGGTCCGGTTTTGTACTTTGATATTGATGTTGATATGTTTCTTTTGGTTTAAATACATTGACTTGATTTTTCCTGCTGCTTTCTCGCTCTGGTTCCGTGTGCCTCTCAATTTTCTTCGAAGCACACAAATAATCTCGCATTGAACTTTAGCAGAACCCTTTTTATGAATCTGATGCTATATGTTGGGGCGTTTAGTTCCATGATGAGTATATTTAAACCGTTCTGTTGAATCTTTCTTTGCATGATAGTGCCGAGCCAATTATAGATTCAAACCCACACAAATTTGGGTTTCCTTTTTCTGGATATCCAGGATTATCGTTTTACAGATTATATTATCTGAAGTGAAGTGGAGATCTTGTAGCATCATTGAAGAAGTGAAGTGGAGATCCTGTAGGATCATTGAAGATAGATGTAGATTGACAAACTCAATCAAATGGGCACTATATCTGAGTCTCATTTGGATGGAGTGCTCCCAAAAGATGTCTCAAATGGGCACTATATCTGAGTCATCAGCACTCTGAAATCAACCAGGGTCTGCATGTTTTTTTTAATCAGATCTTCGTGAAATCACTCGTTGATGTACTACTTTATTATTAAACCATGGCAAGGAGCCCCTGATGGCGCGGATAATTTCTGATGAGAAGGGAGGCCACTGGGGTAGGTGCGGTGGTCCTCTTCTCAAGATCCTTTGTTATGCGGTGCTAATGATGTGATCTGCCACTGGCTTGGGATCTTATTCCTCGCCGAGCGACATCCATCGCCGCTTTACCATCCCCGAGAGAGGAAGGGAGATTTCCCCGGTAGCCGATCGCTTGGGCCAACGAAGAAGTGGCAGTTTCTTTTGGCATGGCGCCAACGCCAAGCTAATCGATCCATCCATCTCATGATCGCCCTCCTCGGCTGTCGCTTTACGGCTGTGCACCCCATCCCTATCCCCATCCCCACGTAGGGCGTCGCGGGGAGTGAGCTTCCATTGCCGCGTACCCAAGCATATTATAGTAAGTAATATAAACAAAGAGATTGCAAGAAGGACGTTATAATGGCCCTTTATGCGGTGCACTAGCACCGCTTTACGCCTTTCCTTGTACTGCTACTACTATTTTGATGAAGTGTTCACATGAGCACTAATCAGCCAACCCAACTTCCTTTCTGGTTCCTATCTTTTTGTGACCCCATAATTTGGGCGCATGGCATGGCCAACACTCTACCGGACCTTAGTCCCGATGTGGTCGTACCAGCGTGTATCAGCGTTTGGGATTTTCAGCCCGGCTTATCACTTGATATAATATATTTTTTTTCTCTTAGAACAAATCAGCATCGCATGGCGCGATGTTATTGGTCCAACTGTACACACGGTGATGGCTGATGAGTCATGAGTAGGAGTACTCCTAGTTGCGAATCAGTGATACTGATGCCGCTGCCAAAGTATGGAGGGTTACAGTGAACATGATCTGATACTGGATCCGGTGTCGAAAGGCAGGTGTTAAGTAGCCGGTGGTGACACGAGAAGCTAGTAATTCGTCTCGGAATACGGCAATCTGTACGCGCACACTACACGGCTGATCCGCCGTCCTGCCGGCCGGCCCGTAGATTCGAGCTGAGCGACCCAGCGGCCGCGGGGTCGGTCCGCTGTCGAACCGCACGTGGGGTCGGCGGGTCCCGAGTCCTGACGGATGATCAGGTGTGTGTGTTGGCGGATTCGCTGCCGCGTCGTCTACCCGCGTGGGCGTGGGGCTGGCACATGCCCAGCCGCCCCCCGTTCGTTCGCCCATGTCGGTGCGTAGTGACCCGGGCGGGCGAACGTCGTGGGAGCGCGTGAGCGTGACTCGGCGGTCGGCGGGATGCGTCAGGCCTGGGCGCATGGCAACTGGCCCGGCCCGCTTGCTCCGCCCGCCCCTGCATCTGCATCTGCCTCGGGACACGAGGGTTGTGCTGAATCGTGATGCTGAATAGATGGGGAAACAGGGGACAGGGGCCCGGGTGGCCGATTCGCAGTCGAGGCGACGACGAAACACCAACACACCGCTAGCTGCAGAAAAGCCGAGAGCTTCAGCAGTTATCGGAACAGGCACATTACGTGTCGCCGGACATTTAGGGCGTGTTTGGTTGCCCGCACCCGTCTCTCCATATTTGGTTGTGGCGCCGGTGAGCCCCTCCAAATCAGATCCGGCCAAGCGTGCGCCTACCCCCCCTCCGTCCTTCTATGAGCTGGCGCGGGCAGGTCCTCCCAATGGCCGGAGGTCTCGCGAGGCAGACACCCCCCCGCCTGGTTGGGAGGTCAGCCCCCAATCAAATCCCGGCCGCCGACCTCGCCCGGCGAGTTCTTCCGCGCCGGGCGGACTCAAGGGGAAGGGAGGGGCGAGACTGCCGCTGGCGTGGCCTCTCAAGAAAGTGAGCCCTCTTCCATGTCTATTTTTCTCCATGATTTGGAAACCCTAGGTCACCGATTTGAGTTCTTGGTTGTTCTTATTCTTGATCTTGCTACAGGCACACCCGATTTGAGTTCTTGGCTGTTCGTAAGGTATGTGGAGTGATGTCCATGGCCTTTTTTTCAGTCAATTTTTTGTTGTAAAATTATAACTTGTGCATACAAATCCTCTTTTTTTGTGTGTGCTTGCAGATCTGCCATCTAATCCCCCCTCTCTCCCCTTTAATCTCGATTGTGCGGTACTTAATCTAGCGTGCTTTGATTATGTGGTGCTTTCTGAGATTTTGGGCAAGCCTACAATGATGTCATTATTTAACTGAGCTATTGTCCAAGTCTATGATGATGACAATCTAGTCTGAGCACATGTCCAAGTCTATGATGATGTTAATTTTTTCCTAAGCTATTGTCCATGTCTATGACAATGAATCTTAGTCTGAGCTTATGTCCAAATCTGTGGTGATAATGCCAATACAACTTGTTGTTTACATACTGGCAGCAACTATGTCCATGCTTTTTTACTAGTGCTGGTGCTGTTATCACTTCTATATATATACCCTCTTTTTTTTAAGATATACACTTGATTTGAGGCTTTGGGCATATGCAATGATGATTACATTTTTTAAGATACTACACTTGATCTGAGGCTTTGGGCATGTTATTCATATGTCGAGCACATGTTCATTCCCATGTTTTGGTTTGATAAATCTGAGCACAACTCATTTGCATTTGTGAAGAAAGTATTTATTCTTTGCCCTAATCTGAAAGCACAACTCATTGCCACTACTGATGTATTTGTAACATACATGCATGATCTGAGCACCACTTGGTCCATACCTCCCCTTATGTTGTTTTCTTTGGAATTTTGTGACCACTAAAAACTGAGGCATGAGGAACTGTGCAATAATGTTTGAATATATTCATACTTCAATTTTCTTGAGGCATAAGGCATGTGCAATGATGTTTTTGTTCTTTGGATACTACACTTAATGGGAGGCATAAGGCATGTGTCATGATGTTTTTATTATTTCATAATACCATATATTTGTTGTTATCATGCTACACAAGTGGTGATTGTTATTCTTACCAAGCAAATGCCTTATTGCGATGATGTTTTTATTTATCTTGAGCACATGCCTATGCGGTGATGTTTTTTTTTTCTTAAAGCGAGCACATACTCATGCTGATGATGTAGATCATGAAGAAATACTATGTTGTGTTAAGGGTAGAAATCTTGGTGTTTATGACAATTGGATGGATTGCCATGACAAGTAGATGGTTATCCAAATACTTTGTACAAAGGGTACATGTCACTGCATCGAAGCTAACAAGGTATGGTTTGAATACAAAATGAAGGTAGATAACGACAAAGAGCTCACTGAAGTTGTTGACAATGGGATGTATGCTGAAACTTGTTCTTTTGATCATGGCAATGTGTTGTATTCATCATTGACTAAGGAATGTGTTAGTTGTGACAGTCATGTTGCTCTTGTTTGCTAATTAAACAAGGTTGTATTCATCATTGCTCCTGTCAATTAGGACTATTGTATTCATTATTGATTATGGACTAATTAATATTAGTGGTATGTGCACTTAGTTCTTGTAAATATGTTGATTAAATTGTTGTATTGTTGACCTGGGTACATGAGAAGTAAGGGGGTAACCTCACCAAACTCATGCTAGAGGTATTCAAACACCGATTCATGCATCCAACCAAACAAACTGAAGAGCATTCTGCGGATGCAATCTGATCTGCAATGCAGCCAACCAAACACTCTCAGTATGAGTTCATTCTCATCAACCAAACAAGGCTTTCTGCGACTTAAGAATCCCAGCCCCGCTACGGATGGGAGATACGGGCCAGGCTGAGGGGAGAAAGAGGAACCAAACACGCCCTTAGCTGGTGCGAAGCTAAAACTGCGTGTACTAGGACCAGAGCGACTGCATTTGCACTCGCCACACTCGCAGTCGCAGTCGGCAGGCAAAGGCGTGCGTACACACTCCTGATCACCTCTCCTCCCTCCTCGGATCCCTCCACTCCACCTCCCTCGTCATCTTTATCAGAGGGCAGGACGACGGCAACGAGCCAAGCATGCCTCCGAAAAGGGCTCCGGCACGGCACGTCCGTGGTCTTCCCGTCAATCCACGCTCCCTTTGCGCGCGCGGGAGCATCATGGCATCGGGCTGCGGCGGACCACCCCCCACCACGGCGCACGCAGCCGCCGTGCAGTGCTGCCGCTTCCATTGTTTCCCTCTTTTTTGACCGCGCTCGGTTGCCTGCATGCCCGCCGCACGCCAAGGCAGGCCGAACAAAAGCCGAAAAGGCTTGGGGTCCCTGGGGCCGTACGTGCGTGCTTCGTCTCGCCGCAGGCGCAATACTGTGTGCTCCTCTTCTCCAGTCCTGGAAACCACCGGCACACGTAGTATACTTGACTCTATGGATGGATGGATGGATAGATAGATGCTCGATGATGATGGTGTGTACCTTTGGTCAATGATCTACTTGTGTTTGTGTATGCCGGGGACCTCAGGGATTGATGTCGGCCCACTCACACACGCTAGCTATGTGTTGCTGCCATTCGGTTTCGTTTGAGCGCACGTCGACGGTTTCGGCGGCCAACCCCTCGTAAGTTCTTTATATTAGGCTGTGGATAAGCATATAATCTATTCCTAACTAACCCTAATATATATATATATATAAACTGGCTTGTACCTAGTACAAATGAAGCAGATAAGACCGACGGGAAGAAACAACCAACCAAGCTCTTTAAACAAATTTCTCTCCCGGACGTGACAAGCAATGCAAACGCGTGTGTGTACGTACATTGGCTCAAGCTCGGTCGCGTGGCGTAGATTATTATTACGCTCGCGGCGCACCACATCACCTAATCCTGAGTCCACTTTTTTCCTCTAGCATGACATACGTGTACTGTCAGACGGCAGCCGGATGATGACGAGGTGTACAGAACACACCACCATCTTGTGATCTGTGGCCTTGCAGTGGTGGTGGTGACCTTAAAAGAAGCAGACGGTCGGTCGTCTTCGTCTCGCCTGTAGCCGATGTCACGGCGAGTGGTGACGTGTGTCCTTTACAGGACCGACAGCGACTGAGAGAAAGAGAACGAAGCAGGTCACGTTCGCGTGGCGAGCCATGAGTCATCAACCAAATAACCAATCAAGATTACCCAAGCCTGAGATCATCCCAGGCCAAGCAGGGGACAAGCAGGGGTTTGCCGGGGCAGGAGAAGAAAAAGAGAGCAGAGAAACATGGAGGCAGGCAAGGCTGGTTCCTGAGGTGCACGGAACGCAACGCCATGCTTTTATCCTCCTATCCAGTTGGCGTGCGCGCGTCGGCGCCGGCGTCGCTGTCCTCCGGTTCGCCACCGAGATCGACCCGTGGAACTGGAGCCCAATCATGTGTTTTGCTGTCGGTGTCGGGAACGAGCAATACCATCTGTCGCCTCCGGCCCCGGATGAACCTGACCGTGCCGTCCCGTCCCGTCTCTCTCAAAGTGGCGCAAGAGAAGAGAGAGACCAGAGAACGTCGCGGAAAGATGATCACGGACAGAGGGATCAGGCTGCAGCAAGCCCAGGGATTAGGCATTAACTTTCATTCTTTCAGGTCATGTTCTAATCATGAACCTGTGAGGCTGTGAGCAGCTTTTCAGTGTCGCTGGATTGAGCCCTTCAGTCCAGTTCTACATTTAGCATACTACTAAGTACACCATATACTGTACACGATATGTTATGTTCTGTTATTATGTAGGCAATCAGATCAGTCGTGATCTGCTTGTTTGGCTAATCACTTGACTGGCGTAAAAGGCTCAGCTCCTGTGCCTCTGGGGATCTTCCTGAGGACGCCCGAGTCCATGTCGGCGAAGTGGGATCGCAGGTCGTGCACGCCTCTGGCCACCAGGTGATCCACCTCGCTCTCGTACCGCTCATACAGCGCAGGCACCGTCATCGTGCCCAGCACCACTGCAGAGAGCAGTCAAATTAAAGGGGAGTTTTGCCTTGTGATGAAACATGTACTACTGAAAATGGTAGTATAGTTGAGGCAGGTTATTACCGAGGTAGAGGAGCGTCAGGGAGCTGAAGCAGTCCGCGATCACCGACGCGATGTACAGCGAGAGCACCGTCTGGACGCAGGGGCAGATGGAGGATCAGATCAGATCAGATGCATATTTTTTTTTTTTTATTCTTCTATACTAGTGCTGTTTGTTGGTAAGGAAAAGGGAGGAGAATTGAATGGGGGCAGGAAGGCAGGTTGGTGAATGATTAGCGGCGCACCAGGATGAACATCTTGATGTCCTTGCCGCAAGCGATGTCGTGGAGCTTCTCCACCAACCTGCTCAGCCTGCGGTGCACGTCTTGGACCGCTTGCCGGCTCGCCGCCCTCTGACAACAGCGTCTCAGGGATTCTGGGAACCGGCCTGCATGCATGTATAATAGACAACATCTCACGATTTGGGCCTGTTTTTAGATGGGCCGAATAATTGGGCTACGAAAGATGGATTCATCTCGATCAAACGAAATGAAAAAAACAATGGGCTGCGAAAAAAGAGTTGGAAAAAGGCTGCTTGGCTCACAGGTTGAAGAAGGTAGAAGCGTTGGTCCAGATGAAGAAGACGAGCATGCCGATCATGGCGACGTAGCAGACCACCGTGAGGAAATGGTACTCCGCCACCTCGAACAGGCCCCACGCCGCCGTCGCCGCGGCCAGGATGGACGCCGACGCCGTCCTGTCCCTCCACAGGATGATGTCCGCGGCTATGTATGCAACCACGGAGACACAGGCTTTCAGTTCGGTGCTTCGATTACATTAATGCATTATTACACGATCGATCGAGCTCGTAAAGTAAAATCATCGGTGCATAGTTTGAGCTCGCGAGAATCACCTCTGCGTCCACCAAAGGGCAGCATGGAGCGACCTTTTCCTGCCAAACAGCTTGGGTGCCCTGCCCCTGCCGTAGTGTCCGTTCATTGCTGTCGCCATTTTCGGTCTGAATGATTCTTCTTCACTCTGTCGAGGAGGTCACCCATGCAGCTCATCAGGATGCCAAGTTCTTATAGCCGCCGCCGCCGCCGCTCCAGCAGGTTGGGTGATCCACACGGCGTCCGGTGCCGGGGAAAGCAAAGCATAGCTTTGGCTCGTGGATTTTCCTTCCGGCGATGACGAACGATTCTTTATCGTGCAAGTGGGCTTTTGGAACTGGGATCCGATCAATCCTTGTGATCCCGGATTCGGCAGCTCCAAGCTATTTACTCAGTTTTTCGGTTCATGCGTGGACGGGACATGCCTTACTTCTGCAGAATTTCTGAAAGATGCATTAGCTCTTTTCAGTAATTCAGTTGTACCCTTTCGTTGACACAAAATTAGTATTTTTTCGAAGCTGATGGTTCAAGCAAAGCAAGAGCTAGATCTTTCAGATTTTTAACTAGCCATGTATTATACGGAGGTTGTTTACAATATCAGACAACTTGATTCGAAAAAAGGATTGCTGGAACTAGCTTGTACGTACATGTGAACTTGTGAAGAAAGACGATTCCACACATACGGCCACGGAGTATAATAATTAAACATCTTAAACACTACTCCGTACAAGGGAGTGGCCGGACTCGGAACAAGGAATGGTTGTGGTCGTGCTCAAATCAAATCAGACTGCTTCGATGGTATCGCCGTTAAGTTGGAGGAAATTCAGTATACGTACGTATGTCAGAAAAAATTTCTGGTTAAATTCACAGTGACTGCAAGAACGGCACGTATAGTAGCATGCATCGAAAGTTCGATCGAGAAAGGGGCCCTGCTCTGTTTGCAATCCATATAATGGAGCTAAAATGTATGCAAACTGCAGCGAAAGACCAGGTTGAGTTTCGAGATGTGTAGTTCGTAGGCAACAATGATATGTCATGCAACGTTCTCAACCATTGACAGGTTCAGTTTTGTGTTTTTGGTTCGTTGTAGGCGTAAACACACACCTTGAATGACGAAAGAGAAGAGATCGAGGATGGCCAGTGCAAGTTCGGAGGTTGTGATCAGGCTAACATGCCATTAGATACTTTAGTGCCTTTTGGCGTGTTGTTTGAACCACCATTGACAGGGACACAATGCTTTTGCTAGATTAGAAAAACTACGGAAACGACAATGCGAGATCGGCATAGTGATTAGATAGTGCTGATCACATGGATGTGATGGCTGGTGGAGGGGTTAACCACTTCAAATATCCGCATCTCTGGCTCCTCATCTTCACATGCCCAGTCAGCAGCTAGTATGGTACTAGTACTGTAACTATATACTACTCTTAGATTAAGCGTCCGCAATGATAGTTATTTATTTGGCTATCTAGATGTGGCGACAAAAAAAAAAAAAAAAAGTAGAAGATAGAGTAGTCACTAGCTACACTATTTCTCGTGGCCAAGAAACGTGTGATGAGAAGCATGTGGGTCTAATAATGTAAACTAGTCTTTGTTGTTGTCTCTCACCTCCACGTCGGCCCGACCACGTAAATTTACTAGCACTATTACCATTCAAGGACATTTTGTAGTTTGAGCCTGTCCATTCGATTAATTTAAAATCACCAATGATCAGCCTAGACGTAGTGCATTTTCAGATCAGAAGATTTAGGAGTGTGACAAGCTGTAGTTGCTGCATCATAATCATGCGCGCGCGGTTGACCAGACCCTTGGGTGAATTATATTCTCTCTAGACGGCCGTTCAAGGCTTGTAATTTTTTGTTTAAAAGAACGGCCCATGCGTGGTTGCAAGGGTCAGATCGCTGCATCCACAGTGCCGGCCGGCCCTAGTTAGTGACGGACAATGCCTTGTGTCCGGCATCATCAAAAAGTGACCAACAAACAGCTCACTCACTAGCTCGTTTTTTAATGAGAATTACTCTGTTGAGTTGATAGAGACTTCCATATCACTAGACACTGCTCTCCCTCCGTCAAGTTTTTTTAGATGTCGTTATGGGGTGTGCGTGCGGTTAAATTTTCTCAACTTTGACTAGGTTTGTAGAAAATACGTGCAACATTTATATTTTCAAATAAATTTATTAAAAAACTAGACTTAAAGATCTTTTCCAATGATACTAATTATTTAGCATAAATATTTATATATTTTAATATATAGTTGCCGATAGTTTGAAAAAACATTGACTTCCGGGAGGCGAGAATGACATCTATTTAGGGGACGGAGGGAGTAGCAAATTAAAGCGCGGGGCGGTAGGCGTACTGTGGCCGTAAGGGAAAAAAAAAACGGGGGGTGTGTTTAGATCCTTGAAAATTGACATCGTAGTGAATTGAAAAGCACTTATCACTTTTTATTTATTTATGGTAAATATTATTTTACTATTTGTTTTTTTTTTTTGAGAATTACACAAGATAACGCAGACGCTCACAACACGCACGCACGACACTCACCCCTATGAACACACGCACGCGAAACCCTACCCCCTATGAGCACCTCCGGATTAGTACCGGCAGATCTGGAGATTCTCGGTCACCATAAAGCGCGCCGTCGACGAACGCCGCTACCACTTAATGCATAACGCCGGTGAAATCCTTGGGAAAATCCGGGGAAAAGGTCGCGAAGCACCGGGATTTGAACCCGGTGGGTAGCGCCCCATTTCCCTACCATTGGACTACACATAAATATGTAATTAGTTATTTTATTTACATATATTTTATATTTCGAACATTCGTCTTTTCTTTGATTTAATGCTTCGATAAGATGAGATTTCAGAAATTTTAAAGAAAATTTGAGGGAATTAAACACAACGAGCCCCGGGGACTGATGGAGTTTAAAGAAGCAGGGAGTCCCGAACGGCGAACGGGACGTCTCATGTCTGTTTGCTACTTGCTGACGTGTCGTCCCGCTCCACGACGAACCGGCCGGTCCATTGGGGCCCGAGATGATCTGCGCCGAGGTTCCAGTTCCACTGCCCACCACCCGATCGATCGGTCCCAACGTGTCAGCGTCGTGGAATCTGGAATCCACGCCACGGCGACGTCCAGGCCCACATGTCGGTCTCCTTGCGAGGCGACGATCGTGTCCTCCTCCTCGACGGCATCGTCCGTCAGTTAGTCCCACTGACAACCTGGGCCCCACATTGCTGTACTAGGTACAGTATTATAAACAAGCACACGCACCCACTCTCCACTCAGGCCCTCCCTTCCCTCCCCGTTGCTCGTCTCGTCTTCCTTCGCCGCTTCCCCGCGAATCTCGCCGCCCGGCTTCCGGCCTCCGCTTCCCCCAGACTCCATCCATCCAGCAGTCATGGACCCGTCGTCTCTCTCCTCGTCCTCCTCGCCTCTCCGGCTCTCCAGAACCCCCACCATCCCGGTCGCAACCCCTACTACCCCGAGACCCACCCTCGTGGCGGCCAGCGCCAAGCCTACCACCACCACCACCACCACCACCCGCCTCCGCGCCATCTCCCCGTCCCCATCCCCGCTATCCACCCCACCCGTGGAATCCTTCGGCTTCGACGCGCTCAAGGACACCTTCTCCGTGGACGTGTCGTCGGCCGACGCGCGCCCGCTCGACGTCCCGCTCGCCGCGCCCTTCACCATCGCGTCCTCACGCCTCGTCGCGGTATCCAACGTCGCCGTGCGCGTCGAGCTCCGCAGCGGCGCCGTCGGCTGGGGGAGGCACCCGTGCTGCCTTCCGTCACCGCCGAGGACCAGCCCGCCGCGCTCGACGCCGCTGGACGCGCGTGCGCCGCGCTCGCTGCCGCGCCCGCGGCTCCCCTCGGCGTCATGCTCCAGGATGTTGCCACTGTGCTCCCCGGACACGACTTCGCCTCGGTGAGGAATCCGCTGCTTCGATCTCGTCGGTCCGTCCGACTCATCGCTTAGTAAAATTTAGCTTCCGTTGCCGCAGTGTGTGTGGGTTGACTTGACTGACAGGTGTTTGATCGTAGCGAAGATATGAACGTGATTCGAGTTCACAAGTCTAGCTTGTTTGCGAATCTGAAATTGTCGAACGTGCTGTGTCTGATATTGATGGCTCAGTTTAATCTTTAGAAATGGATGTATATGGCTTTCGGGCACTGAACTACTCAAGTTTTTTCTCGAACACGCAGGAGAGCTGCGTATCATTATATTAAAAGTAGAAAAAAGAGTCTTACAGAGACCGAACCCACACACAAACTCTCAGAGACTCACTCACTCACTCACGCTCACAAACTCAGTACAAGGAATCACCGGTTAAAGAAAAGCTGAACTACTCAAGTTATTTGCTGGACCACCAGCTGTTTGTACTCTTCTAGTCCATAGGCCCGAGTCTTCCAATAGGCCTTCTCAATTGATTGATTTCTGTTTGGTCTTATAAATGATTTGTCCTAAGGTTGTATTTGATTGTATCCTTTTCCATTTAAGGCCAGAGCAGGAGTGGAGATGGCACTGATTGACGCGGTTGCTAATAGCATTCGCATACCTCTGTGGAGATTATTTGGAGGAGCATCAGATAGTGTGACAACTGACATCACGGTACGGTTACCTCACTGCTCCGACTCCTGAAAGCTTTTAAATGCCATAACAAAAGTTTTATCCTCATAATTCAGATTCCAATTGTGACCCCAAATGAAGCTGCTCAATTGGCTGCAAAATATCGCGGGCAAGGGTTTCAAACTCTGAAGCTCAAGGTTGGGAAGAACTTGAATTCAGATATAGAAGTTCTGAAAGCGATACGACTTGTCCATCCAGATTGCTCATTTATTTTGGATGCAAATGAGGGATACACAGCAAATCAAGCAATTGAAGTTCTTGATAGACTAAATGGTTCGTACTCCTGCAAATTGTGGATTGATTAAATACAGGCATATATGCCTGCTCGCGAAAAAAAAAATTGTGGATTGCTAAAGTTCTCATTTTAAAGTGTTTCAATACGTTGAACCTATTTTCTATTTGTCATCTGAACTGTACGACCTTCTTACTGTGCTTGAACTAAGTTAATATGCTACTATTCTTCCATTGGTTTCAGAAATGGGAGTGACCCCTGTGCTCTTTGAGCAACCAGTTCACAGAGATGATTGGGACGGTCTCCGAGATGTTAGCTCTGTGGCCATGGAGAAATACAAAGTCGCTGTTGCTGCTGATGAAAGTTGTCGGAGTTTACTTGATGCTCAGAAAATAATACAAGGGAACCTTGCCCATGTTATTAACATCAAGCTGGCAAAGTTGGGGGTTCTTGGCGCCCTTGAAATAATTGATGCTGCAAGAAAAGCCAATATTGCTCTGATGATCGGTGGCATGGTCGAGACTAGGATCGCTATGGGCTTTGCTGGTCATTTAGCTGCTGGGCTTGGATGCTTTAGGTCTGTTTGCTGTGAAAAATACCAAATTATCGTTTTTGTCCGCAAGAAACATTGTTATCAGGATGCTGAAAGGCTGAAACCAAAAACTGTACACAGATGTTACCATGTTCCATAACTTATACTTGTCAAACCAGCTGCTAAAGTTGTTTCTTGAACTTATGGTTGCAGTTTTGTTGACCTGGACACACCTCTTTTACTCTCTGAAGATCCTGTATATGGTGGCTATGAAGGTAATCTTACACAAAATATTTGTTGTGTTCCTTCCCCCCACCCCAAAAAAAAAAAATGCTGTAGATCCAATGATGTTTTCAGGTCAAAATAGATTTGGCAATGCTTTCGTTTCTGCATGTTTTGTTGTTGATGTGTTCTTCCTTGACTCGACTTGCTTTTTTTTTTTTTCCCCAAATGAATAAACCTAAACACCACATAGTTGAATAATAAACCCAAACAGCTCTGAATCTAGATTTGACAAAGCAACACTTTAAAACACTGTTTGTCGAAGTTAAGTAGCAACCTGCTGCATACATGGAATGGGCACTAGACACTTAGACAGTGCCTATATATAGGGGATGGGCACTAGACACTGTGCCTATATAGAGCAGGTCAAAAATCCAAGCGGGTCTGATTCAATTGTCTTGATGTTCTCATGGGGACAGTACTTGATGTTGTGAAAATTTCATGGCTAAGATGCTTTACACTAGGATGTTTTCAGCTGCAATATTGCTCTATTCATATGTTTAGAAAATCTCTGACTTGCACAAATCTCTCATCAGCTTTTGGGCCTCTGTACAAGTTTACAAACGCCCGTGGTCATGGCGGTTTCCTTCACTTGGACAGTGATGCCTCGGTATGTCACAATTCACCTCTATTAGCATCTGACTTCCTGTAGAACTGTTGTATTCCTCCCCCTCATTACGATAATATGTTAATTTTACTGAACCAGAAAGGTAGCCACTGGCATACATTGTTTGGAGCTGCAGTAGATTCAGATTTGTTTATCGTGCAGTTATAATTGCTATAATAGTGCAATTTCTCAATTTATGTACTAGCTGTTTCTTCCGTATAGGAAAAAAAAGTTTCTAGAACTCACTAACTATATACAGTTTTTTCAGAAATGAAGATGGTTAACGATTTTGTCTGTCAGCTTCGTCGAAGCATTGCAGTGCATTCCAACAATGCATTGTTCCACTGGACAACCATTGCATAACTGGTACCAAACAAGCGATTGCAAGCACATATAGCCATATAATAGGTATAGCCTGCTGTTGCAAGTCCAGTCAGGCCTGGAAGCCTGGAGTATTTGTTCAGCCTGTAGATAGATATTCAAAAGGCTGTCCCAGTGTCCCCCGCTGGCTGTGTTGTTTTATCCAGATATTTTAGCAACTTCTGTGCAATAAAGACATCTGGTTGTCAATACATGCAGCCGTCGCAAGCTTTTCTATAGCTGTTCATTATAAATAAGGCTTTCCTTGATTTGCTGTTCAGTAAATAGCATTGTAGCCCTCACAATTACATGGCTGGTATCCTATCAACTCTTTTCCAATAAAGCCTGCAACCACCTCACCCATTTTACTTCTACTGTTGTCGTCCTTTGTTTTATTTTTGATCTTAAAACCCTTCTATGGAGACATCTCTACATTAAAAAATTCAACGTTCTAAATCTATAATTTGTGTGGCTGATACGCTGATGCTGTTTTGTTGTGAGAGAAAAACACTATATCAAGGCTATAAATTCAAGTGACATGGTCTCCAACATTCTTACATGTTACTCTGGATGAGAATGACTACTGACCAATACTGAAAGCAACGAGCATGGCAAATTGGCAACAGGTATTCAGTTCGTCACCTCGGCTGCTCGTCACCCGTCATGCCTGTGTCAGTTCAGGACTTCAGGAGATGAGCTCAAGTCTCGAACCCGATCGGTGCATTGCACATAGACGCAAGTCAAACAGGCGCAACCCAGAGAAACCGCAACACTTCTCGAACAGCATCGCGATAGGAGTAGTTCCTATTAATAAACCAAATAGCCACTTGCCTTAAGCCCTTAATAACGACATTGATTTATCAGCATTGCTATATATAACATTCAGGAATTCAGAACGCTGCTACTGGCACCGGCAACGCAAGCAGGAGTTTCACCACCGACATGGTCCGTCGATCGATACAGTGCACGCTAGATCAGTTTTCACTCGTGCTTGACATGTAACGCCTGCAGCTTGGCGTCGAGCACCTCAGAGCAGATCTTGCCCATGGTCCCGTAGAAGGCGGCGAGGTCCGAGAGCCGGTTCACCGTCATCTCCGCCATGATCGCCCGCGCCGCCGCCTCGCGCACGTCGTTCACCTTGAGGCTGTTGAGGTACCCCGACGCGTTCCGCACCGTGGCGCCCATCTGCTTCAGCCGCTTCTCCTGCTGCACGCTCAGCGACGCCGTGTTCGACTGCACGCGCGCACGAACGTCAACACAGGTGCCAGTGTCAGTGTCAGCAATGCGTATGGTTGCGAGCGCAACCGAATTCGAGTGGTGTATTATTACCTCGAGGAACTCGGCGCCGGCGTCGAGGTCGCGCTGCTCCGCCGGCTTGGTGGTGCGGCCGCCGGCGAGGTACATGTCCTTGGCGAGCGAGAAGCTGCGGGAGATGACCTTGCGCCGCCTCTCCATCTCCTTGCTCAGCTTGGGCGACGACGCGGGGACGGGGGCGCCAGCAGCGCCACCACGGGCCGTCTTCTCCTGGTACGCGACGACGGCGCGGACGAACTCCTGGTACGCCCTGGCGCAGCCGGGTAGTCGAACTCGTCTCCGGAGTTGCGCATGCGCTCCGGGTGGAACTGGAGGCCCATGATGAACCTGCCCTCGCCGGGGCTGTACGTGTCCGGGTCGTAGAACGCCTCGATGAGACCGTCCGGCGCCACTGCCATGGGCGCAAACCGCTGCGCCAGGCGCCGCACGCCCTGGTGGTGGTAGTTGTTCACCATCAGCTGTTGCTATGAGCCGTCGTCGCCGCCGCCCGCGACGAGATCGTCCGCGAACCAGTCGTGCAACGGCGTGCCGGGAAGCACGCACACGGGGTGGCGGTGCCCGTCGTAGTCGCCGTAGTTGATGTGCTGGACGGCGATGGCCCCCTCCAGCTCGTGCTCCACGTCCTGGTACAGCGAGCCGCCGCAGGCGACGTTGAGCACCTGCGAGCCGCGGCAGATGCCGAGGTAGGGGATGTTGCGCTCCAGGCAGCGGCGCGCGAGGCGGAGCTCGATCGAGTCCTTCTCGCGGTCAATGGCCGCGTCGCTCGGGTGCAGGCGCCGCACGGCCTCCAGCTGCTCCGGCGAGAGCGCGGCGTCGGCGGAGGACTCCTCATCCTCGTAGTGGGACGGGTCGATGTCCTCGCCCTCGCAGAGGAGCACGCCATGGATGGGCTCGAACGAGTCGAGCAGCCCGTGCCCCCCGCCACGCGCGGCACGATCACCGGCACCGCGCCATAGCCCACGATGAGGTCCAGGTGGTACTCACCTGATGAGGACAGGACACAGACAACAAACAGCGCACGCATGCGCGCGCCATGCATGCAGCCAGGGGCATCGTCGGTCAGTTACATTACATACGAGCACCGTCCCCACGAAATCAAATCAGATACCGTGATGCCTGCCGGCCGGCCGGCGGCAATAAGGGAAAGGAGAACTCACCGACGAAGTCGACGAACTTGTTCTTGCGGACAGTGCGGCGGGAGACGATGAGCACGCGGGGAGGACGCGGGAGAGGTCCGGGGAGGAAGAAGACATGGCGAAAGCAATCGCGATCTTTCTTGTGGTTAGCTAGCCTATAGCGAGATCGATTAGCTGTGTGTGGCCGGGCTGCTACTTGCCGATCGATCCCTTTTGTGATATGTATAGAGAGTTCTTATTGGTTTGGAATTTGGTGAGAGGGGAGGAAGAAGGGTGGCGATATTTATAGAAGGCGATGGAGAGTGTTTAGGTGGCGGAGATCAGCCTTATCACGAAATCGACTCCGAGCCGAACGTTTCCTAATTCATGGCGACGTGCGTAATACAACTCCGTCTGGGCGCCGCGTTACACAGGGTTCTGGTCTGGTCACCTCTGCCCAAGGTCAAAGGGGCAACTGCAATATTGCTTCGCTACCTCCCCTCAAAATATATGCCTATACTATACAAAATTATAAACCCTGCATGGATACACGCTGGATGCCAATCCGGCAGAACCGCAGTAGCAAAGATTGAACTGGATATACGCTTCATCTCTCTCTCTATATATACATATATAGTATTCAATAGCACTAATTCCTTTTGTAAAAAATATCCTATATCCTAGTACTATATAAATATATACTGATGCTGCTTTTATATTCCACTATATATATAGACCATCTGCCACTGCTTCGAAGCTAAAATATGCAACCATATATACCACTGCTTCCCATTTTCTGCCAACCCAAAAGTTTCCCTTATTATTAGTTGCATATTTTTGCATCCCCACACGTATGCAGTGTATGTTTTGGTTGGATAGCTTCAGCCATGTCTTTCGTTGTAGATTATTTGCCAGATTTCATGTGCATAGATTATTTGCTCAACTTGAAAGATAAAGGTTTCCTTCCTCACATGTGCTTAGCTTGTTGCACCTTCTGTCACACCGATTATCTAAGTAATAAAAATATGGTCAGCCTAATTGTTGTTCTAGGGCCAAAAGTTTGACAAAGATGATCGAATGAGTTGGCTAAAATTAATTGTTTAATTGATTTTAATTTTTGAACTAAAACTGAGAGGGCAGCTCGACATGTTTGAAAAAAAAAAAAGGCTAGCTCAAACACTTGTTTGTTAGTATTATTGGAAATTAATTTAGGACAACAAATTTCCAAACTTAGACCATAGGATGCTCTATTTCAATTCTATTAAAAATATGGATTTTCTGTCCTATATTAGTCTTATGATTACTACAATGGGGAAAATTTGAGATGCCAATTTTTCTGTAACAAAGAACTATGAGTCTTGACCTTGGTCATATATTTCATCTTACAAATATAGGGTGCTTACAACTAACCTACCAATTTAGATATTATAATGTTTCAATTGGAATATGATATGTTTTTTTTTATAGCAACGTATATAATTCTAGCCAACGGAGTATTAATACAGTGTCTAGCTAAGTCATTAAAACATTTGTTTTTGGATTTCAAGCGCTTCTCTCTTTTCTTGATGCTTATAGAGAGAAATAATTGGGAGGATTCATAGAAGATTCTCAAAATTATGCCCGCTCCACTTCAAATTGTAATATGCTTTGATTTTTAAACATACATAACTTTTACTATGTACTTAGTTATACACTAAGCCCAGATACATAACAAAAATAATGTATCTAGAAAACCAAAAATGTCTTATAGTTTGGTGTGCAGGAAATAAAAGATAGATGAAGCTTTTATCAGGAAATAAAAAGAATGAATCCTCCATTATGAACACCCACATAGATGGTAATTTGGTGTGCAAAGGACCTGTCCTTAATGGATTACTAAAGCTGTCTTAAGTCAATTTTTTTAAGCTTGGATTGAATTTCTAAAAAAAGACATTAAGACTTATGGTATCAAATTAATTAGTATCATTAGATCTACCATAGAATATATTTTCATAAGGTGTTCATTTTATTTTCATAGTTTTTTTTTTTTCTATAGATTAGTCAAACTTTAAAAAAAAAATGATTGGCACGGATTTTAGGAATTGATTTATTTGGAGATGGAGAGAGTATTTTGTTAAAGCCACAATAAACACGTTAGCAAAGCTAATAATAAGCAGCGCGTGGATGGGGCTACACTATATATCAGCTGCGTGTGCGCACACACACTAGTCCAGTTCAGTAATCTTATCGGCACAAATTTTCAATTCAATGTTTTCTAATAAACACGACATTTTCAAGTTAATGGAGGTTGGAGAGAGTCAAAGGACAAGAAGCATATGCTAGGGAAGGAAGCATGTCCTACCTGCTTCAGCTTGATTTTGAAAATAAAAAAAAATAGACTTTCTTGTATTAAGCGAGTCTTGACACCTAGCTACTAGCTGATTGGGACTGCATACACACTAGTTAATGGTGGCTCAAAGGGACAATATGCATATGCTTAATAGCAATACGCATATGCTACATACTCGCGGCTTGTAAATGATGATTTCGACGGGCTAGGCATATGTTGTTTAAGTGACAAAATCAACATCTGAAATCTGTAAGATGTGGACGACCGGACTTATCATCTGCATCCCAATTTGATTGGAGGTTCAACATTACTGTACATGATAATAATATGCATGTGATTAGCAAGAAACATATACTCCGTATGTGTGCTTTGAGAAACCTCTGAGTAGCTGATGTCGACTGGACACCGCGAATGGTGCGGACGTGTGTGCTCGGTGGTTATCCAGCTGGGGGAGGCTGATACGGCCAGTGACAAACTGCTGATGTGTCCCAGCGCGCATGCATTCGTCAATGCTTAGCACATCTCCTTCATGTCTTCCTCGACTTTGCCAACTCATCAGCTCAAGTATAGAACGACCACTCTACTCATTTATTATTAATTGCAGATTTCAAGGATAAGTATATCTTATTGGGCTTGTTTCCTTGGCAGACAAGTTCCCCCAGCTGTATGAAATTAATAACGAGCAGAATTGTTCAGTAGCAGAAATGAAACAGAAAAATTGGAGGTTGTCCTTTAGGAGATGGTTATATGAGGACTTACAAAACCAATTGCGAAGATTATATGATATCACCTTGAGATGTGGTACTAACTCTGAAATAGACAGACCCAAATGGGGTTGGGAGAAGTCTGGGAGCTTTTCAGTGAAATCAGTTTATAAGCATCTAAGTAGACATGAATATGGGTCAGATTATAAGTGGATTTGGAAAGCCAAGTTACCTCTTAAGATCAAAATTTTCATGTGGATGATGAGTCATAATGCTATCCTTACAAAGGATAATCTGATTAGGCGAAAGTGGAAGGGGGATCCAAAATGTGTGTTCTGTAATGAAAATGAAAGCATTATTCATTTGTTCTTTGAATGCGCATCGGCAAAATATGTATGGAGCCTTTTGGCCCATTCTTTTGGGGTTAACTACAGACCAGCTAACCTGGAGCAATTTTGGTGCTGGGCTAGAATCATACTACCGCAAACATATCTGATGCATTCTGTAGGACTTGCTGCTGTTTTCTGGGCAATATGGTGCACTAGAAATCAAGTGTGCTTTGAACAGAAAAGATTACAATCTCCTACTGAGATTGTATGCCTAATCTGCTCGCTTATTACGTACTGGACAGGTCTTCCAGGATGGACTGAAGGAGCAGGTGATCAAGGGCGCGGAGGTGATCAAGACAACTGCGCTTATGTTTCACAAGCATCAACAACATGCGGAGGCACAGGGGAGGCAATTGGTGCTTTTCACTGGAGGAAGCATCCGAAGCGAACTTCTTCATACCTGCTCATCAAGACGGTGATCAACAAGTGAAGGAGTTATTACAAGTTGCTGCTGCTGTTTGTTCCCTGGCGTTGTTAAGTCTCAGCTGCAAGATAGCTTGTGTTTTAGCTTTTGATGATTAGCCTTTATGTTTCTGTTTGTGTACTCTAGCAGTCTGAGTTGTTTCTTATATCTGAGTGGTTGCCCCCCAATTAAGTTCCCTGGGCGTGCTTAGTTGGGGGGTGGGTAGCTTTTATGTTAAAGTCCGAAACGAGATGACTACAAAACTCTGTATTTTCGTTGCAATCGTAATGAAAATCGGTATTACCGTTGTGGAAAAAAAAGGATAAGTATATCTTATAATGCCGAAATCCTGATCTATCTCCGGTCTCTGCATGTTTCTTCTAAAGAGAAGGTGCATCGTGGAGTACTAGTAGCACTGTAGTGATTGTAGACGTATTGTGTGTTCTTCCGGATAAACCGTTGTTCGATCCCCATATGTTCAGTGGAAAGTGATCAATACCATTGATTTGTTTGGAACTAAGTTTTCATAGTTGGACAGTATACGCTACCTTTTCTCCGTTACACTTGTTTCCCTAAAAACTTGATCAAATAAGATAAGTTTGACTTAGGACAGCTAATATAGTTAATTAGCTGGTAATAGTTATCTTCTTTGCTCCAAACTGATCCAGCTAATATAGTTTACCTAATTGTTAGCTAATACCAAACCAACAACTGTCTCACTAGCCGAACTAAGCCATTTAATGGCAACTAATAGTTAGCTAGCTAGTTATAGCTATGTAGGTAATTATTATAGCTTTTAGTTGTCTAAAGGCATTTAAACCATATACAACCTTTATTTATCAGAATGCAATGTTTGAATACACATCCTAGTTATTTGTAGGCTAAACATTAGCTCAAATTAGCTAATGGTGACTAGCTAGCTAATTAGCTAACACTGATTCAAGGCTTGGCTAAAAAGTCCAGTCCACATGTTAGCTTTTTTGTCTAGATACTACACTATAGAGCGCTAATTTAAACTAAAATTAGCTAGCTAACAATTAGCTAATATCAAACGTTCCCGCGTGAACAATGGAACAAAGGACAGGAACGATGGGTATGCATGGTTAATTAGTTTATTAGTATTTTCCAAATGTATTATATGAAAGCATGTAACACGATACACACGAATGTGATTAGAATGAGACCGTCCAGCTAACTAATATCGATGGACGACGACCTCCATCCAATTACTTGACCCTGCAGCTAGCTAATAGCTTCCACAGATCGATGATTCATGTGTAGCACTAGTGCGTAGTACGTACGTAACTGATGAAGTCGACGTTACATCTTGCTTGAGCTTGACGACACACGCTAGTACCGTAGGCTGAATGTGTTCCCATGCCGCTGGAGAGCTCTGAGAGCCACCACACGGCCAGCTGCGCGCATATCTACGTGCAGCATGCATGCCGGACGCATGGCCGGAGGCCGGACCATGGCTCGCTGTTGGCTTGTTGCCTGTTGGCCGCGGCCACGTGATCGAGTGAGAGAGGCCACAGACGATGCTAGCTCCACAGGCCACTGGGGGCCGGGAGGCCGGCCGGCAGCCTGCCGCCCAGGGTCCTCGATCCTGACTCCAAGAAAGCGGTGGACTTGCTAGTGCAGTCCTCCTGCACGTAGCCCTTCTGCCCTTGTCGGAGAGGAGGTAGTATCTGGCCGGGCGTGCTCCCGCCTCCCGCCACGGCCGGTTGGCATCTAGGGGAGGTCCTCCTAGAATTAGGACGCTTGAAATGCGGATCATACTCTAGTACTCCCATTCTTTCTACCAAGCTTGCACTCATCTCCATGGCTTCTTTTCTGACAGATGCATAACAAATAAACAACCGAGGGGGCACATATTTATTTTTAT
Source organism: Hyparrhenia diplandra (assembly GCA_015847255.1). NCBI lineage: Eukaryota > Viridiplantae > Streptophyta > Magnoliopsida > Poales > Poaceae > Hyparrhenia > Hyparrhenia diplandra. The sequence goes on from JADLZK010009041.1 coordinate 51,851, forward strand.
TCATTAGAGCAAGAGATTTCTAAAACGACCTTTCGTGACTCCAAGAGGTACAAGAGGGTTTGGTGCTCATCCTCCGCATTTTTGGTGCGTGATATACACTGAGGTACCAATCTGAAGATACGCCTACGATTTTGCTACTGCTGCCTACCACAGCCACCAGCTAGTACGTCTACCTCCGTCCAAAAAAAAAAAAGATCTATCCTATGTGTATTTTTATTACTCCCTCCATCCCAGAAAACATGCAATTCTCACTTTCTCGAGAAGTCAACATTTTCAAACTGCCGACAATTATATATTAAAATATTTAAATTTAAGTAATTAGTATCACCGGAAAAATCTTTAAGTCTAGCTTTTTAATAAATTTATTTAGAGATAGAAATATTGCACGTATTTTTCTACAAACGTAGTCAAAGTTGAGAAAGTTTGACCGACACGCCTCCCATAGTTGCATGTTTTCGGGGACGGAGGGAGTAACTAACAAACATGTCCATGCATTGCAACGAGAACTTAGTCCGGTTGCTGGGTTCAGCCAGAGGAGGGCACCAACCAGCTGATGGTGTATATGAGCAACGGGTCGTTAGTGCAGCATGGCGGCAGCCTACCTCCGACATGGGGCGAGTGGATGGGCATTGCACACATGTTGCATGACCTCCACTACGAGCTGCACAGCCAGGTGATCCACTGCGACGTGAAGCTGCAGAACATCGTGACGGAAACGTTAATCACAACAAAGATGGTTGACATCAGGCTAGCCTCTGGTTGGGTGCTGATGTCAACGATGACGCCAGCACACCTTTTACAAAGGGCTCATGAAAATGGTATATGTTTCATTGTTTTATAGATAAAACTATCTCAAATGGTAGAACAGAGTCTACCATTGCGATGGCTCATTGAGATGATCAAAATAGACATATCATTTGCTATTTCTGAAACTTTAGATAATTAGATATGAATTTTGCAAATTAAACAGGACCTGATCTACCAGAGACGGACCTACCAGAGGCCGTCACGTGGCATGGCCGTAGTGCAAGGGACCTAGATAGTTGGTTTGATAAGATAAGAGACCTAGATAGGACTCGGGGTGCATTTTACTCATTTTTTAAAAGAATAGGTCGTAGTGTTTGGATTGAGTGGCGCTGCCATCTACTCATCTCTTCATCATTCCTGGCAGTCAAGTGATGTTGATTCAATCGCCAAGGAATGGAATCCACACTTTTTTTTTTTTTTTTTTTTGGGTAACGGAGCTTTCATTAAACATTCATGGCAAGATTACAATCGGAGGCTGCTAGTTCAACTAGCCAACCCGGAATACAATCACCCGTAAGCGGAGCGAAGCCGTGGCCGACCGAATAAAGCACAATAGTGCGCCACCCTATTCGCATCCCTACGAACCCATCTAATGCAAAATTCAGAAAAATTCTTGCCTAGCTCCATTATATCGACACACAAACCACCTATAGCCGAAGAAGCCCGATGTGGACTGGAAAGGATGTTTACCAGCTCTTGACAATCGACTTCGAGCATAACCTTGTTCAGTCCGAGCTCCATCGCCAACTCCAGGCCCTCCATCGCCGCAATAGCCTCACCAGTTAGGGCATCAGCGGCATCCTCAAACCATCTTGCAGCACCGCCTAGCACCTGGCCTGTGTCATCACGGATTACAACGCCTGCCCCCCCGGTGCCCGACTGAGCCTCAAAACTTGCATCAGTATTAATCTTGACCCATCCTGGTTCAGGTCTTCTCCATCCAACCTTCTTAGCTGGTTGCTTCACAGTCACCGGTTGCTTAAGAGAGAGAGATCCTCCATGAGTGATGAGATGAAGCGAGCCATCGCCCCCGGCTTCCAAGTCTTTCGCCCATGGTGGCCGGCATTGCGGCAACCCAAAGGGCCCATGCACCACCGACAATCACCGCGGGCGGTGGGCGGCGGACACAGTCGGGCCGAGTATGTCAGCTTCCCAAGAGCATGGCTTCAGCTTAGGTACCACCACTCCCATGACTGCCTTCACCTCCTTCCAGAATTGAGCTGCTAGTGGGCATGTGAAGAAGACGTGGAACAACGACTCATCGCCATCTCCACACACCTCACAGTGGCTCTCCTTAGCAATATGCCTCCTCTTTAGTTTCGATTTCGACGGTAAGGACTTGTGGATAACACGCCACCAGAAAACCCTGACTTTTGGTGGAACCTCCATCTTCCACAAGGCACGCCAGGCAACAGTAGCGCCCGACCCCCCAGCCTCATCCGTCGAGTTCATAGCTCTACCCATCTGCTCCTTCTTCAACAATCTATACGCTGATTTCACCGAATACATGCCATATTTTTCAAATGCCCATGCAAGGACATCGTCGTCCAACCTTCCTCCCGGCTTGATCTTGAGAACCTCCACGGCATCGGGGCAATGAAAGATCTACGAACAGCCCCTTCATCCCGCACGCGGCGTGCCCGGAATGAACAATTCATGCACCTTCTCGGCATTCACCCCCAAGCAGACGTACAAGAGGTTTTGAGCGAGCCCCCGGGATCCAATTATCGGACCAAATGTCAATGTTCCCCGGGCCAACCCTTTTGATTATCCCACGTTTCAAGACATCTCTTCCGTGAAGAATCGCTTTCCATGTCGCCGAACTACGCCTCTTTTTGGCGGTGATAGGAAGTCACTGTTTGGATAATACTTCCCTTTCAAAGACCTTTTGAGCACCACAATGAGTCGGTCTTGAAATCAATCTCCACCCCTGCTTACCAAGCATCGCCTGATTAAACAGACCAAAATCGCGAAAACCAATTCCGCCATCCTCCTTCAGCCTTGTTAGCTTCTCCCAACGGAGCCAATGGATTTTGTGATTATCCAATGAGCTCCCCCACCAGTAATTCGAGACTGTTGATGTCATCTTATTGCACACGGCCCGGCGGCCGGCTTGAACACCGACATGGGGTATGTAGGCACCGCCTGCGCATTTGCTTTCAGAAGCACTTCGCGTGCCGCACAACTCAGATCTCTTTCCGCCCATCCTCCCACCATGCCACGCATCCTTGCCGGCACATACTTGAACACATCACCGCACCACGCTTTCGGCCCGCGGTCGGCGGCCCGTAGCGTTCCCCAATGCTTGATCCACGATTCCCGTGGCTTCATGCACTTCACCTTTACAAGCTTGATCACAATTTGGGCTAAAAAAGACAGCTGACTTATGTTTGTTCACCAGCTGCCCCGATCCCTCATTATAATCCTCCAGGATACTCGCCACCCTATCTGCTCCTTTCTTCGAAGCCTGAGTAAAGATAAGGCAATCATCTGCAAACAGGAGATGTGAGATCCATGGGGCATGACGGCTGACCCTCACCCCCCTCGAAACACAGAGAGGACCAATTCCTTTGAGCATGCACGAAAGACCCTCCGAGCATAACAAAGCAGATACGGCGAGATGGGATCTCCCCGCCAGTATTCAGGCGTCGGCTTGAATTCTTCTGAGAAAACTCCATTGACCCTTACTGAAAAAGATACCGATGTAACACATTTCATCACCAGCTCACACCACTTCTCGGGAAAGCCCAGCGTCCTCATTATCACCTCCAGGTATCGCCACTCCACGCGGTCATAGGCCTTAGCCATGTCCAGCTTCACGGCACAGCCCCCCACCTTCCCCTTCTTTTGCCTCAAGTGATGTATACACTCATAAGCAATCAAGACATTATCCGTGATCAGCCGGCCAGGCACAAAGGCACTTTGCTCGACTGATATAATTTCATCTAGAATCCCGCGAAGCCGGTTCGCCATAGTCTTCGAGCAGATTTTATAGAGTACATTGCACAAAGATATCGGCCTATACTGCGAGAGCTCTTGCGGGTTAGCAACTTTTGGAATAAGAACCAATAAAGTTTTGTTTACCTCCTCTGGTAGATCTCCCCCATTTAGGAAGCCTAGCACAGCCGGTAGCACACACTCTTTCACCAGTGACCAATGCGTCTGGAAAAAACCGGCGTTAAAACCATCCACCCCGGGAGCTTTACATGGTGCCATCTGGAATAGAGCTGCCTCAACTTCCTTCTCAGTATATGGCCTCGTAAGCATCTCTCCCATCTCCTGTGTCACTTTCTTCGGCACATAAGCACATACTGCTTCCGGCCTTAGCACTTCTTGCGCTGTAAATAACCGGTGGTAGAAATCACAAGCCATTTGTTCTAGATCGACTTGTTCAGTCATCACCCGGCCATCATCAGCAACCAGCTGCTTAATCCGGTTGGTCCGCCCTCTAGCTCGCGCCTTGGCCTGAAAGAATGCAGTATTTCGATCGCCTTCGCGCAACCAAGAGATGCGTGACCTCGCCTTTCCATCGTTTCCTCCCCTCGATAACACCTCGGAGAGACGATTCATTATCTCCCTTTCCCTAGCCGTAGGGCCTCGGTAAAGAGTTTGCGATCTTTCCTCCTCAAGCTCCTTCCTAAGCTCCCCAATTTTCTTCTTGACCGACCCAAAAATGTCTCGGTCCCAAGACTTCAAAGATGCTTGCAGCGCTGACAAAGCATTGACAGCTTTCGACATATCATTCTCACCATCTCCTGGGTCCCATGCCCGATTAATAAACTCCATATACTCCCCATGAGATTTCCACATGTTTTCATACCTAAAGGGCTTTGGTCGCCTGCGACCACCACGATTGGCTTCGTCACACTGTTTCACCTCCACCAGGATACCAGCATGGTCTGATTCCGCGAGCGGGATGTGATGCACAGACGATGCACCCAACTCGGTCATGAACTTGCTGTCCCCCAGCGCGCGATCCAACCGGGCTTTGACATTCCGGTCCCCCCCTTGACGGTTGTCCCACGTATAGGGAAGACCGTGGTAGCCGAGGTCCGAGAGACCACAGTCATCGACCGCCTCCTGGAAGGCTGCCATTTGCCACTGCTCTCTCTCATTCGACCCTATATGTTCTTCCGCCGCTAGCACCTCATTGTAGTCCCCCCCACGCACGCCAAGGGGGGGATCCGCGCACGGAGGAATCGAAGTAAGTACCAGCTCTCCTTGCGTCTTTCCCGCCTAGGCTCACCATAGAAGCCAGTGAGCCTCCAATGTGAAATTTTCGGGACGGTCACAAAGACGGCGCACACATCAATGTGCGACCTCGATTTACTCATTTCTGCCACCACAACGTCATGACGCCACAGCAGCAACAGACCCCCACTAAGACCCTCCGACTTAACGGCAATGGCATGTGGGAAGCCAAGAGCACGTTTCAATCCGAAAGCTTTCTCCTCCCCATTTCGTCTCCATCAAGAACACCACCATGGGCTTCCGTTCCTCCACCAATTGGCGGAGTTCTTGAACCGCCTCGGGCTGCCCACAACCCCGGCAGTTCACACTTAAGATATTCATTGTGCCCGGCGGGAGCTGCCATCCGCAGCCGCCGCCGATCTTGCAAATTGGGTATTGTCACACCTTTGTTTCTTCAACGTTGCCAAGCTTGCTCCACTTGCACCATCTCCTCGTAGTGTCAAGTTGTCCCACTCTCGAGCTCACCAGCCCCGCAGGAACAATGGCACCGGCCTCCACCTCCGGAAAGTTGAGATCTGGGGTTTGGCTCACCTGATTAGAGACCTTTGACTTCCTTTTCCTCTGGATAATACGAGGGTCATGGCCCTCATTCTGGAGGTCCAGCTTGCGGTTTACTCCCGAGCCACCACCAGCGTTAACCAGGGGCTCCTCGCTCTTGTTCTTCAGGGGGGACTGGACCTCCTGTTCCTCAGAGTCAGCCACCTGGCTACCCGAGTGGTGAGACTCCCCGCCGCCTTGAACCGGCCACCCGAGTTGTTGCTATGTTGCTTCCGGGCCTAGACCCCATGGTCGACCCACTTCCAAAGGATTCCGCCGCTGCCGCCCCGAAGGACTGAAAACGCTTGCGGCGTTCCTCCGGCGCCCGTAATTGCACGTCGTATGGGAGTTTGCCATGCTCATCACGTACCGCCGGAGAAGCACATTCCACCTCAGAGTGGCCCATCTTGCCGCACGAGAAGCAAATGTAGGGGAGCCTCTCATACTGCAACTGGAACCACCGTGGCTCCTCCTTCTTACTCATCCGGAGGCGTACCCCCCTCCTGATCGGTTTATCCACCTCAATAGCAATTCTAGCCGGAGAAAAGCTCCACTGGCTTTGTCCTCATCATCAACATCCATCTTCAACACTTGGCCAATCATTTCCATAACCCGCGAGCCCTTGGCTCGGTTCATCCAACCTGGGGAAGATCCAATATCCGGACCCAAATCTCCATTCGATCGAACACTATTTTCGACGCGACCGCGCCGATCGTCATACTCCACGGAGAAGGACCGCATGTCTTCCAACCATCCATGGGGATCCAGCCAACACGCGATCCAGATCACGCCGTTCCCGAACTCCACCACAAACATATTCTTCTCCTTCACGCCAAAAAGGCCGGAACTTGAGCCCGGTAGGGTTTCCCACGTTGGTTTCATCCCGACCCGATCAGATTGATGTGGACCGGGCCGGGGACGTAACCTTCCCAACGAGGGTGAGGGCCGACTCCATGACCTCGTCTTCTTCCTCATCGAGAAATCCACCACTCCTTCTTCTTCCTCCGTAAGGTTAAGCCTTCGGAGAAGATCTTCAACTCGGGGTTGGGGCGGTCGGTCCCCTCCCCACCCAAACCGCCTCGATCTCCGTGGCGACATGACCACGGCGACCGGCCAAAAACTCACGATGCACGCATGCGGGACACGACCACCAAGAAACCCGACCTAGGTGAGAACCCTAAGCGGCAAAACCCTAATGGTGTCGGCGCCGACGGCGCCCTCCCGGCCAACCGGTCGATATGCGGCCGCGTCTCCACACCGCGGTGGTGGAGACGGGCGTGGACGCGCCCGTGGGCGGTGGCCGGCGGCGAAGGGATCAAGATCGCCCGGCGCCGATCTAGATCGTGGTCGGGTTCGGATCGCCTCTCCGATCGCCAAAACAGCCTCACCGAAAAATCACGGAGCGCCGCATGTTGTCCGTTCCTTTGTTAGGACTTAAAAAGAACATGAGAGGGAGAGACGTTTTGCATTGTGATGATACTGATTACACTTGGAATCCACACTCCTTGAACAAACAAAAATAACATCAAACAAAACGATTACCGATGAACTGTTATTATAGATTTCCAACGGGGCGCACCGTGCCGTCGCGGCCTGTGCCATGCCGCGCCGAGGCACGCCGTGCCCTGCCCGGGCGGGGCCGCACCGGCCTCGCGGCTCGACCTCGAGCCTAGGCCCGCCCCACGGGCCAAATCGTGTCATGTCGTGCCATGCCGTGTCATGCCGGCCCACGGGCAAATTTTGAAAGACACTCAAACATGATCAATTTTAACACAAATTCCGGTATATTTGTACAATATTATATCAAGTACATGTACAATATTATACCAAATATGAAAATATCGGGACTAATATACCAAATATGTACAATATTATCACCCGATATATTTGCCACCGAGCCTCCCCTTTCTTAACGTGTCGGGCGGGCCCCGTGGTCGGGTCGCCCAAGCACGCATCGACTCCTCATGCCGGGCCAGGCCGGGCCTGTTGCCTCCGGGTTGGGCCAAATCCTCGTGCTTCGGGTCGGGCCGTCGGGCCGCGGGCCGCATGGAAATCTATAACTGTTATAGAGGTGTTCATGTCCTGATCGTCGTTACAGAGTTATGCATTTAAAGTCATCAAATCAATAAGAAAGCGAAAAAAACATTCAAGGTATAATTTGAAGCATAATTGAAAATTCAATGTATATTGAAGCATAATCGATGATAAATATTTTTATATAAATTTTGTCAAGGATCTTTTTAGATCGTATTTACCAATAAAAATCCTTATTAGTATTCTATTACATAAATTTACATGTCTAGTATGATAAATATTTTTATATAAATTTAGTCAAATTTGACATGCTTTAACGTAGCGCTCATGTTCTAGATTTGCATCTTTTATGAGATGGAGGGAGTGAAAAGTAATAATCTTGGCACGTGCGTATAAATCGTCGTCATGGAGTGTAAATTGTTTTTGGTTTTTGTAAGAGAGAAGACCAGTAGATTTCTCAAAACTGAAGCTTCGCCAAGGATAGAGGTATAATATATGTATGTATCTGCACATCCGCACAGGACAACAAATTTTCAGCGTTCAACAGGAACACAGGTTCAGCAGGCAATCAGGCGACTACCAAAAACGTTCAAGTCCCATGGAAGTAGTGCTAGTGCACAACAGCACAACTCATCATCTACCTCACAAACTCACATTTGTTCGGTAACGTTCAAGCCCTGTAGAGAGCGCGCGTACATACGTCGTCACCGGTGACGCCATTAGGCCATTATATTAGTCAACAAGCACACAGCTGCACCTACTAGTAATTCAGTGATGACTCGCTCACGGGCACGGGCTACACGTGCACGCACGAGAAGGCTCCGCCGCGGCTACCCGTCACTCGATCCTATCGGCTCACATCGAGGAGCACCACTACGCCAGTGCACGAAGGCCCTGTTTACTAGCTTCCATCAAAAAAAAAAAAAGAAAAAGAAAAAAAGCTCTGTTTACTTCCTATGCAAACCTAAAAAGTGAACCAAAAAATGATACAATATCTGTCACATCGAATTTCTTTATGCATGTATGGAGTATTAAATTTAGTTAAATAAATAATAATTGCACAGTTTGGTTGAAAGATTCGAAACGAATCTTTTAAACCTAGTTAGTCCATGGTTGAACAATAATTACTAAATACAAACGAAAAGTGTTACCATACTCCTAACCCAAAAAATTTTTGCTTGCATGATAAGTAAACAGGGAGTCGAGCACTGTACGAACATGATGCATGACCTTGTATCTCTCATTTTCCCTACACCTATTATACGTTTTCTGATACACATTTTCTCCGAGAACTTGAGGGATACAACCGGAAAAAAAAAAAACCTTGACAACGACAGGCTGAACACGCTTAGTGACTCCGGTCCCGCTAGCGAGCGGACCCTATAACTACCTCAACAGACATTTTTCGAGGACAACTACCTACAGACTTGCCACAAAGTGACAAAGATAGCGCGCAAAAGGGTTCCATGGCAACAGTTGTGCAGTCTAGTCTTTGCTTTGAGTGATAATGGGTTGCATACATTGGGTGTCTGATCTTGCTATTGCTCGTACTGAGTTGGCCTGGTTGATTGCTAGGCTAGATCTTTCATTAGGCATTGGTGAGACACGGGTCTGGGAAGATTACATAAAACGTGTTCATAACCCAAGGTTTGAAAAGGTCTCTAGACAAACCACAAGCTTACCTATCCAATCCTATCTATTATGGCTTGAGATATTTTGTCTATTCATGTTTCCACTGTTTCCTTGGAGTCTTGTTTCAGTTGTACAGCCAGGATCCTTGAAGACCGACGACGGCACTTGTTGCTTGAGCATGTGGAGATGCTCACCTGCATGAGAGACTAGGATCTAGGAGCAATAAGAGCACAACATACCCCTGAGGATGCGAACCTGCAGGCGGCATTCAGCAACTTATCCCTGGATGAAGGCGGCAGTGGCAGCGGTGGTACCAGTAATGTTGTTGCTGGCTAGAAGTGAAGACTGGAGAGAGGTAACGGTTTTGACACTTGCTCAAATCAACTCAAAACTTGTATGGCAAAAGTGGTAACACTAACTCAAATCTATTCACAATTTTGCAGGGAGCTTTTGGACTTTTGGTGTGACTGAGTGTGAGTGAGTCTTAGTGTTACCATGTTAGTCAGTGAGATGTGAGATTAGTGTGGACTGTGAACTCACCAAGTCACTAGGCTTTTGGCCAAATTGCCATTGAGGTTGGCTTTTGTAACAGACTTAACATTTGAACTCTATTTGAGTTGGTTGCACTTTTTTTTTTTTTATAAGGTTTCTCACAAGGGTGAGTTTTACCTAAAATTTTTTTTTTTAATGAGGCAAAGATTGCACAAAAACAGCTCCTTTCGATAATATTTTCCATTAAATCTTGTTTCTGTCATTTCTGTGATTCTGTGATGCCAACTGTCAATGAATATGTGATTTTTGTGATGATTTTTGATATTGAATCTGTAAGTTTTTAAAAGCTCACACTCTGGTGAACACAACGAGTCTTTTTAGTCTTAGGGGCCTTGGACAGGCACGGCACGGAAAAACGGCCCATGAGCCGTGCCTTGGACCCAAGACAAGACACGAAGCACGCTAAGGCACAGCCCGGTAGGCACGATGGCCTGGTACGGTACGATGGCAGGCCAGGCCGGCACGGCCCGATGGCCATGTAATGACACGCTCACGGGCACGGGCCACACGTGCACGCACGAGAAGCCTCCGCCGCGGCTACCCGGCCGTCACTTCGATCATATCGGCTCACATCGAGGAGCACCACTACGCAAGTGCACGAACAAAAGTCTTTTTCTTTCCATGTGAGCACTGTACGATCGGTCATAATGACACTGTATTTCTTTTTCTCTACACCTACATTTTTATTATCGTACGTTTTCTGATACACTTTTTTCTCCGACCCAAATTGAAAAAAAAAAAACCTTGAAAGCGACAGGATGAACACGCTTAGTGACTCCGGTCCCGCTATCGAGCGAACCCTAACTACCTCAACAGACGTTTTTCGAGGACACAACTACCTACAGACTTGCCACAAAAGTGACAAAGATAGCGCAAAACGTTCCATGGCAACAGTTGTGCTTGTGCACGTGCCAAACACAGCCGATCGATCTCACAGTCCAACTCTATACATCTACATTGAACGACGATCACCATCTCCTGCCGGCGGGAGCGCGACGAGCGGCGAAGAATCGGTGATCGGGGTGGTCGGCGCGCAGGAGCCTGAGCCAGGCGTCGGCGGCCTGCGCAAGGGACGCGGCCATCTGCCGGTCGCGCCACCCGGGAGTCCACGCCGCGGCCTTCACCTTGTACGACGCCATCGCGAACGTCGGCAGCCACATGGCCGTCACGGGCGCCGTGCTTGCCGTCGTCGTCGGCGGCTTGGGGCTGCTGTTGCCCACACCTGCGACGAACTGTGTGGACAGGGAGTGGTAGGTCAGGAAGCAGGCGTCCAGGTCGCGTAGCGTTGGCCCCGTCGGGATCCGGTAGATCGGGTACCTGAAATGACAAGCACAATGCACGTACGCTGTGCCGTCAGCAAATCGATTTCTGAATTCTGACCAACCATACCAATGGAGAACAAGATGTCTACTACCATGCAACGGAGATCCAGCTCGCCGGCGACAGATCGCAGCTCCTGAGAGTCTTGAGCTCCGGAAACCGCTGGGCGAGGCTACAAATCTGCAATGGACTCATTTCGTCAGACATTCAGACAAGCTGAAGCTAGTGACCGAGTGATGGAGTCAGGGTGAGTTTGTGCAGAGATCCATGCCTTATCAGCCAGCGGTTCACGCTGGTATGGGGGCTCGGATTCGAGGAACTCGAAGAGGAGGCGCTCGTGGCACCAGCTTCCGGGTTCGCCGCCTTCGTCGCTGGAAGCTTCGCTGCCGCAGCTGGTGCTGCTCTCGCTCGCCTCCTGGACCGAGAACGTGTTGGTGCTGGAGCTCGTCTCGCGCTCCACGTCGCTGTCGCTCTCCTCGGCACCCGTCCTGCGTTTAGCGTTGGAACATAAATTTCAGCAACAGCAGGGTTAGTTAGTTGGCAACCATGATTCAGTGACCACAAAAAGGCACATCGTCGTACAGCTTCTGTGTCATGATCTAGTTCGACAGGTGTCGTAGGTTTTTGGTCCCGATGAGTATATGTGTACGTGGACGTGTCAGAGAAGTTTCGTGAGCATCTGACACGTACATTCAGAAGAAATAAAATGAATGAATGAATGAATGAATGAACCTCTACGTTTGAGCAGTCCAAATTGTTTCAGAAGACAAGCTCAACTTTACTGCTAAAATGAGGAACCATTGAATCACAAGATGGTTTTTGCAGTGAAGCTTCTGAAGTTAGCTAGCGCGTGGAATTTGTTTGTAAAGTCTAGGTCAATGTTCAGAAAACAACTATTTTACTCGCTAGGTAGATGAGCCTTCAAGACTGGTTTGTCTTTGTGCTCCCTTTTCTTGAAACATTAGTGACTTAATAGGCAGATAAACTTCATGTACGTGTTTCCTTTAGGGAGGAACATCATGTTCTCTGAATCAGCGTGCTGTCAAATCTACGTGTTGCCCATGAGTATATTTTCAGTAACTTTTATCTACAATACTATGACTTAACGCACTGTTCAGCACTTTCAGCCTATTGAATTGACTCTGAATGTAGTATAATAAAATAATGAGAATACTTCTACCAATTGAGCACTTCAGACTATTGAGTTGACTCTGAACTTATTGTAAGAAATAAGCTTCCAGCATACGTTTTGTTCTTCTGAACATGTTTGTAACGAGAAGTTTGTGAAGTGTGCAAAAATTAAAATGTGGGGATCTTAGCAATAATAATTGTGTATTACCTCAAAGGGCCGATGTGCCTCCTGAATCCACCATAAAGCTGGATTGCAGATAAGTAAGGGACGTAGTACTGAACAACGCCATCACTGCAACTGTTCAGAACAAGGGGTACAGCAGTGCCGTACGCGCTGCACTCCTTGAACGAGTCCCAGAGGTCGCTCAGAGTGAAGAATGGCAACGTTTCATCTGCATCTGATTGCCCCCAACCATTCACGGGCTCCTGTAATCAGGGCCAAACTTCAATCGCGTGCTCCAGAATCCCAATTGAAGTACAATACGTAGTATTAGAAGAGAATTGAAGCAGGCAAACAACTTCTGAAATGACACAAACAGTCTGAATGGCACCTCTGAAATTCAGAACAGAAGTTGGAAAAAGAACCTCTCTCTGTTCACAAGGTGTGATTCAGACTGTACATGCCAATTCAGGCATGGAATCAGGCAACCAAAGTGAGAACAAGGAATGCAGTTTTGAACTACTGAAAGTATGAGCTAAATTTCCTAAAATCTTATTATATTTCCGTCAGTTATAGAAAAGAGTACCAATACTCTGTTTTGTCATTCTATTGCTACATTTCCCTACTTTTCTGAAAAAAAAGGTTTATGCAATTTTTAAAACAGAAAAAAGCAAAGAAGCCTATTGCCATCTCAGTATCTCACACATTAAGGCACATCGATATCAAGAACATACTGCTTGAATCAAGAAATCCAGACAAGATGGAAAACCTTGGTATCTGCCATTACCTTGGAGGAACAGCTGGACGCAACCACGGGCGTGGTGGCCTCGATGAACCGCTCGAGGTTACACCGTCTCGCCGGAGCATCACCGGCGGCGAACCTTCGTCCAGAACCTGCCGCCATCTCCGACCTCTTCTTCTCTTCCACTCGCGCTCGCTTGGAATCGAGAGGTTCTTGAAGCCTGAACGGAACGGGTCTCCGCGTGTTGGTGGATGTTTACAGGGTGGGTGGTGGTTTGTGAGCAGTTCAATGACGAGTTGCCACAGCTAATCTTTGCTATTAATAAGGCCAGTGGCTTCCAAAAGTGGCGCGCGCCTGCGCTGGAGCTGCCTGCCTGACGAGCGAGAAAAATATTTTCAACCTGCCGAGCGCGCGGGATGGCGGCACGTGTCGACCCGGGCGGGTACGTGGACGGCGTGGATGAAGCTGGCAGCGCATCGTGGGGGGGGGGGGGGGTGGGGGGTTTGGACCGGCCTGAACCTGGTGGGCGGTGGAGCAGGCCCATGGGCGGTGGTGCTTCGTGGGCCGTGGGAAGTGGGGGAGCGTAACACCGGGCCCACTCGTCAGCTCTCAGCACCTTTGTCACCACTCTCACCTCGATTTTGTGGTCAAAGAATAGAAGCACGTAGTACATCATTTGGACGGCTGCCCTTGAATAAGACTCCACTGCTTACTATAAAATCAATCTAACCCTGTAAAGGGGAACCCAGATATAGAGTTCTCTGGCCTGTGGTTGATCCACGTCAGCTTCCCCACTACGGATCCTTCCCCGCTCCCGAGAAAAAAAATATTACCGAGGCGGCCTCTTCCCCTCCCCCGCGCTCACGCCTTCAATCCCGCCGCCGCCCTCTCGCCTTCCCATCTGACCTCCCCATCGCCGCCGCCCCCGCCTCCCCAATGCCGCATCCATAAAACGCACGCCAATCCGCGAGGAGAGGATGCGCGGGCCGTGCCTGGTGGAGGAGGAGGTCGCACGCCGCGGAGGCCGGGCCTGCCACGCCGGAGGGAGGAGGGCGCCTCCTCGCCCGGCCTCGACCCCGCCGCCGGATCTGGCCTGGAGGAGGAGGCCATCGCCGACGAGGAAGTGACCGTGTGAGCCCAACGGTGAAGTCTTCTTCAATTCCAGAGCGGGGTGTTGGCACAGATAAGAAGGCGGCGACTTCGTGCTGTGCGTACCGGAGCCCCATGGCCTCCGCCGCCTTGCCGAAGTCCATCTGCGCGATCCCCTGCAGCACGCCCCATGGCACGTCCTGCACCACTGTCGCCCTCGCCGTCGGGAACACCATGTTGGTGAGCCCCGCCCCGTGCATGCCCACCAGCGCGTAGATCGAGCTGATGCGCCGCCCACCTCCGCGATATCGTTGCTGCTGATGCCAACCACCTCCAGCTCACTCACGACGACGTTGAAGCCCACCTCCTCTGCCACGCACACCACGACGGCCGCGTTTAGTTGCCACCGGGAGCCGTGGCGGGCGACGATCAGCAGCCGGGGGCGCCCCCTAATCCTGTCCGTGTTGACGACGTCTCCGGCGGCGCAGCTGATGGGGGCGTGGTGGCGCGTTACAGTGCAGCGAGAGCACGCGCCGGAGGAACCGCGTGGAGTCGACAATTCCGACGACCTTATCCGCCAGGCTGCTGTCGCGCTCTGGCTCAGCTCCTGGTCCACGTGCAGCCCGACCATGACATGGCCAAATCAGTGCTCCTCCCCGTCGAGGCGGCCGTCCTGAGGTCAAGCAGCGGGTGGGCCATGGGACGGCGTGGTCAAGCAGCGGGTGGGGCATGGGAGTCCGCACAGGATGGCGTCGTACTTTGGAGTTGTCAACGGCAGGGTGAGGGAGATCCAGGTGAGTAGTAGAGTAGAACCATCAACTCTGTTCTTCAGATCTGTCCGCATTTATCCACAGAAAATGGTTGTTTTTCGCTCACGGCACTGTCTGAAAAACTCCGTGCAGCTGCAAAATTACCAGAGGAAGATGATGCAGGAGATGCAGAGGGAAGAGGGACCTCCGCACGGTGCTCAAGCTGTACAAGTCAGTGAACTGAAATGACTTACACCTGACAGTAGCGCTATCTATGTGAATGTGATTGCTTGCTTCAGTTTTGAAATCTCTTTCGACTTCTGGAACAAAAGGTTGCAGGGAAGGGAAATATGAGGACGTGTTGGAGAAGTTTGAGTCGGTTCTGGGATCAAAACCGGAGCCCACTGAGGCTGCCATTACCAGCTACAATGTTGTTGCCTGCAGCTACTCGAAGCTCGGCGGGTTCAGTAACTCACTGACTGGATGCTATCTTATTCAGGTGTGGTACTGATGAAGGCTCATTTCTGTTTATTCAGGACGACGTCGTACTTGGCAAGCCACCGCCACGACCACGATCAAAGGTTTCTCAGGCACATGCATCCTGAGGCCATATAATCCTGGAGTTATGTTTCCTGCACTATCATCCGGTAAGTTCCAAAGACATTGGGTAGTAAATCCATTTGTCTTGCCACTGTACCCTACTAGAAATGAGTCGAAATTATTATCTGTGATGTTGACTTCATGTCTGAATGAACTACTAAAGCTGTCACTTAAGAAATATGCAATGTAATCTTCAACTGAAGCACTTGGTGTTGGTGCACCAGTAGTAGTTTCTGATGGTGATGGTGCATGTTCATTATCTGGCACCATTTCTGGATTAATAACCTTTTGCCACATATCTGTAAAGCCAAAGTAAAAGTATTCGCACACCTATAGAATTTGTGCAAGGCTTCTACGTGATCAATAGGTCTGTGGTTGTTACAAAGTTAGAAAATGCATGTTTCAGTTGTCTCCTAGAAAAGAGATTACAGAGTGCTTTGATTTTCTTCATGAGCGTTGATATCATATACTACCAAAATTTGCATAAGCTTGCTACAGGTCTGGAGCTTTCTGACTATCATATATGTATGTCATGTTAGATCAATGTAGTGTTCTGTCCAATTCTGTAGATAGCTGATGTTATGGAAGAAGGTAATGCTAGGTGGCGGCGGTTGTGCGGCAGAAGCAGTAGAAGAGGGAGAACCAGAGAAGGCTGTTGACGAGTCCACTTCTCTCCGTCTGTGGTCTAATGTTTTTTCCCGGCATCTAAATGTTGCTTCACAAAGGCGAGAGAAGGGGGATTCAGTCACGGGATGATCCTCCTATCTTTGTTGCAGATTGTATCACGAGTGTTTTGATCAGTATATGTAGGCTTATCTGTCGTTTTTCATGGTCGCCCATCATATATGTTACGTGCCTATATGATGTGCTACTAGCCCACTGTCCCTGTTAGCTTTTGTCCTTGCTTTTATGAATCTGATTGTTTTGCAGCACTACATAGATTCATTTGTTATAATTGAAAGTTAAGTTCTCTCAAAAACATATATTAGTCAAAATTTCGTGCTACGTGGCTGACATATATTGATATAGTTATTATATAACTGTGTTGTTCTATGATTATATAGTTATTTGTGTGATTTATATCAAATTTCATCTGTATTTTCTTTTGCATACTGCGGGGAATCCATCTAGTTTGTAAAATGGAAGAGCACATGGGGTGGCTTTATTTGCCACTAGAATAGAATAATAAGAATATGCTGCCATCGTCAAGTTGCTAATATATTATGGGCCTATTTGATACTCTAACTTAGTTAGTGTTATACTTACTTAGTGTTATAGTTAATTTCTAGCTCTAACGTAAGCTCTAGACTAACTCTAGTTCTAGAGGTATTTGGATGGAGGGGTTAGATTGACATTAAATGTCCTTTTCAATCATTTAGTGTGAGTGGAGTGAAAAGGAAAATACATTTTTTAGTGGACCCAATCTAAACTAGCTCCAATTAGAACTTTTTTGGTGGGCTAGTTTTTTTGTTGGGTTAGATACAACTAGGCTCACTTTAACCCTCCTATTTAGATCATTTTGGGTTAGTTGAAGACAAACTAGTTCAAACTAACTCTAGCACCCTGGATCCAAACAGGCTCTATATTTGATATCATTGCAATGAATAATTCATGGACTCTGTTGATAAGCTTGAATCATATGTGACAAAACATATAGGATTTGCTATAGACAAATGAGAAGAGTTGTGGACGAAGAGTGAGCTGGTTAGGTTCCTGCTCATAATTAAATGTGTTAGGTGGAACTTTGTTCCTAGCCTATCTAAAAAAAAATTATATGTGCATTAGGTTTGAGATAAATTCTCCGAGTGGATATATATTTTTAATATATTTAGGAATCGATTAGGCTATTTTTTAGTTTGAGACGACATGCTCGTCAAAAAAAAAAAAAAACGTCTATATTCAGGATGCTTATATAAAACTAGTATACGTACACTGTTTGTTTGAGAGTGGGCTAGTAATAATAAGAGATGGTTAAGTGCATATATAACTCATGCAAAGGCTGGAATAAAAGGTTCCTTTTTCCAAAAATAATGTAAGAGAGTTGAAGTTCATACATAATAATAATAAAAAACGTCTGTGATGTACGGTTTATGCCCATATGCGTGTATGCTAACGTCTTCTCGCAAAAAAAAAAGTACTCTAGATGCTATACGTCTAAATATAAGGCTATCTGCGCTCTTTGAACGGGAGCAAGTACTCCAGTTCCGTTTTAACGTCAAAAGTCCCGCGACCGCTGAATCGGAAAAGCTACGCCACCCTTGCGCATCTGGCCTCGCCATGGTACAGCGAACAACGGGCTTCCGTGCAAACGTAAACGCGTTGCCGGCCCGGCTTCTCTCGATCCGCAACGGTCCCCGCCCAATCCGTTCCGAAGCACCGCACCGCCGTCGCATCCCCTGCCCGCCCCCACGCCCGTCCGCCGCCAAACTATCCCCTTGCGCTGCCCGGTGCGGATCTAGCGGGCCGGCATGGTCCGCCCCCCGAGCCGCCGGCTCGGTAGGGCGTCGGCGATCTTCGCTAGAGGAACCGGAAGAGATAAGAATTTCGATATGTGGGACCTAGGCGTGGTGGTTGATATAAAGTATGGGATAGAGTTGCCATGGCTGCAAGAAAACGGGAAAAAAATGTGTGGGACCCTAGTTCACGAGATTTAGGGCTTCTTTGGTATGGCTCTCAAGGGATCCGGCTCCTTTCTGTAAAAACCTTGTAGCAACACTATTCATCGGAGTTGATCTCTCTCACCTTCTCCTCTCTCACAGCCGGTGAAGCCACAATTTTTGGCTTCGACAGCTCCTTTGTGTCGATGAGAGGGAGAACAAAGAGAGAGAAAAGCAGCTTCCATGAACAGTAGATAAACAGTGGTTGTGTCAGCCGGAGGAATCCCTACCAAAGAGGCCCCTACAGTTTGGTTTATTGAGAAGTGAATGTAAATGAACATAGAATGGAAGAACTATCTCTTTCATTGATCTCGAATATATTTATACAAGTGAAGGGGGTGTCACGAAGGGACACGACCGTTCCCAAAGGACATGCCCTTTGGGAGTAAAACTATCTAATCCTATCCACTAATATTGTACTTGATGGATGAGATCGCCGTGAATAGGCGTCTGCTTAGAAGGGGTGTCTGTTGAGAGACACTGTTTCATAACACTCCCCCTCGATCGAATCTTTCTTGAGATCAATGCAATTTGTAAGCTAGATTCCTTGAAAAACCCAATGGGAAAAATCTGAGGAATATATGGATATGCCACAAAAACTCCTTTAAACCTTATCGAAAAATAAGGAGAAAATAGCATATTTGTTTGTGATTTAAATAAATCACTATGTCATTGGTATCCCATTAAAAACCCCAATGGGGAAAAAAATATTGGAGATACGACATAAAAATAACTCCCAAAAAACCTTTTAGGAAAAATATGAGGAGCAATATAAAGTGATATGTTGCTAAAACTCCCTGTAAAAAACCGATTGGGGGAAAATAGTAGAAAATATGACAACATATTATCGATATTGCCTCTAGATAACTCACATGAAAAACCTTTTCAAGGAAAAACCATAGATGAGTTGTGAGGGCAATATGTGTCTTTGATATTTCCCACAAAAAACCCCTGGGTGGGGAAAATAGAAAATATGACACATGCTTATGTTAATATTACCTCATTAAAAACTTTCACAAGAAACCTTATGAGTAAAACTTATGAAAGAAAAGAGTATAATATGATCTTCGGTACAGGTCAACATCTAAAGAGATATCTCCCCTCGGTTCTTGCAAACTTGGAATCATCGCATACCAATCTTATCTACAAAATTTTGAAACATAGAATATGGTAGCGACTTAATAACTAGGTCGAGATTATTGATGACTTGATTTGCAAGATGTTTATTTCCACACTTTCATAGAAATAAAACAACTTAGGGGCAATGTGCTAGTGACATTACTCTTTTATGATGTAACCTATTTGCATCTATGTAACACAAGCGAATTATCTTAGTAGATAATTGTAGGTGATTCAATCGAATCAATGCCACATGACTTCATTGTATGTGGTTAATCATTTCGTGAAGCTATGAACATGCATGTGATGCCTCAAATGGAGCAATAATTTTAGAATGATTAGTAGAGGTCACAATCGAGTCCGTTTAGAAGACTTCATGAAATAGTTGTACCTCCATGTAAGAATACAAAAACCATGTTTGGAATTGGTCATAATGGGGACCGGATAAGCAACTAGTATCTATGTATCCAATCATATTGGGATCATGATTTCACTTAAAGAGTGAACTAAGATCCTTTTGTGTCACTCGAGATATCTGAAGATATGCTTCTCTCCGTTCAATGACGGTGAGATGGATTTGCACTATGCCTAACTAGTATAGTCATTGCAAATGCAATATCGGGCGATGCAATTTGCAAGATACATAAGTGCTCCAATGACACTAAGATATGGAATCTCAGGGTCCCAATATCTTTTCTCCAATATCCCGTGGTCTAAATGGATCCTCTATTTCTAGAGAACCAATAACCATTGGGATTTTGTTATGATATGATTGGTCTATATATATTGAATTTCTTCAATATTTTCTAGATATAGGCTCCTTGATGCACTAAAATCCTTAAAGGGCGGTGCACAAGTTGTAAGCCTATTTGGTCTTACCCAAATCCTCCATCTCCAGTTCATATGATGGAAATTGTATATTAAATTATACATTATGTATGTTGCGATTTGTATTTTGATTCAAAATGTGGAGTCCATTGGGACTTATAACGCTCGAATCTATTCAAATCCGTTTAATCTGCCAATTATTGAATTTGGAAACTTAATTTTCACATATACCATAGGGTATGCCATGCTAGGTCTCTGCTGCGAAACCATATGCTACAAGCTCTTATTGTTCACCACCTTAGTTCTTAAAAGAAACTACGTGAGAGAAGATATTATTCTTGTAATACTTCTCATCATTGAACAAGAGCAATTTTCCTTAATTGCCACCTTTTAGTTTGACCAAATTAGAGTGTGAGGACACTCTGCCTAGGACTTTTGGTCAGGATCCAATAAGGTGAAAAACAATCTTTGAGGAGTATATGTCGCGACAATTTGTAGTCTTTAAATGATTGATTCGGCCGCTTGGAATCAACATAGCAAGTGAAAATATTAACCCTTTTGGACTCCTAGTCATTTCCCATATGGAGTCAAGGTGTTCCAATGTCCCTAGATCGAGAATTTGGGTGCACCATTGATCCAGGGTTGTGGATTTGGTCCTGGTGTAGGATTTTATCCACTATTGGGTGTCTACCAACTTGAGGTTGGCTTGGATTTCTTGATTTGGAGGATTTAGTCCACCGATATCATCAAATGCTTACTTGGAGCATTATCCTTGAGCGACCGTACTTCTCCCCCTCTTCTTTGGAAGTGGGAGTTGAATGGTTTTCTTTTGGTACCTCCATTCTTTCAGGCGCATTATGAGCAGGATAAGAGGATTTTGTGACACCCTTGTTATCGCAGTAAATGATTATGGCAAATTATTTACAATATGATGCAAACATAAGATATTCTAAACGATTAGGTTTAGATTCTTTGGTACGTGGACGTGAGGATTGCTCTTTTGATTCTTGGCATTCTTTGTATGGTATAAGTCTCCCCCTAATGCACGGAATTATCCTCAAATCATGATCAACATACGGGCAATGTATAGAATCCTTATAGAATTACCTAATCCCAGGATCCTGATGCCCATTGGTATGTTGGAGTGGTGATATGGGTATGTGAAAACATACTCGATGCGTAGATGGGAAATGTTTGGCTACGGCCAAAAATCCACGTACATACCGCAATAGAGGGAGTTGTAGAAATGCGGTTTGAATTTGAATTAACGATGCGGTGTGTAAATCCGCATGTCACCAACTAGATATTGGCAAATTGCAATTCTATTTTGGGTCATCAAATAATTGATTCTCTCGATGAGAGATTCAAGCCGGACCCTTTTATGTATGAATCAAAAGATACTTAATGATGTAGTCCCTATAACCAAACTATTCCATATAAATGGATTGGATCCTGCGTCGAGTGATTGTTTGCTTTAAATTAAAGAATTTGAGCAAATGATTTGGTAAATTTGTGGTACCTTAATAGTAAGGCACACATTTAGGACAACATTGTAGATGCATAGATGTGCATTACTTAGTATCTTTATGGTATATAAAATGGAAAATGGAGTCACATGTATGTTCTTCAAGAAATTTGGTGGCTCATATTGATGTTATGACCAATAGAATTGAAAAAAATTTCGTCATTCTAAATATAGAATGATGAAGGCAAAAATATGCCAAATCTTGATGGGATCAAGAGAGAAACTTATTGTTTACGCAACATGTAATATGGGATTGATGCATGTATAATACACCCTAGACGATATGGAAGGAATTTGCATAATTATTTAGTTTTCATATATGTTGCACTAGGTCGAAAGTGAAGATTTTCACCATCACTACTTAGTATTAGGTTTCCGCTTAAACCATGCAACTGGGTAATATGAAAACACCATGGGGTATTTATGGAATCGGGATACATAGATGCATCCACGATTAATTGAATACCGCAAAGAGAGTACAATCTCTCATAATTGTGTTAGCGGGACAATGGTCCACTAAATAAGATTCATTTCCATCGTGTTGAATCCCAAATGATTCTATAGAGTGAGGCAAAATCCGGAGGAATTTACATTCATATAGAATATGTATATTATGTATGACGTACATGATATTATTTGGACATCATACTACATGTGGCAAAGACGGTATTAGGCTAATAATATCTCCAATAGAAATATGGAGACTTTACAAGCATTTCCTTGTTCAAGTGAACTCCAAACTGTTCCAACGAACTCGCTTGCCTCCAATGAGTTGGGGGATAGTTGAGCCAAATGTATGATTTGGAATTTACGGTACATAGATTGTACAATCATATTTTGGTGAAAAATATGAGATTTGGCACACTTTTTATCACTTTTCTAAATGAAAAATGAATTTTGCATTCATGACAATCCATTATGTTGTAAATTGCCATGGATCAAAGATCCTTGATAAATGAATGAGTAAACAATCATTTATGATTTGAGCAATATTACATCCTTTGTTGAAATCCCAATGAAGGACATGCAAAAGGTAGATGGATCTTACTCCTTTGAATACACGGATTTGAAGAAATCCAAGTGTTGGAGTTGTATAAAATGCACAAACGCAAGTGTGACAATATCCAAAATGGACAAAGCATTTGGTTGGGGGTTGAGCAAGAACTATTGTTATGCCATATGCCCAAATGATATCGTTGATATCGAATATTAGGAAAATAAATTCCATGCAATGCGGCGTTGGAAATATTCCAAATTGAAAATATTAGCCAAGTCCAACATGAGTTTATCATGTATGAATTTACTTGAGAGTAAATTGTATAGCATATACAATAAAGCGGAATATATTGTTATTGGGGATGTCATAGGACAACACTTTGAACAATATATTCAACACCCTGCTTACATGTTATTGGGATTGCCATGGGCAAACACTTTGAACAATGTAACAATACTAGTACTTGTTAGTGGAATTGCCATAAAGCAAATTCCTTGAACAGTACTAATTCTAGTTTGAAATAATTTCCAATCTAGAATTATAATTTTATTTGCTCGTAAATTTCAAATTTACATTGAACCGAGGGCTCAAAGCAAACAAATATATCACTTATGCAGTTTTGTGAAGATCGAGGATCTAGAATATATATTTGCATGCGGCAAATAAAAGCAATAGTGTAATGGGATGCAAAATATGGACAAGATAAATCTTGTATCATTAATGGTGTAAATATTCTCATGTGCATAATTAGGCAATGGAGGTAATCACGTAGACCTCTAAATGGACATATTTTCTATTTATAGTATATGCCAAGTAATTATGCAATTTGTATA
Source organism: Hyparrhenia diplandra (assembly GCA_015847255.1). NCBI lineage: Eukaryota > Viridiplantae > Streptophyta > Magnoliopsida > Poales > Poaceae > Hyparrhenia > Hyparrhenia diplandra. The sequence goes on from JADLZK010009041.1 coordinate 75,414, forward strand.
AACACGTCTTAAGGTAGTCATCAAGAATTGATGTAGACCTTAGCTTAATTTGCAAACGAATTGGGTGCGCGACGTTGAGGATAGTCACTAAGTTATAGACTTAGTGTAGATCCTACAAAGTAGCAACTATGGTGCTACCTTGTGTATGGCCAATAGGAATGCAAATTAATGGTAGTCATCTTTGTGAAAAAGATGTAGACCAAATGTTCTAATTTTTAATGTTGGGTACGCACGTTGAGGATTGTTAAATCCTACAAAAGTAGCAATAATGTTGCTACCTTGTGTAGTGGCCAACATTTAAATACGAGAACATGCGTGTTATACAATTGGTAGGAAATTACACATGTAATGTTGCATCCATATTTAAGCGCATAGTGCTTTAAAATTGAAAGCATAAAAAGGGCTTAAATAAATTGATCAATTGCAAGATCATGGTCGTAATAAAAGGAATATTGCTTATTGGATTTGTCGTACATACATGGACAAATACTTTGAACAATATCACAATCGGATATTTACAATGATAAAATATCACAAGTACAATTATGAAAGTTAGAGAACTAAACATAACTGTAATATTTTACAGACAATAATTACTGGAGACTAGCAAGTCTTTGTGAATTATAGCTGAAACATAAATGAACTAGACAATAAAATAATAGGCCAGCCAGCCATAGGAATCGGAAATGGATTCATCTTGGGCCAGCATGGTCCATCGAGCGTGCACAGTGGGAATATCGGTCGTGCAGAACGTTTTCTTTGATGGGCTGTATACACAGCCTGTTTAGACGCACATCAAGCAGACAGCAGGGTCACGAACCCTACTACCCACACCGATGCACATCAGAAAACGCCGCCGCTCACCACTGCGCCGCCACTGCTTGCCTGATTCAGTTGGAAGGGGACTCCCCTCATCGGGAGAGTAGAAGCCGCTGCCGCCGACAGCCATGTTGAGGACTTCCGCGCTCGGGAGGCCAAGACCCTTCGGGTTCCAGGCGCCGGTGCGACGGAGGCCGGGGCGCCGATCCACTGCAGCCACCCTGCGACCGAGGAGGCGCCGGATTGTCGGCGGGTGGTTGCTGAGCCTTCGGCTGGAGATAGCGACGCAGTTGGTGTCGCTGGGAGTGCCGCCGCCTTCATGCGTGCGGCCGCCTCGGCGCGAGTCGCAGGCGGAGGGAGAACCGAGGCGACGTAGTATGGCGGGACGCCAGTCCTCGCCGCCCGCGTGCCTTTGGGTTGATGAGTAGGCCGAATCCTGCATCATCTTCTTCAACCTCCTCTGCATCGAGCGCGGGGGCAGCCTGCGTGTTCAAGAACCATGGATCGAGTGGGGAAACATCGTTCCCGGTTGCCACCGGAGTCGGAGAGACTGGCGTGGGCGTCGGCATCGAGTAGGAGTACTCGAGCGTGTGGGGAATCGACGTAAACTCCTTGCAGAAGTCGCACTAGTAGCGCGGTGGCGACACTGGTGGCGCTGGAGTTGGCGACATCGGTTCCATGGGAACGTCCGCGGGCACGGCGACGGGCTCTGCAACTGCTTCATCAACGGGCTGCGCCGGTGCTTCGACAACTGGCGCCGGGGCTTCAACTTCACGCTGGACGATGTTGCTGGGGCCGGGGCCGTCCACGCCAAGGCGAGGAGACGGCGGCTGACTCTGCAAACGAAGATTCCGCGGGGAAGCAGTGCGGCCAGGACGAATCAGGCTGTACTCGCGGCCACGGCGAGGACCTGCGCAGAGGCTACGAACGGCAGAGTCGAAGATGCGGCCGGTGGAAGCAGCACCACGACCACGGGCAACGTTGCGGCGAACACGAGGCCCAAGGCGCTCGAAAACGCTGCGTCGCTGTCCATGGTGGCCATGGTGGTGAACTGGACCACGACGAACTCCACCAGCGCGGCGCAGGGCGAAGAACAAACCACGAGCGATGAAGGACGGTAAGTTGATTTTGGCCATGCTTACCGATGGAAGTTCAGAGGCATGTGCCTCTGGAAGCAACGTGCGTTCTTCCGTTCGTTTTCGTCGTTCTTTTTCTCTGTACAGTAGAGCGAAAGTGATTGATAACGTATTGAGAAGCGAATGTAAATGAACATAGAATGGAAGAACTATCTCTTTTCATTGATCTCGAATATATTTATACAAGTGAAGGGGTGTCACGAAGGTTACGACCGTTCCAAAGGACATGCCCTTTGGGAGTAAACTATCTAATCCTACCCACTAATATTGTACTTGATGGATGAGATCGCTTCGTGAATAGGCGTCTGCCGAAGGGGTGTCTGTTGAGAGACACTGTTTCATAACAGGTTTTCCCGTTTTCACGGTGCAGATAGCCTAAAGGAAGACGATAAGCATGGACGATAGAGGACACGAGATCCTTATATGGGCCTTTTTCTTTCGTTGAGTTGGATATCTCAGCGCTTTTCTGGTCAGTTTGCAGGTTTTGGGCTGTCTGGGCTGTGGCACATTGATACTGAGAGTTTACAGCTACTATCAATTGGGCCTGCATCGCTCAATACACTGCACACTATCCCAAGCCGTCCGCGTCCGAACATCTTGGCTTTAGTCGCTTTGCATTGAAGCTATTGTTGATCTATCTAATTACCTATGTAAATCGTTAACCTGCACACTACTACATTTTTTACTACATCATGTTCATAGTCCACATTTGCTCCTCTACCCAAACTGCACAAACCAACGTGTTGCCAACCTATCTTGATTCTTCCTTTCTTCGATCTCCAATCCTTTCGTTAAGCTGTGCTCTCCGGTGTACGCAATCTAGAGCTTCTGAAGAAGCAAATTTAATTCTGTCAGTGATCATGAACAACAGAGAACAGACAATCAAACAGTGATTGCACAATCCGCAGACAAACGCTCACCGTTGGGTGAAATCCGAGATGGAAGACGGATAGCTCGACGGGTGCGACGACGGCGACGGGGAGTTGGACGGAGAAGTGTGGTACGGGCGTGGAGGCATGGCGAGCTCCTGAATGCTCCTCTCCAGCATCTCCAGTACCCTGCTCATCGACGGCCTGCTCGCGGGCATGGTCTGGATGCACCAGAGCCCGATCAGCGCCATCTTCCTCGCGATCTCCTCGCCTGCTGCTCCGGCGCCGGCGCCGGCGCCATGGACACCGCCCCCGCAGCACGCCGCCGCCGTCCTCGAGCAGGTGGTCGTACAGCCAGAGCGGGAAGAAGAGGTCGCCGTCGTCGCCGCTGGACTTACTCTCGGTGCCGTAGGCCTTGGCGACGTTGCTCCTCCCGGCGACCATCTCCAGCAGCAGCATCCCGTAGCTGTACACGTCGGACTTGGTCGAGATGACACCGAACCCGCGGGAGAAGACCTCCGGCGCGATGAACCCGACGGTGCCCCGCGCGTCCGCCATCGTCAGGATGCTCTCCTTGGGGTTGCACAGCTTCGCCATCCCGAAGTCGGCGATCTTGGGGCGGAAGTCGGCGTCCAGGAGCACGTTCTGGGGCTTGATGTCGAAGTGGATGATCCGCGTGCTGCAACCCTCGTGCAGGTACTCGAGACCCCGCGCGATGCCGGCGGCGATCTCCTGCAGCGCCTCCCACCCCAGCGCCGCCGTGCCGGCCACCGGGTTCTCGGCGTAGATGTACCTGTCCAGCGAGCCGTTGGGCATGTACTCGTACACCAGCGCGGGCTTGGAGCCCTCGAGGCAGAACCCGAGGAGGGTGACGATGTTCACGTGCGACGTCCGGCCGATGCTGATCGCCTCGTTCAGGAACTCCTCGCCGTTGGGCCGGGAGTGGTGCAGGAACTTGACGGCGACCTCGCGCGCGCGGTTGCCGCCGCCGCCGGCGGCGGCGGGCAGGACGCCGCTGTACACCGCGCCGTAGCCGCCTTCCCCGAGCTTGTTCTGGAAAGATTTGGTTATTCTCTTCAGCTCGGAGTACCTGTACCGCTTGGGAGCGAGTGATCCGTACTTCTGCAGTAGTTTTTCTACGTTTGCAGTGTCTCTGCTGCTGCTTCTGTCCATGAAGCTGAATAAGCTGAAACTGCGTATTTGTCGATGGAACTTGAGGAGTATGATGAGGATTGCCAACAACAGGCCGAATGTGATGGACAGAGACACTGAAATTGGATACCAGATTGTATCCGTTAGTTGCAAATTTGCAATGCAGCTTGTAGCAGTACAATAATCTTTGATTTTTAGGTGGAACACAGTAATCATGATTTGTAGTTTCCAACATTTGTCTTGAACCCATCATGACGTGTATATGAACACAAGCAAAGCATATGCATGCATGTACTTTATGTGAAGTTTGCTGGAAGATATAAACGCACCTATCAGAATCACCTTCCTGTCAGACTTCTTGGCATCTGCAAGGAAGAGTCATTTGATTTTGATTTCAGTAAATAAACAATGTCATCAATCAAGAAACTGATGTAATTTTTCTCTGACAAATTGCTGAATAATCCAAGCCTATAGATCTGATAAGAGAGACTAATTAAACTGACAGTGACAGTGATACAATTGTCGTGCTCTGGAAGCATGTGGTGGTGACCAGATTATCGCCACTAGTGTCAATGATTTTCGTAACCAAAACACGCAGCTTGTGGTACGACTAATCTGCGTTATCTCAACTCCTAATCTCCAACTAACATCCAAGTCGATCTCCAAGCCAGTAACATGAAGGCAAACACGAGACGACAACTTATTAATCTGAATAAAAGTTGGCATGCGTATGCAGACATGTCGTATACTCGTATTCAAACAGTAAGTGGGTAGAGAGGTACGTATATATGAATTGATCGATAGCTAACTTCTAACCTACCGAGAGCCAGAAACATTGCATCGCGCGAACGCGTAGATATAGACGAACGAAAATTAGTTAAAAGGTCATTGACTGCCGTGAATTCGTCCAATTCACACACGATGAACGCATGCTGAAAATTGCAGGATCAGATCAATCTGATGACCTTTTTCAGAGACACGTACGTAGTTAGTTCAATCTTGTTATGATCCTTTGTGATTTGATTGAAAAGTCAGGGATAAGAAGGGAAGTCTCCACAAGTCTACGTACATTTAGCAGAGCTATATATCGTTTGGTGAATGGTGATGGCGATGGGCGAGATCGAGGAGGACCTGATCGTTGTTCTGTAGGATGCTATTTAATTTGGGATTAAAATTTTGTGACATTGACCCATCACCTATATATGGCCACTAGTACTAAACAAGTCAAACAACTGCCTCAAATATTAGTAATTTCCGATGAGAACTGTTGCTAGACGATCATGTGTATTACCCCGTCCTGAAAAGCTAAAAGTTCAGTTAAACACCAATAGGTGCCGAGAATGAAAGCAAATACCAAAACATTAAAAAAAAAAAACCGGCGGTATTTCCCGTCTTCCAGTGTGTTAAAATCTAGCACACGAGGTTAGTTTCTACTTTCTAGTACTACTATATTTTCAGTTTCGAAAATGAACAAACTGCAATAATAAAAAGAAGAAGCTTAATTGGAATATGAAGTACAGAGGCAGATAGATACGCGTACCGCATCTTGCCGGACGTGTAGACCCGTCGTCGCAGATGCAGGCGAACGCATCCGCGTCGGAGTCGTACCCGCACTGGCCGCCGCTGGCATTGCACGCCGTGCAGTCTCCAGGCGACGCCCGCCATTCCAGCAGGTACCCGTCCCTCAGCAGCCGCGGATAGTCCCCGGCGCTCGCGCCGCCGGCGGAGGACCCCATCACCGGCACGACCGAGTAATCACAGTTCCCGGCCACCGCCCTCGCGTCGGTGGTGTTGTACCTCGCGTCGAGCCGCACCACGGCCTGCGCCCCCGGGCACGTCACGTTGACGAACCCGGCCGTGCCGGTCCCGGTCCCGGTGCAGTTGAAGAGGAAGACGAGCTGCGCGTTGGTGCTGCTGGCCGTGAACGGCGCGAAGCTGAGGCTGGCGGAGACGTCGATGCGCGGCACGGGCAGCCGCGGGCGTCGGTCTGGACGTTGTCGTTGGCCACCACGACGGTGCGGTCGGCGTAGGACACGCGGAGGATCTTGTAGGCGCCGCGGAAGGAGCGCGCCAGCGACGCGCGGCCGCCGCGGCAGTCCACCTGGAAGGCGCTCGGCCCGCACGGCGGCGACGCCGAGGAGGAGGAGGAGGGTGACTGGTCCGGGAGCCAGAACGGGTAGGCGATGGTCAGGTTGCCGCATGTCCTCGGCGCGCAGCTCGTCGCAGCAGCAGCTGCTGCCACCGCGTGGACTGCTAGGAATGTTAGGGTGGGGAGGAGCAGCAACCGGGGGCATGCACGGCCATGGCAGCCATCATGTGGCAATGATGGTTGTTGGTGGTGGTGATGGTGGACTGGTGGCCGTGGCGAGGACGAAGGTGTCTGTATACTTTGGACAAGAACCGGAGCCGTTTGACTTGTTTGAGATTGGATAAATTTCATTTAGAGCACCTCCAGTGTTGCAGAGAACCGAACCGTAAGGGAGAGAAAAGACACCATGGTTCGCTTTCACACTGCAGCCATCGAACCATGGTGGAAAAATTTTTTCGGTTCGCATCTCCGATATGGTTCGAACCGAGAGAATAAACAATTGGAGGAGTGGTAGGTCATGGAGGGCCCCCTGCGCGCCGTGCTCGTCCGACCGCCGGGTGGTCTCCGCCCGACGCGCGGCGCCCTGCTCCGCCCGACGAGCTGCCCTCCGCCCCGCCCGAGGCGGCGCCCCTGCTCCCGACCCGGCGAGGCCATAGGCTGCGGGCAAGCCCAACGCGCCGACTCCCACTGGCCAGCGCCCCTGTCCAAGCAAGGGGATGAGATAGAATGGGGAAAAGTCGGTGCTCGGTTCGATCTACACTGGAGAAGGAGAATCATCCTCAAAATCGATTTTAGAAGGCCCACCTGTGTCAGGTCCGTGTTAGAGTTCGGTTCGATGTACTCCCTCCGTTCCACAATAGTTGCAACTATGGGAAGCGTGCCGATCAAACTTTCTCAATTTTAACTAGACTAGTATAATGCCCGTGCTAACGTATAACGGTTTTTTCTTGCAATTACATGTAAATAACCCAATCGCATGTAAATCACCAAACAAGGCATTTTTCAATAGTTTAAATTACACACAATTATATATCATAAATCAGGTATAGTCTTTGCAATTAAAACAAAGTAAAATATAAAGTATCTTGAATACACATAACAAGCCTTAACAAAGCTAACATCGATATATCCATGGCAACATATATCAGCAACTGAAAGTGAATTATTTACTTCGTATCATCTTTTACACAACAAACCAAACCGAGTAACTCATCACAATCAAATGCAGAGGTAGTCGTGTGTATACATACGTACTCCTTTCCGTTTCAAATTGTAGTTCACTTTGGCTTTTTTAGATACATTGCGTTTGCTATGCACATAGTTATACAGTCTAGGTGTATAGCAAAAGCGAATGCATCTAGAAATCCCAAAACGACCTACAATTTGAAACAGAGGAAGTAGTAATTAAACGTGGCGTACAGAGATGCAATCTAAGACTGAAGCCTGATTGGTACTTGCAGGCTCAGTGATCTGTCCCGCGGCTGCCTCTTGGCCTATCTGTTTGCCGTAACTGCACCGACAAAACAAATGAAATAAGTGAGATTAATATTAACTCAGCTATGGAGTTAACACCTGTTTATAGATGATTATAATATACATATGTGAGGAGTCATCTGAACTGTTGGTAGGGGTATTCACCTACCCAATTACGGAATTTCTTTGCTGGTATATCAGTTAACATATCAATTCATTTAGGAACACTGACACCTATCTATCTGAATCTGAAATCTGTAAATGCATGTAAGAAATCATGGTTTGTCACTTCTGAGATGTACACAGCATAACATCAATATTTTGTATGGAATAACAGAAAATCTCTGAACATCTGAGCTACCCGTCTACAGCACACAATATTAAATTCAGTTACACCTAGAGTTTTCACAACTAATTCCTGGATAGGAACCTATATGTTCCTGTAACCACAGTGAACAAACTTTAATGCATTATAAAATTAGATTAGATAAAATATGATTCAGGAAATAAATTTGTTTGAGTATACCCACCTTTATTTAATCAAGAGTTGAGAACGTCTTCATAAACAATATTCTTGGTTAAAACTCTAGTGCAACGAAATGAAGACACGCCAAGGCTAAACGACAGAAGCTGCATCACCTGAAGAGAATAGAGACAAGATGTGCTCAAGCTAACTGAATACGAAGTGCTTGTGCTCATGCATCTGAACTGAAGGTCGCAGGAGCAGAGCTGTTGGTACTCTGAAAAGACACTGAAAATTCAGAACAACTACAGGAGAACTGCAGGAAACTGAGATGCATGAACTAAAAAAAAACCTAGAAGATACAACTCTATGTAAATAACTGAGGATGACAATGTGAGTGTCAGGAGCTGGAGGGAAGGATTCAGAGTTAAACGTCATTCAGTGCAGTTGACAATACCAGTCACACCTACCTGATTGAATTGGTATTGCCAAGATCGACGCCGGGGAATTGCAGGACGCCACCTCAATGCTGCTCGCCAAGATTGCCGCTCGTTTAACTCCTGGAGAAATGTGTAGTTCAGTTATACCAATCTGAAAATAAAATTCCGAAGAATGCACACAAAAGCACGTGGGCTTTGGTATGGAATAAATACTTTAAGCATATCTTGCTTGTAAGGTCTTATCAATATCAGTGCCTAATCTCGACAGAGCAAAGACGACACTGAAAGTATATATCATAGCATATTGGTTTCACAACTGAAATTGATATGCCTACAAACGAAAAGTTCAAGGGAAGTCACTGTTCAGAGGAATAATAACAAGATCCGAATGAACTACACTTGCTACAAGCTATAGCATTTTTACCTTTTGGTGATTTCACTTGTGGAACTATGTCTGCTACATTTTTCAGGCATATGAATCAAACAAATTGATATAGAGAATAGCTAACAAGCACCCAAGAATTTTAAAATAAATAAAAGGGTCATTTCTCAGGCATATGAATCCACCGCTACATTTCTGAATATTGATCCAACAAAATATTACACTAAACAAGCAATGACATTTTATAATATATTGATCCGATCAAACTGAAATGACTGAAAATATATAGAAGGAAAGGAACGAATGGTACCGTCGGTGAGAGGCACGCGGCTGCTTGCTGACATCGGAGGATCACCAATGTCCATAATCAAAATAGCATCGATAATTTGTTGTACTGATCTACAAGATCCAAGAATATGCACACATGAGCATGTAGTATTTATTCTACATGTTAATTTTCTTAGCATCATATTAAGGCCGGAACAAGCAAAATATCGAGCAACTAACAAGCATAAGCATGTAGTAGTAAGCAGCAAGGGCAGAATATGCACACATGAGTGTGGAGGCTAGGAATCAAGTGCCGTATCGCCGGTCTTGGCGGCCTTGTATCCATACGTCCTGGTTCAATTGGGAGTGGTTTTGGGGCGAATTGGGAGGATTGTTTAATCACGTACCTGGTTCAATTGCACTCGCCAAGACTGCAATCGCCAAGACCGACGCCCGACGCCGCCACAGCCGAGCGGGAGTCCGACTCGCCGCCGCTCCTCAAGACCGACGCCGCGCGGGACTGGAGTGCCGACCGGGGATGCAAAGCTCGAGTGACGACGGGCGGGACTCCAAGACCGGACGCCGGGCGGGACGTCGGGCGGAACGCGGCATTGGCATCCATAGGAGTCCGTAGGAGGAAAGGAAGGATACGAGGTAAATTTTTGAACACAGAAAAGGAAGGAGCGCGTACATCTCGGGAGCAAATTGATCGGAGGAAGTTTATTTGTCGCGCATGCATCCGGCGTTTATCTGTAATGCGTTAGGAGTAAAAAGGACCATACACTTCATTCTGGACGTTGGATGATGTTTAAGTGATGAGAGAGTAAGATTAAGGAAAGTAATCTGGGCGTTTATTTGAATACTTTTGAACGCAAAGAAAGTTGATGCATTAGTAGGGTAGATTTGTAGAAAATAAATGCAACATTTATATCTTCAAATAAATTTATTAAAAAACTAGACTTAAAGATCTTTCCGATGATACTAATTACTTAGTATAAATATTTATATATTTTAATTAATAATTACCGATACTTTGAATGTATTGTGGAACGGAGTGAGTACACTGGAGGTGCCCTTATATTTGATTGCATGGTCCTTCTGCGCCGTGTACGTGTGAATTTGATTTGGCTTTCCGTCGATTTTATTGGCTTGATGCCTAGATGCGCATGACCTGAGGTGCGATTTGGTCCATAGCGCACGCGCTCGGCTACGTGATGCAAACGCTTGATTCAGCAGATTTGTACGAGTAGGTGTCAGGTCAGCGCGCATTGCGCCCTTGGTGGCTTATTCACCAATGGTTTTTCTGGACCAAGACAAATTATGCTTCGACGACTAGAGATATATAGGCCAAAAACAGTTCATTCTATTTATTGTCACATTTGTTTGTTTTCTTCAAAATCAAAATCAAATTAATTACATATCATTAAACTCTCAAAACCGTTCTAATTACCTCCCTATACCCAAGTTTGGAGCGGTTTAGAATATAGTTTTGTCTTGTTTTATAAAGACAGTAAATACTTAATGAAGTTTTCAAAATACAAAAATGTTCATTAGATTTTAAAGTTTCTAAAAGAGATAGATTGGGTTAGGACAAATCCATATGATTTTTTGGGCTCATGAAAACATATTTATAAACATAAAAAATACGTTTAGGTCTAGAAAAGTGGGAAAATATTTAGAAAATTTTAAAGATTGCCAAAACACTATAATCAATGTATATGCATGTTTTGAAAACTAAATATGATATAAAACTAGTGTGAATGTAACATACATTAATACTGAATGCATTCACGTTGGTCACATCTAATGTCTTTTCTTTTTTTGAAAGTTTTTTAAAAATATTTACATACCAAATAGAATGCTTTGAGAAATTTCTAGATTTTTTTGGTGGTTTCTTATTTTCCCTAGAGCTAATTTTTCTGTAAAAGCTAGCATCTAGATATACTTTCTTATGAGCTCCATATATTTATTCTTTGAAATTTTTGTATCCCAATATATCGCTATATTTTTTGAAATTTATTAAAATATAGTCTTTTTGTTATTTAAACCATTTCAATTATTTACTATTTTTAAATTAAAAGGGTGAAACCACTTCCAAAATCACACCCTAACCCATGAGAGGGACTTTACTGAAATGATTTTGAGTGTTTGAAAAAAAAAACTTATTATTTTACAGTTTGAGAAACTTTTAGGCCCCTTTGGCTGGTAGGGGAAACAAAGGATTCAAGGTGGCATTTCATTGGATCCCTATAGGAACTTTGCCCGTAGGAAAACACGCAATCGGTCCTTTGGTTCGATCCTCCGACTCCATCGCCCCACCAGCAAAAAAAAAAAAAAAAAAAAAACTCCATGCCCCGTGACTCCATGAAGCGGGAGAACCAGCAGGCGAAGCCGCCGCTACCGCCGATGGCGTGCCCCCATCGCCGGCTTCCGCTGGCGTCCACAGCGCTCGCGACGAGGTGGAGGACATCATCCTCCGCAAGATCCTCCCAATCTCCCTCACGCCGCCCAACCCCCAGCCCCGTCGTCTCCTACCTCGAGCTCACCGCCACCGAGGTCCTCTCCGAGTCTGCGCCCTCTCCTCGCACTTTGGCGACGCCGCCGAGTGCCTCCTCATCGACCGCCTCTCGTCCCCCGACCCCCTTCGCCTTCCTCGTCCCCGCCTTCTGCCGCGCCGCCGACGAGGCACGCAAGATCTCCACCCCGCCGCGTCCCGATCCGCCGCCGCCACGACCCGATTTCTCCTCCCGGGGTCTCGCAGAGCACCTCGGTCCGTCTCCGGCGGTGGTGATGCGACCGAGCGAGGGGAGACTGAGGCCGCCAAGCTCGGTGGCGACGGCGAGGGAGAGGAGGCGTGGCCGAGCTCGGAGACGGAGGTGGCGCGGCGACGAGGACGGGAGGCGCGGTGTCTGGGGCACCTCTGTCATGCAATCGATCCACGCAGCGTCGAGAGGAAGAGGAAGCGTAACGCCGTCCCAGGCTCCCCGCAGAAATTTTCCATGAAGTCCGAGCAAATGCTTTTTTTCCTGCGGAATCGGGTCACAGGATTGCATTCCTCCGGAACCATTCCCATGTTTTGCTTTGAACCAAAGGGCTTCGAAGGAAAATTTCCTACGACATCCCTATCCTGCGAGATTCCTTTGGTTCACCTGCAAACCAAAGGGGGCCTTACCAAGAGTACTACATTGTGGGCTTACACACGAGTCAGTCCGGCCCATTGAAGTAACTGGACCAGAGCCGCAATGTTTAGTTAGATTGTGGATGGGCGAGATGTAGAAGGGTTCAAAGCCCAATTTTAATTCTTCCAACCTCTGGGCGAGATGTGCATGGGCTTCAAAGCCCGTAAAAGGGGTTCCGCTCCACCTTGCGCCGGATTGCCGGAGGCAGCTGCCGGTGGTTAGTGGCGCTGCCATCAGATGCGACGGCAGCTACGAACAGCGGGGCTGGGTAAGTGGGGACGTCTAACGTGCGTGCCGCCTGCGCCGTGGAGGTTGGAGGCCGCACCGTCGCTGGTGCGGAGGCTTCACGCTGATCGAGAGTCGTCGTCGCTGCGTCGCCAGGAACGCCGTCGAGTTTCCCGCCAGGGGCTCTGCTTCAACTGCTCGGCGAAGGACCACGTTGCCACTGCCTGTTTCCCATCGCGCTGCCTTCACTGCCGGTCACCGTGCTCGTGACGGTGACTGCGGGCTTGTTTGGATGCTGCCCTGGGGAGTAGCTGCCTGATTTGGACGCCGCCTCGTGATGTTCCCGACCTTATTTGGTTGCCGCCCCGAACTTGGATCCCGTTTGCCCGGCCCGGTGAGTAATTAGCGTTGGTTTGCGGCTCCCAAGACACAATTCTCGGACGCCCGGCACAGGCAACCATATTTGCCTGGCATTAGTGGAGGTGATTAGCACCATTCGGTCTTCCTTTCTATCTTTTTTTCTTCTTTATTTCAAATAACAGACAACGTTGTGACAACACAAATCAATTATTTGATTTAAATATGTACAGTTCTCTATAAATATTTATGACAATATACAAGACTAATACGTAATATGTCTTAATTAGTGTTCAAAAACAGGCATCCAACCAAACACACATCCTTCAAAGTTGCCTCACCAGGCAAAAATCATCAATTTCCGGGCAACCCCTGCGTAGGTTTTTTTACCGCACAAGTTGTCCGCGTCTCCAACCAAACAAGCCCTGCAAGCGTGGCCGCACCCATACGCGCGGAAAGGGCGCTCCGAGGGCGCCCGAGGCCCCGCCTCGTTCGTCTCGTCGGACAAGCGTCTTAATTTGTTCGAGCGTCTTAATTTGTTCAAGCGTCTTTGTAACTAAACTACGAACTAATAGCAACTTGCATGCATACGACGACTGGAAATGCGCACACAGCAAAACCACCTGGGCCCCTATACTACTTGTGTGCGTGGACCACCACTTGCCTGTCAAGCAGTGGCCAGCATGAGAGCTGCTAGTACTGTGAGAGATCGAGGAGGCCGGCGAAGCTGGGGGGTCCAGCCCAAGCACATGAACACAGTCACACAGCTGAGTTTGCATGGTTATTTAAAGACAAACAGTGGCCACGTTTAGTTGGCTGAAAATTTGTCAAAAAAATTGCAAATTTTTAGACTCTCTCCATCACATCACATTAAATACACCAAAAGACATATGTTCGAAAGTAAATGTAGTTAAAAAAAATAACTAATTACACAGTTTTTGTTGTAGATCACGGCATCGAATCTTTTGAGCCTAGTTAGTCCATAATTGGACAATATTTACCACAAACAAACGAAACGTCTTCTGTGTGTGCTGCGAGTCAAAAAAAAAAAAGTCACTTTTGCTAAAATTTAGCCATCTAAACAAGGCCTAGATAAGGATGTGACCCGTAATTTGGATTGCATTGCTTGGTTAATTGTCGTATCTCCAGTAATGCCTGCGTCTGTCTGCCCTGGTGAAACTGAACCAATGCATGCACAAAATTCTGCGATCAAGTGCACATGAGGACAGGGCAGTAGGTACTAGCTGTGTTGGGCGGTCTATGTTCCGTCTCAAAATAGATGTCAAGCGTGCGGGTTAAACTTTTTTCAACTTTGACTATGTTTGTAGAAAAATATGTGCAATATTTAAATCTTGAAATAAATTTGTTAAAAAACCAGACTTAAAGAGCTTTTCGACGATACTAATTACTTAACATAAATATTTATATATTTTAATATATAATTGCCGACATTTTAAAAACTTTGATTTCTCGAGAAGCGAGAATGATATCTATTTTTAGACGGAGGGAGTATATTTTTTTTAACAGACGAGGCCCCCTACAGATCGAGCTATATTAAAGGAAACAAATAAAAGGTTCAGTTACAAAAAACACAAAACATACACAGGACAAGCCTGGAAAATAAGACACAAAAAAAAACAAAGAAAATTAAACTAAAGACTCTGCTTAGGCTGGCTGAATCAATTGAACCCATTGTAGATAGACTGTAAATGAACTGGTTTTGACTCTTAAAGCCACCAGGCTAAGCTCCTTTGAAAAAATTTCTCTTGCAATCTTGGGTACGGGCCTGGACTCCTTGAAAGATCAGCACATTTCGAGCATTCCAGATGCTCCAACACATCAGAATAATTAGCAGCCAGGCAAAAACCTTGTGTTTTGGTTGGCAATAGCACTTCCAAAGCCATTTGATTGAGTGGTGTGTTGCGTGGTGGCCAATAAGATTTCTGTAGACTCTGACAGTGGAGTATCTGGGGATGCCACCAAAATAAACCCACACATCCTTTTTAGAAGTCAGCTGAGAATCCTGCATAAGGTGAGTAATGGTCTGCATTTGCTCAAAAGCAATTTCTGACACGGGGAGATTGAAGACCTCAGCAATATCATCAACTTGGAAGACAGTGAAAACTGAGCTTGCTTGATTCTTGCAAAAAAAAAAAAAACATTCAGGGAAAGTGTTTTGCAGCTCTTGATTTGCCCTAATTACATGATGGGGTAAACAAAAACTAATTACATGTAAAGTGGGAGATGAATCTAAACACACCCCACTCGAGCATTAAATGTGGTAAACAAAAACTAATCTATACTATAAAAGTGCTAACAAATTGGAAATCCATTGTTACCGAAAAACTTCATACCCGCCTTATATTGACAAGTGGACCCATTTCCTACTTAACTTACACTGACAAGTGGATCCATGTGAGAACAACGACGGGAACATATGAAACATGCGTGTTTCTCTCGTGCTTTGTTTTGGCTCCCTTTATTGCGAGATGAATCTTTTGAGTCCAATTCATCAACGACGGTACAATAATTATCAAATATAAACGAAAAGTGATACTACGCGAACCCAAAATATTTCACCAAACAACTAGATCACACCGATAGTATTCCTTTGAACTCGGCTTTCTAAAGAAACAACTTCAGCGGCTTATCAGCCAAATTTCAGCAAGATTATCAGCTTTCCCAACAATAACAAGGATGCATGGATATGTTGGAAACTGAGCTGCTACAATGCTCTGCTTGACCATTTTGTTTGTTTGTGCAGCCGCTTTTGCCCGTCTTGCGCGGTGCTTGACCATTGGGAAACCAAGCTTGACACCTGAGCATTTTTCGGGCGGGTCGGGTTCGGGGCGGGCCGAAAAAACCCATTTATTTCGGGCCAAAAGAATATTGCCCATGACGCCCCACCGGGCAAGTCGGGCCTAGCTTTTTCGGGCCGGGGCCGGGCTTACACTATAAAAAAGGCTACCCGCGCATTTTACACTATAAAATAGCTAAAATGTATTTCGGGCCAAGAAAAAATTTTACCGGGCTTCAAAATCTCTGCCCCAGGCCCCGTCCGGTAAGGTTCGTGGGCAGGCCAAAAACCCGTCGGGCTCTCGGGGGCCGGGCCTGCGGGCCGGATCGGGCCGGGCTAGTTTTGCTCAGGTATACGACAGAGCAGGTGCCACTGACACTGTTGGTGTTGGGTACGGCGGCACAGGCGCTAGCGGCCGAGGGATCAAGCAGGCAAACGACAGCACGCGCATGCATGGCCGCTCCTGTGCCGGCCAAACTCGCCTCAACCATGCACGGGCATGCACGGATCGCTGCAACGAGCCAACGACGAGCTTGCAGACGAGCTTGTACTATGGCATTGCGTGGATGGATGAGCCCGGTGCAAAGCTGCCGGCATGCCGGGCTACTAGCAGCGCTGCTCGCGTGCTCTATGGCACCTCGGCACATGTTCCAGCAGGCCGATCAGGATCACTGCATGCTTACAGACGGGTGGCTGTAGGAGTACCCCTCCCTATGAAAAACACAAATTTTTGCAGTTTCATAAGCCAAAATTGCGTTAAGTGCCCCTGTCAAGAAAATTTTTGCATGCTTACATGACTTCGTACTTACGAGCGAGCCGATTGACCTGTCAAGAAAATACCCAATAAACGTTCAGTGCCCCTGAAAGAAAAGCCCCAATAAACGCACACTCGTTCATCAACATGAATACTACTATAGTGCTAGTACAGCTGTTGCTCAGCTACTTGTGGTTCGAGCGAGTACTGTCGAACTCACATGACCAAATGAAAATGCACGCAAACTCCACATCTCGCTGCCTGGGGCGAAGGATACTCGCCCAGGACCTTCACAACTCAAACAGAAGAGCATGAAGCAAAGGTCCTACTAGTACGATACAACATTCTCACACAGCCTATGGTTCGAGCGGGAACATCCATGATTGTGAATTTTGAACCCATGGGCCAAAACAGATTGCAAACGGGATCCTAATCTCACTTGCTAGCAGCATGGCTGTCCCAGGTTTGAGTCTCCAGGCACACCGCGCGCGCGTTCCCTCTCTGTGCGGTCAAACAGTATGTGTGCGTGAAAAGGAGTGGGAAGCAGAGCAGGAGGGGTCAGGGGTGCAGCCCGCGTAGGACAACAGGGTCAGGATCTGGCCGAACAGCGATTGGCCTTTTAATGCGTCGCCGTCGTTGCAGCGCGGTGGCCCTAGGCCGGCATGCTGGTACGGCCAGAGACATTGGCTTGAGAGTTGGGCGCGTCCTACTCCTACGATAGGAGTCCTACCCTTTCTTCCTCGTCTCCGACCCCTCCCCGGCGTCCGCGCCACCGCTCCCTGTTCCTTGCCTAGGCACGTCTGCCCTCCAATCCAACTGCGCCCGCACCTGACTATCCAATGTCATGGCCCGCACCCAAATCTACCTCCGCCTGCCTGCTGTTGACGCGGCTCCGCTCGGACTACCTCAGCCTTCCAAGGCTTGCATGGCTTGCATCCGTGCTCTCCTCGCGTACGTCCCCCGCGACATGGAAATAGGGCTGCAGCCGCGCAACGGCATGAGCCTTACATTCGCAGATTTCGTGTTCGCCGGAGCGGTGCCGCCCTACTCGCCCTTCCTCCTCGCCGTGCTGCGGCACTATGGTATCCGGCTAGCTCACCTCACGCCCAACTCCATCCTCCTCCTCTCCGTCTTCGCCCACCTCTGCGTCAAGTGGCTGGAGGTGCCGCCCTCGCTGAGGCTGAGCCTCTTCCGGCAATTCTTCTATTGCCGCTGGACCGGCGCTTCAACGACTGTCGGTGTCGGCAGCTGCTGTTTCGGCCATAGGCCGTGGTCTACCACAGAGTTCATCCAAATGCCGTGCTCAGTGCCAGGCTCAGCAAATTACGTTAGGCCGCTTAATGGATGGAGAGGTCGCTGGATCTACATCGAGGACATCGACGAGACTGCCGTCCCGGCGGCGCCTCCCTGTCAGGAGACCGTCATGGGATGAAGAGGCCACCGACAACATTCGCCTGCACTCGCTCCGAAAGCGTGTGGCGGAGCTCCGAGGACGTGGGCTCACCGGTGCCAAGGTGATGCTTGACGCCCTCAAGCACCGGCTGGCGCCGCTCCGTAAGGACATGGAGATGATCCGGCCTGCAGGTAAATCTCGATCACACCATTCCATCATTCCATGCATAGTACTACATGATTGCCCTAGCTTGTGCGTCCTCTCACACCCGTAACACCTGCATGCAGAAGCCTACCTCCCGCACCAGACACCCATCATGCGGCACATGGTGACTTTTTTTGGAAAGAAGATGGCCGCCATGGGCGAAGTGGGGGGCGACGAAGAGGACGGCGACGGCGACCAAGTGGACGGCGGCGACGAAGAGGACGGCGACGGCGACCAAGTGGACGGCGGCGACGCGGACCACGACGAGGAAGAGGTGGACGGAAGCGCTCGCTCTCCACCGAGACGGAGACAGAGCACGCCTGCCCTCCATGACCATCTGCCGGCTGCTGCTGCCATGGCTCCGCTCGAACTAACTCAACCATCCAAGGCCAGCATCCTTGCTCTCCGCGCGTACGTCCCCGACGCCCTGGATCTTGGGCTGCGGCCGCGGAAGGGCATGAGCCTTACATTCGCAGATTTCGTGCTCGCCGGAGCGGTGCCGCCCTACTCGCCCTTCCTCCTCGACGTGCTGCGGCACTATGGAATCCGGCTGGCTCACCTCACGCCCAAATCCATCGTCCACCTCTCTGTCTTCGCACACCTATGCGTCAAGTGGCTGGAGGTGCCGCCCTTGCTGAACCTCTTCCAGCAATTCTTCATTTGCCGCAGGGCCCGTTCTGGCACTTCAACAACTGTCGGCTGCTGCACTTTCAAGCCTACTACCACAAAGTTCATCCAGATGACGTGCTCAGCAAAATACGTTAAGATGCGTCAAGGATGGAGAGATCGCTGGATCTACATCGAGGACAGCAGTGGCGCCATCGAGGAGACTGCCGTCCCGGTGGCGCCTGCTGTCAAGAGACCATCGTGGGAAGCAGAGGCCCCCGACTCCGACACTGTTTACCAGCGCTCGCTTCGGAAGCGTGTGGCGGAGCTCCATCGACGTGGTCTCACGGGGGCCACGGTGATGCTCGACGCCCTCAAGCACCGGCTGGCGCCGCTCCGTGAGGACATGGAGATTTTCCCTAGAGGTAAATCTCGCTCACACCATTCCACAGTACTACTAGTTCTAGTTGATTGCCTAGTAATGCGTCCGCCCCCGCACCCGTAACACCTTCTGTATGCAGAAGCCGACTTGCTAGACCGGACCCACATCATGCAGACCTTGGTGAAGTTTTTGGTACGGAGATGACCAACATGGCCATGGGAGAGGAGGGCGAAGAAGGGAGCGACGAAGAGGACAGCTACGGCGACCAAGTGGACGGCGAAGAGGTGGATGGAAACGCCCGCTCTCCACCGAGACGGAGACAGAGGACGACGGGCTGTATTCGTCTCCATCTGCCCGCCCATCCGTTCCGACGGGGCGAAGAAAACGGCGACGAAGAGGACGACAGCGTCCACGAAGAGGACAGCTACGACGACCAAGTGGACGGCGGTGAAGCGGTTGACGACTACGAAGAGGTGGATGGAAACGCCCACTCTCCACCGGGACGGAGACAGAGGACGACGGGCTGCATTCGTCTCCATCTGCCCGCCCATCCGTTCCGACGGGGCGAAGAACACGGCGATGAAGAGGACGACAGCGTCGACGAAGAGGATGATGGCGACGAGGAAGAGATGGACGATGAGGACGACGTCACCAGTTTCGATGGGACGCAGTGGGACGACGAGGATTACGTCGTTGGGTCCTCTGCGGCGTGCCACCTCTTGCTCCCCCAGTCCGTGGTGGGAAGCAAACGCCCGCTCAGCACGACCGTGGTGGGAAGGAATCTTGGTAAATTCGGCGAGATCCAAGAAGAAGCTAATGCAAAGCGTATGAAGGTGCAGCAAAAGATGTCTTCCGACGACATTGAATCCGGAAGGCTTGCCCATCTAACAGCACAAGAGAATAGAGAGGCAATGAAGCTTGAGATGGAGAGGAGGAAGAGGCTTGAGCTGGAATCAAAGAAGCTTGATATGGAGGGGAAGAAGATTGAGAAGGAATCGAAGATGATGGATATATATAACAACCTTATCTTACAGGATACAAGTTCGATGACCGGTGACGAAAAGTCTGAGCACGTTGCTGCCATGAGGTGTTTAAGGAAGAGGCTTTTTCCTGAAATTATCTAATTTGGTATGGCTTTTAATTCTTGTTTAGTATAATCTTCAATTGAGTTAAGGAAATGTATGCAACCTCTATTGTTAGCAGGTTTCGGTTATTTGTGTCTGTTACTATCTGTTTTTACATACTGCTTTCTGTTTGTGCTAGTTCAGAATTTTTAGTTTCGTGTGAGAAGTGTTACTAAACTGTGAAAATCTTGTATTATTTACATGAGTAGCGGTATATATTATACTACTACTTATTTCTTGTTTTGGTGTGTACAGAACTAGTAGGAGGTTAAAGAAGGAACCAATGGTGATTTCTGGCCGGCAAGTTATGTTAGTAATCAGTTGGTGGCATGGTGATTTTGCTTGTGACCTGTCTTTTGCCTGTGCACCTGTGTCCTTTTGGGTGTGAGCATAGTCTCCTGTGTATGCACAGGCCGTTCTAATACTTCACAAGCTACAAGCTCAAACCTATCTACTTATTCTGTTTAGGTGCTGTAAATTATGGGATCCAGGTTCTGGAAAAGTATGCTTTTCCCTGAAGTTCTGTAGTAGGAATGTTGAGGTTCGGTTGATATAATTTACTACCCTGTCTCAAGCTGAATGTTTTGTTTGTTTTCTTGCGAAATTAATTTACTTTGTATAGTTCCTTGTGCATTTCACTTGCAGTGGTCACCCTGTCCCTGTACAGATCCTTTACATATTTCCCGAAATTTCAGTTAGTACACAATGCAGTATTTTTTTTTTTGCTAGTGTGAGTTAAATATTGGTCTATTGATTAGCTACACAAAATGGTATATAGGAATCATATTTATTTATACTTGATTATAGCTATATAGATAAAACAAGTCTTTATTATCATCCATCTTACGTGGCAGTTCATAAAAGAGAGAAAACCCCTCAAGCGCATCCAGTGATAGGGGAGTGGCTTAACATTCTCAGTCTTCAGCAGCATCTTTGTTTTTGACTTCCGTACACGGTACACAAGGACAATAGAAAGATAATCCACTAAGCATTACTTGCCAGTTAAACGTCATTAAGTTTTCAGTGATACTATAATAGTAACATGAGACTGGAATGAGTACTTTCAGTGATCGTGACTAACTAGTTAATATGGAAATAGCCGTGGATTGGCATTCAATTTTCAGAAACTAGACATGCATATAATAAGTTGTTAAACACCAAGTTTGGCAAAATGAGACATGCATATAATCCCATCGGTGCTCCCACCATCCCCGCCTCGTCCGCGCGTGAAGGCCCCGCCAAGAAGAAGAGGCACAGGCGGCCGCACCGCCGCGGCAAGATGAAGAAGAACCACGGCGTACCGACGCAGCGCAGCCGGGGCTGCCTTTCACCTTCGTCCTTGTTCGGGACGGCGCAGAGCGATCGTGGCTGTCCCCAGGCCCCTGGTCAACGCGTCTCCGTCCACCAACGCCTAGGTCCGCAGCCGCGCAGCGGCGGTCGCTGGCGCCGGGCGCGCCCCCGTCCACCTCCGGCCGGGCCCAACCGCCGCGCCCCTCCCCGCACCGCCACGGGCGGGGGGAGGTCCTCCCGTAGCGGCGGTCGTAGGTCTCCAACCACCGTCGACCGCACCGCCCGCGGCCCGCCCCATCGGAGCTAGTCGACCGTTGCTTCAATTGCCTCTCCAACGGGCATGTCCGCGGCGTTTCGCACCACTTCGTCGCGTGAGCTACCACCGCCGCCGCGAGGGCATCGTGCGCGCCGCCGCCCACCGAAGGTCCCGGCTACCATGGCCAAGTGCGACCCCTTGGCCTCGCATGCCGTGAGCCCCTCCCAGGCCTCCCGCCGGCCTGGATCGGCGGCCACGGTGGGCGGCCGGCAGTGGCGGGCGTTCCCGACCCCACCAGCGTCACCTACCCCCACCGCCGCGGGGAGGAGCCTCGCGGAGCTTGCCCCGGGCGAGCGGAGATGTCTTGGGATGGGCCCCGGCCAGCGGCCGTGTGGCCTCCGCCACTCACACTTGTGCGGACGAGATCGTGGGGCCCTCGGTTAGAGTGGACCCTCGATGCTCGATGAGCTCGCGGCCTCCCTCATCGTTTGCCCAACTTCCGTGGCGATTCAGGGTGTCTTTGGCGGACCCCTCGACGCCGTCACACATGGATTAGCTCACCCCGCCGTTGTCGTGGTGTCGGTGCTTGCCGATGAGGCCGCCGTGACGGGGGTACTATGCCGTTGCCTCTGTTGCGGTTACGTTGCGCAGACGGAGACAACTCAGCCGCCATCCGATGGCGGTCGGGCCTTCTTTGTTCACTTGGAGCGCCCCTAGCTTGCGATGGTGAGGTTGACGCCGCCTCAGAGCCGAGAGGGTGCGGCTGCAAGTGATTGAGGATCGGGTGTGTGTGCCGGCCGCCACGCCACTCCTCAAGTCGGGACCGCGCTGCGCCGGTCGCGACTCCAGCCTCTACCCACACCCTGCGTCGCGCCGCCGGGTCGCGTCGCGACCGAGGGCGGGTAACGCCTACTCCGCAGCCTGAATCTCTTGCTTGAAGTTGGGCGTGGAAGTGGAGGCGGGTGAGGCTCCCGACGCCATCGAGGACAAGGTCAGGGACGTCTTCGGAGGGGAATGCCACCGGCTAAGCGGCGCCGTTTTGAGATCCTTCTCAAAGGGGCGTTCGACATCTCCACTCACGGACCTCAAACACCGAGGGGCTGGCCGAGGAGGTCGCCTAACCCAGCGTGCGTCAGGTTGTTTTGTCGCAAATTTGTCAAAATGCAATCCCCTTCATTTGAATCCAGTAGTTGCTAGGTGTCTTCGGTAATTGTTTGGTTACCGTTGCATCTTGTTGTTTGAACTTTATTCTGCTTAATTAAAAACGCGCAACAGCGTGGTCTTTTAAAAAAAAACTTCCGTATAGTATAATTGTCTAAGCAACTGCCTTTCAGTTAAGTTGTACGTTTCATTGCACAGAAGCAGAATTAACAGACACGGGGATTTTAGCCTGAATGGGCATTTCATTGTGCACCTAAACTTCAAGCAGCAACATGCAACATGGACGTCGTGATCGTGAGCAGCGGCGCCGTGGGCTAGAGCCCCGCGGTCGGCATGGGGACTCGGGCTCAGATGTGGCCGCCGGGGCTGAGGCCGACGCCGCCGAGGAGTGGAGCCGACACTACTTGCTACCGCGGTGTCCGTGTGCTTCCCCGCAGCAGTGCCGTCGATGCTCCCGCATCTGCACCGGGCCCCAAGCCGCCCTTCTGCGCGGTACGGAGCAGGGCTCAGCATGGGAACGCTTCTGGTTGCATGCGGAGCTGCACGCCTGTGCATCATGAGCGTGACCACCGAGTGGACTGATGCCTGCTGCGTTTGCTGGGCGCAGGCCTCCTTGCTATGCCATGCCTACCTGAACCCTGCCTAGCGTTTTCTTTGGCGGACGCTGCTCGATGCCCACATGCTGCATGCAAGCACCGCACCAGGACGAAAGAAGCGCCTGTGCCCGCGTGCAGCAGCCTCGGCAAATGCCCCTCGCACTGGCACAATGGTAGTGCTGCATCCCTCTACCGATCGAGTACTGCGTGTAATTAAGGTGCTCCAGTCATTGTAACGTCCTCCAACATAAACAAACAAGCTGCATAAATAGCCGAGGTATGGAATGCTGTTGTGGCAATGGACCTCCCAGCTTGCCGCAATTTGTGTGCGTTGCCTGCCCCGGAACAAATCCAAATGGTTCTGAGATAGTCAATTTGCACATGATCAATGTATTCAAGGATGCATTGCTAATTGGCCACTAGTACATTCACCCATCCTTCACATAAAAAATGACATCGATACATGAGATTTTTAAAAAACATATAACACTCTTAGGAGAGATTATGTGTGTTTGGTTTGTGAGCTTTGTTGCGGTAGTTTGGAAAGTATCATGTTTCGGAAACGTTCTTCTCTTGAAATTTAAAAAAATGTGTAAGGTGGGGGGGGGGGATCAATTAGAATGTCCCATGATAATATTTGATTCATGGTCGATCAATTAGCCTGTCCGAGCTCTATTTTTTTTTTCATCTCTAATAACAAACAGAGAGTGAAATGACTTATGAGCCATCCAACCAGGGCGCTGGCGAGCTCCGTCCCACTGCTGCCGGCGCGAGCACCGCCTGACCGCCAGCGCGGGTGAGTGCGCGTCTCCCCCCTCTACCACTGCACTACGCTGTCTTTTGTGTTTAGATTTATCTTTCTTTCCCATATATTATATAAAACCGAGAGTGACTGTGGGAGAGAGTGAGCTGTGAGTGGATGAGGAGAGGATAAGGTGGATTAAAAAAAAATATTTGCCGAAAGTGCTCGGATCCAAGACTCGACAAAGAATAAGAAAAAAATGGAAGCCATTTTCTAAGCCGGCGCCACTTGCCCAGTGCACTTTCGGCAAAGAACAAAAAAAAAAAAGGGCGCAGCTCCAAGTTGAAAAAAAGGCGCCATTTTTTTTTTCGCCGACGCTACGGTGTGTAAAAAAAAAATGGTACTTCTTTGCCGATCTGTAGAAACGTCGACACTCGGCATATCTACCTTCTACGCCGAAAGTGTCGAGATGAAATTACACTCAACAAAGATATTTAAAAAAACAATTTCCTAATTCGGTTTTCCTTTTCTCAAAACCTTTTTTCTAAATTTTTTCCGTTTAACTTTGAAAATACCATTAAAGATTAATTAAACAATGCAAATTTGATAATTTCATAGAAAAAGAACCATTATTTTATGTGGTTATACGCCAACATTTAATTTATATACACGCAATTAAAAATTAATAATTATCAAACAGATCTGAAAAACAGCTAAATTTTAACATGCCACTATATTGGATATCTTTTGGCTATTGAAAAGTTTCAAAGTCAAATCACAATTTGACCACACGTTTGGTTGCTTGTTTTTAAAACGAGATGTTTGAAAACCCTAATCATATCTTGTGTAGGGACTTAAACTGGGTTGAGTAAGATGAATATAAATTTTACACTCCATTTTTCAAAATATTTCGATGACTTGTAGTTCAAATTTCACCCGATTAAAAAAATTGTCCGAAATACAATTAATTAGTTAACAATAGCAAATAAATTTAAAAATACACCAAACTTTGTCGGGAGCAGGAAATATGATAGGTGTTGAGGAGAAAAAGTATGAAGCCAATTGGGAAGAAAATAAAATTCTTTGCCGTGTGTCTTTGGTTACACTCGGCAAAGAAGGTCCTAAGCCGAGTGCAACCGTGGACGACTCGGCAAAATTAAAAACAGTAGCCGAGTGCAAATAGCTTTACCGAGTAGCAAACCATTAGACACTCGGCAAAGGAGGTAACGGCGTCGCGGCTCCCCCGTGCGGGCTAATGGCGTCGCTATCTTTACCGAGTGTTACCGTCAAAACACTCGGCATAGAGCCGACTTTGCCGTGTGCTTTTTTTTTTTGGGCAAAGTGTCTTGCCAAACGACACTCGGCAAAGAGGAGAAAAGCCGAGTGTTGAGTCTTTGCCGTGTGTCTTTGTGGTGACACTCGGCAAAGCAGCTCTTTGTCGTGGTGCCCGATATCCTGCACACGGCAAAGTGTGGAACACTCGGCAATGACGGCGGTTCCGGTAGTGTCCCCAAGGCTACAGGATGGCTGTTGGCCTCAACCTCCACGT
The DNA here is from genome assembly GCA_015847255.1 of Hyparrhenia diplandra. Lineage (NCBI taxonomy): Eukaryota > Viridiplantae > Streptophyta > Magnoliopsida > Poales > Poaceae > Hyparrhenia > Hyparrhenia diplandra. Next base: position 101,119 of record JADLZK010009041.1, read on the forward strand.
CGGCAGAAATACTCTAGGAGTATGTTTACTTCATGAAAAGTGAACCAACAAGTGCTATAATGTTCGTCACATAAATTTTTTGATGCATGTATCGAGCATTAAATGTAGGTAAATAAAAACTAATTACATGTAAAGTGCGAGATGAATCTTTAGAGCCCAGTTAATCTATATGGTGGGATAATAATTACCAAATATAAACGAAAAGTGATACTATGTGAACTCAAAATATTTCACCAACTAAACAACCGCAGATCACACCAATAGTATTCCTTTGAACTCGGCTTTGTAAATAAACAGTGGGCTTATCAGCCAAATTTCAGCAAGATTATCAGCTTCCCAACAATAACAAGATGCATGGATACTCCCTCTATCCCAAAATGTTTGTCGTTAATATTTATCATACATACTCCCTCCGTCTCAAAATAAATCAACTTCTAGAGTTGTCCTAAGTCAAACTTTTTTATGTTTTGTCGGTGTTCTGAAAATCGGGGTGTCTCGAGAACTCGACTAGTAAATTTATGTCGTGCGTCTCTTGTCCTAGGTGGCTGTGCAATAAGAACACAAGGGAAATAAATTGAAATAAAGCGAAGGGAGGCAAGAGATTTATCCCGGTTCGGGCATGGATGCCCTACGTCCAGCAGCGTCGATCTCCTCATGTTATCTTGCACCAACCGCTCGTAGTAGGGGTTTACAAGCATGTTTGAGAGAGGAGGCGTGCCCAAGTCTCTTTTGAGTGAGTGGAAGGAGTATATGGTGGTGGTGGTCGGATGCCCCTGCTAGGTCATCCTGGCCTGGCTTGGAGTGGCTCGGTGAGTTCTACTGGGTTCTCCTCCTTTTTCTCTTCTGGGATCCCCCGTTGGCTTCTCTCCCCCAGGGCCTCTCTGCCTCTGGGCTTCTCTTCTAGGGCCTTTTTCTCCTGCCTCTGGTCTTTTTTTTCCTCCCCCTCCTCTCCTGAGCTCGTCTCCCTCCTTTTATAGCTGAAGGGTGGAAGCCGAGCGTCGGCTAGGAGGGGTAACGATAGCTCCTTGTCTTGATGTGGTTGTCTCGGCCTGCATGGCGTGTTTCCGTGGCTTACGTCCTACTGTTCGGTGGGTCGCCGAGGTCGCCACAGGCCCCAAACCCCCATCCGTGTGATGGATGGGCTGGGAACCGCCCCGGTGGCCTCCGTCTTGGGCCCCGCGATGGGACACATCGGAGGTCGGCAGGCCTGCCACTGCACGGATGCCAGTCCTGTTTGGGCCCCGCGGCGTGGTGCTTCACGGCCCGATCACACCGTGTGCGGGTTAGGGCCGAGGCGACGGGCAGGGCGGCAGCCCAACGACGGATTCGCGGGTCACCGCATGTCGTGGCCGCCCTTGGTCATTGACTTGGGCTTCCTTTCTCAAGAAGCCGGCCGCCCCGCGCCGAGGTTGGCACTTTTCGCTCCTTCCGGACAAAGAAATGGGAAAGGGGCCCCGTGGTTCCAACGCCGGGCCGCAGGACTTCGTTTAGGGTCGGGCGAGTCGAAGCGCCCCCCGAAGCCTGGACCGGTCCGTCGTCGTGGACATCCCGGCGGGTCCCCATAGGGCCCCATTGGGTGGGCCAACATCCCGGGCCCCGACACCCGTGGGTTCTGCCTCGTGAGGGGCCGTTTTGGTGGCCCCCAACAAGTTTGACCAACTTTTTTTAGTATCATTAGAAAGATCTTTGAATCTAATTTTTTAACAAATTTATTTTAAGATATAAACGTTACACATATTTTGTACAAATCGAGTTAAAATTGTGGCACGAAAACGAAAACGACTACTCCCTCCGTCCCATTGAGTTTGTCACCCTGAATTCCATGTTATCTTTTTCGATGATTCGTCTTATTCAAATTATTTGCACAAATATAATTTATTAGGGTTTTTTGGATTCAAGCCATCGCAATTTTTTCACTTTGGAAATCTGCCATTACAATTCACCTATTCTGAAATCTGCCATTACAATTCTTCATCTATACGAGTCTTGCCATTCTCTACGTCTTTTAGACGTCGGGTCCACCGACAGGCCGTATACAAGTACTCATCTTCCATATGGACCGTAACGCCCCTACTGCTTCTTCTCCCTCCAGTCAATGACGTGCTGGTCCTACATGTTAGCTTCTCCATGAAACCTCCAGTCATCTCCCTCCAACCTCCAGCGTAGATGTCGTACCCTTGTGAGAGCTGCGGCCCACCGCGCGCGCCCGCGTGTGGCGGCTACTGCTGGACACTCGCGCGCCCGCATGGAAGCTCGCGGCCCCCCCGATGAGGGACAAGACGCCGGCGGGAAGAGCGTCGGGTGGCGGCCCTCGCGGCGGCGCCATGGACGGCGGGCTGTCGAGGTCGCTGAATAGCGATTTTGAGCACGATTCGACCAAATGAAAGGACGGGGAGGATAAGGACTATACCGCGAAGTCGTAGGAGGGGACGACGACGGACGGGAAGGCACTACGAGGACGGTCAACGAGCGGCGGTGGACTGAAATGGAAGAATGTCGCCGGTGAGCATGAAGACAAGAAATTCGTGGTCAAATTGAAAGGGGAAAAGCATCCTCGGCTGCGGTGGAGTTGTGCGATGCTCCCAGCACGACCGTGACGGCAATTGAGAGCTCCAAGCGGTGGATCGAGGTGGCGGTGGTGTGGTTGGATGCTGCAACAGCAAGAAGGGAAGGAGAGCTCGACGAGGGGAATTTATAGGGCAAGCAGGGGCGGCGAAGGGGCTCGGGTGTGTTGCAGCTCGGCCACAAGGCGGGATTGAAGGCGGGCGCCGTGGCCATCAGAGCCCCACGCGTCCTGGCGTTGGCGTGTCCTGCTGCCATACGGGGGGTTGGAGGAAGATGGGTAGAGGTTGAAGGAGATGATGACATATGGGGCCCGCACATCTGTGACTTGAGAGAAAAGAAGCAGCAAGGGCGTTTTGGTCCATACGAAAGATGTGTACATGTATACGGCCTGTCAGTGGGCCCAGACGCCTAAAAGACATAGAGAATGGCAAGGCTCATATAGATGAAGATTTGTAATGGTAGATTTCAGAATAGGTGAATTGTAATGGCAGATTTCCAAAGTGGAAAAATTGCGATGGTTTGAATCAAAAAACCCAATTTATTTTGTTATGACTTATTTTATTAATAAAGATACTTGAATATTTTTTAGAACCGAGGACACCCCCATTTCCATTACTGAGAACGGAAATACAAAGCATTCAGCAATTACATCAGATAAGATCAAGGAGCTAGGAAAGGAACTAGGACCAAGAAGCATTCAGCTATCACCAGGCGGGCATTACGACGTTACAACGCCATCGCATCAAAGTAGCCTACCAACACAGAAACGTAAGAGAACATTCAGACGTAGTACAAATTATTACATCCACCCAGTCAAAATAAGAGTCTCAGCAGCCATCAGACGGCAAGCAGTAGCACGAAGTATCAGGATTGAGTCACTTTCATCGGTAAGACTTGACAAAGAAGTTCACCATCAGTCCTTCTTGAGCTTCCATCTCCTTGATCCAGCCGCTTGACATCGGTCTTGGTCTTTTTGCAGAGAAGTTTGACAGCAAACTGCAGCACATTGTCCATCCCAGCAACAATGCTTTTTTCTTCTTCCTCCGAGTAGAAACCTGCCCAATATTTGATTAATGCCACTGCATGACATATGATAGATATAGGATTTTTATGATCTTTCCTTCAAAACAAACTTGATTCCTGGCTTTCCATATAGCCCAGGTTATAGCAGCAATGCCTAAAGTGTGGAATTTTTGAATTGAAGGGAACCATTTGTCACACCAAGCCCAGGATTGCTCTAGATTTGTGGGTATATTAGAAGCACCTAAACAAGTGGCAAAATTGCCCAAACACTTTTGCAATACTGCATTGGAAAAAAAAAGATGATGCACGGTCTCATTTTCCTGGCAGAAATAACACTGTGGATCTCCTTGCCACTTTCTTTTTAAGAGGTTGTCTTTGGTTAGCACAGCATTATTTATCGTTAAACAAAGAAAGATTTTAATCTTGGGGGGAATCTTACTCTTCCAGATTCTTTTGTGATAAATGCCACTATCATTTGCAGTCATAAGATCATAAGTAGACTTAACAGAAAAGAGTTTATTTTTTCCAAACCTCCATATGACAGTATCATCAGCATCCTGCAAGTTGATGTGACTAACCTCATTTCTAATAGCATCCCATTGATTTTTCCATCTATCTACTAGCAATCTTGAAAAGGATATACATGAGATGTCATTCTTGACCTTATCAAGAGTTATATCCTTTTGATGTGTTAACTTATACAAATCTGGGTATAACATGTTGAGAGGGCTGTCATCCAACCATCTATCTGTCCAAAACCTGATTTTCTGGCCATTGCCCACTAAGATCTTTCTTCCATACAAATATACTTCTCTTACTTTTAATAAATCTTTCCACATAGGGGAATCAGACCGTCTTGGTTTAACAGAAAAGATACTTGAAGGTCCTCTTCGGGGACCCCGACTCCCCGGTACGTGGTGCTCATTCTCTATACCTCGTCGGTATGATCTCAGGCACGGGCGTCAGCATCATCGTCGACTCGGGAGCAATTCACAACTACATCGACCCCCGTGTGGTGACCACGGCAGGCCTCCGGACTCAGCCAGTGCGTGTGCTGATCACCACTGGCACCGGCGTCACCTCGACATGCCGGGCTGCCACCTTCGATGTACCACTACGCCTTGACACCAGCACCTTCGACATCGACGCCTACGTCATGCCACTGGGCAACGACGTCGACGTCATCCTTGGCATGCCTTGGCTGGCAGGCTTGGGACAAGTGACGTGGGACTTCACGACTCACGAGCTGCAGTACTACGGCGACGGCCGCCCGAGCACGTTCACATTGGCTCCACCTCCCCGGCCGTGGAGGCGCGCCGCCCCGGCCTCGGTCAGTCGCATCTTCGCCGCATCCGGACACTTCCCTCTCGGCTTGGGAAACGTTCAAGGCATGCGACTGCCTTGGACCTCTACGACACGTCCACTGGAGTCTTCGTCCAGCTCCGACAGGCGACGTTGGAGGACCAGCACCTACGCCGCATCGCCCTCGACGTCACCACGGGCGACGCCGCACCAGCATGGACGGTTGAGGACGGCCTCCTCTTCGATGGTCGCTTCTACCTTCCAGCTTCCTCTCCACTGCTGCCAGGCTTGCTGGAGGCCTTGCTTCAAGGCGGAGTTCGCAGGACGAACTTCCTCGCCTTGGGAGCCTACACGACGGAACCAACGACAGCTGCACCGACCGCCATCCTGTTGGGCGGCATGTGGCCGCGGCGCCACCACGTCGGCCCGGCCAGGGTCGTCTGAAAGGTCCTAATGGCTAGAGGGGGGTGAATAGCCTATTGAAAATTCTACAAACAACACTCAGCAAGGCGGTTAGTAAATAAGACGGCGTAGCAATTAAGCAAATGCTTCGAGCTAGCTATGCAAGCCTCCTAGCAATTCTAGCAATTCTATGATCTCTAATCACACTCAAAGGCTAGGTTGCTAAGTTACTCCTAGGTGGACAAGAAACACTAACTAATTCTACCGCTAGGAGCTAACAAGGCTAAGCTAACTAAACAAGCTACTCACACTAAGCACCCTAACAAGATATACTACCAAAGTAATGCAAGAGGTGCTAGAGTACAATACCACCGGTGTAGTGTCGAGGTTGTAGCCAATCACCGTGATCACCAAGAAATCTCTAACGAGCAAGAACAAGTGACATGATGATTTTTCACCGAGGTTCACGTGCTTGCCGCAAGACGCTTAAGTCCCCGTTGTGGTGACACACTCACTTGACGTATGCTAAGCTTAATGGCCGGTGCCAAATCCCCTATGGGAGCTCAAGCAAACGATCACAAGAGAGGGTCCAACAAGCCACGAGCAATCCACTAGTGCTCCTTTCGCGAATCTCCCGCGGGGTAAGGAACGACCCCTCACAATCACCACCGGTGTGGCCTCAAACAAGCTTTACTTGAGCTCAACACCGCCTCTTGCTCCAAGCCACTAGGGAACCAGACAAATTCCCAAGAAAACAAGAATCCCGCGGCTTCTCCAAGGATGAAGTGCCTCTAGATGCAACCACCAATGCAATGCACTTCTATCACTCTCAATCTCACCAAGAATTCGAGTTATGGATGGAGAGATGAGTGGAGAGGAGTCTCACAAGCTCACTAGCAATTTAGAGTGTTCAAATGTGCAAGAGAGAGCTCCAAGAACCGGCCATCCAAGTATATATAGAGCTTCCCTCGAAATAGAGCCGTTTCTCTAAAAAAATTGCTCTCACAAGACCGATCGGACGCGATCGACCGGAACCACCACCTGGTCCGGCCGAGGGTCGGCCGGTGCTTCCGGCCGCATCCGACAAACTTCGGGCCTACGGCCGGCGCCCGCTTCATGCGTCCGGTCGACGCTTCCGGTCACGGGTCCGGTCCAGCGTCCGGTCGATCCACCGAGTCGAAGTCCAAAACATGCTTTCTGTTATTTCGATCGGACCCGACCACCGGTGCCACCGGTCGGTGCGTCCGGTCACGCCAGCGCGCGTCCGGTCACCTTCTGGACAACAAATCTTCAACTTTTTCTTTGCTCTTTGCTTCAACCTTGCTCCGCCTCTTGCCAAGGGTTGCCAACACGTCAAGATGACCACGTTATCACCAATGTTAGCACGTCGATAAGTTAGGCAAGATCGAAGTTAGTGCTCTCATTGTCCTAAATGCAATATGCAAGTCAATTGGACCTAGAAGCACTTCACCAAAGGATTGTCGCGGCATTCCCTCTTGATAGTCGGCTATCTATCCTATAATATGATCACACGCTCTATCGTGTCTTGATCACTAAAAAGAAAAACCCTATCAAGATACCTTTGCCTTGATCTCCGGGTTCCTCTCAAGCCGATCATCGAGCTTGACGATCCATCAACACTATGTAAAAAGGCTAATAACCGCCGGTGAGCCCGGAGACGCCGCTAATAATGAGCGTGCGTGCAGACATTACCGACACGCGGCCGGGCGAGCGGCGTCATAGGCGCTCTGATGGTCCCACAGACCAATACGCGTCGAATAGGAGGTCATTACAGACGGCGTGTTCATGTAACGTGATCCGTTTTCTTAATCCGACGCGCGTTTTTGTTGGTCGGACCGCACGCCAGCGCGCTACGGCAGACGCTTTTTGAAACCGAAAGTGTTTGCGTAATTCAACGATTCGCATATGCGTTTTTCATCACAGCGCATTTTCGGAGACCAATCGACCGCGGATGCAACCCCTAATTCGCACGCTTTTTGCTTACTGCACACCTTTTCGACGCCGCCCGCCCGTACCGCTACGCAGTATTACAGACGCGTGCGGATTCACGTAGACTTCAGCGGGTGGTCGCAACCGGCCCGCGGTTGCTTGACACGCATGCACGCTGCGTCGCAGATACCGGACGCTTGGAACATACAAGGGTCCAGAATGGCCACGTAAATTAAAGTCGCGCGCTTATTTTCGCACGAAGTTGTGTTAGAGGTGTTCAGACATGTCGCAACCACTACCGACGCGTGTTTATTTTCTCGACGAATTGTGTTACCAGGTGTGTTCAGACATGTCGCAGCCACTAGCGACGCGCCAGATAGTTTCGCACGAGATGTGGTAGCAGTGTGTCTCAGATATGTCGCAACCGCCACCGACGCTACGGTCATTTACTGACGACGTGTGTTGTCGCTACCGCCGGCGGCCGCTTTCGGGTGTATTGCGGACACGCATTCCAGAAATGACGCCGGGCGCGCTGCGTCAGAATCGCGGGTGGCATGTTACGCCGCGGCGTTGTCGCCATAGTCCACAGGTGTCCGCGGGTGTCCGCAAGCGTTGCGCATATTATGTCGCTGAGCGTGACGCCGTTTACCGACGCGCCCGATTTGTCCGAGTCTTACAATCGCCCGCTGACACGCGTCTGTACTGTAATGAATTTGGCCGGGCCTCGCATCCGATTTGATCGGGCCTCCGCTTCGCTCCGGCAGGCCGGCCTTCCTTTGGGCCTGAATTTGGACCCGCATGTTAGTCCCGTTCTCTTGTGGTACAACGAGCCGGGTTGTTTTTCGCCGCATAGGTTATAACTTATAACACTACGAACATATTATTATTTATATTATATATATATAATGCGTTGCCACACACTTCAACACCGTCTCTCTCTCTCGGTGGTGGTGGCACACCGCAGGGTGGGGGGGGGGCAGCGGAGGAGCGCGACGCACGTGACGGGCAGCCTATATACCGTTGATGATTGACCGCTACGCCGCCGCTATATAGTACAATCGTATTTGGATCGCCTCCTTGGTGTCCGTGGTGTCTTCGTCGGAACTCGCGCGCAGACGCGACGAGGCTCCAAGTTGGAAGTTGTTCCTCCCCGTTGGATGCGGTATTTGGAGGATCTTCTCGCCGAGCAAGTCCTCCGGTAGCCGCAACAGAAGCACGCCGTCACGCGGCATCCGGATGCGCATAGTTTCTCGGTTGAATGGAGGCTAGGGTTTTTCCTTACCCCATACATGCTTCTCAAGAAGCAATCTCAACCGTTGAATCCAACCGAGATCAACGGTGCACAAGCACTGGGCTTGTCGCTGGTTTGGGCTGCTTTGTTGGGCTCCAAATTCATCCTCCATCTGGAAGGATAGCCCAACAAAATCTGTTCCTCATCATCCACAAACTCACAAAGACGAGGCTTTCTCGCGCTTTGCTTCATTTCATTGTAATCCAATCCACAAGCATCCGCTAATCCAATCCACAAGCATCCGCAATTCAAAGATAGGTAGCCTCGGTTTTGCGGTGCTTATCCTCGAAAGTGTGGGGAAACAAAAAAACTTTTGAATGACCCTTCCATTCCGGTCTTGATTCATTGCCATGATAAAGCTCAATCCGCATAACGCAGAATGCATCGATAACACTAGCCTTCACACAACCAAAGTAATCACTACGGATGTGTACACAAAGAAATCAGTTCCACACCACAAGCAGTCATCTTGAAAGCAAAGTTTCAATAAACCATAAAAGTGCACTATCAACCGTGCAGCGAGTGCCACAGTAAACAAACAAGTTCTGTCATTAGTCTTATGAAGTCAGCATCTCAATTTTTAAAATATGACAAAGGAAAAAGATGACAAGGTAGACGTTCACACAATCAAATTTGACACATGAGTAGAAGTTCCATCCATTGTTTTAGACCAAAGGTATTCACCCGGCTTTATTGAAAGCTTAACGAACACCCATGGCCTTGCCATGGGGTTACCAATTTACAAGACAAAATCACTCTCACTATGTAAAAAGGCCTCTACAATCGTTGGTAAGCGCTCCCGCCCATTAGGGTCTCTAAATGTCCGACTTTACAGAGCTGTCAGAGCGGCGCTGCGCGAATAAAGCTTTAATACAGACGGGATTTCGTGCGTCTCAAACTTCCCGTCTGTAGTGAGCCCTTGTTACACACGCGCCGTGGAACGTCTGTGTCCTGGGGATTTGCTCGACTGTGGTCTACAGTATCTACAGACATGATTTCCTAAGATGCGACTGTACCTCTGGAAACGTCACAGACCCGCGGCATCAGTAATCGACTGTACCGCGTCCAAAAGTAGTGACGCCCGTTAGCAGCATACGACTGTAGAAGCTTCGACTGCACAGACCCATTTTACAAAACTGCGTCTGTAACAATGACGCGCATGTCAGACGCGTGCGCGTACCACGCGCCTGTAACTGGTACACTGGCACAGACGCCCGGCCAGTGAACCGTCTGTAAAGCATTAGTAAAATACAGACCCGTGCAGACATACGCCAAACCCGTGTCTGTGGTTTCTGCTTCATTTACAGACGCGTGCGTAGATTGCCTGTCTGTAGTTCCGTAACCCTTTTACAGACGTTCATTTTGTCCGCCACGTCTGTAGCTTTCGCTTAGTTTACAGACGCGTTTTTTTTCGACTGTAACTGTTCCGCATTTTCAGACGCTTGTAGCGGATGCTCGACCGTAGCTACCTGGGAAATTACAGATGCGTGTCCCTTTCGCGTGTCTGCGTCGAGGTTTCTATTTCAGACGCGTTTACCCGGTGCTCGACAGAAACTGACGCCGAGACTACAGACGGTGGTTCACAGACGCATCGGAAACACCTGTCGTTAATAATTTAGATATTACAGACGGATTCACGCGACAGAAACTATTCCGAAACCCACAGACGCTCGTTAGCCGCGGTGGTCTGTACTTATTCAGTTATTACAGACAGGTTAAGATGGGAGTGCATCTTTGTCGAGACTAGAGACGCATACGTGTCCGATCACAAACAAATGGCGACGCTGCGCAAAGATAGAAAATTCATGTGTATTTCTTAAAATTCATTTGTATCTCTGAAAAATTAATGTGTATCTCAGAATGTTCTTCACACGACATACCCAGGTTGTTCAGGGCACACCACACAAATTGTTCACAACACAAATAACACAGTTCAAATGCATGTATCCACCGATCGTCATGCAAAGCAAGGGAAATGTAAGGAACTCACGGTTCACTTAAACGAATACTCGCCTTCAGGGCTGATGATCTCTTCCATAACAAACTTGGCGATCTCCTCTCTAATATCCTCCAAATTAATCGAATTTCCAGACAAATCGAAATCCTAATACAAAGAAAGGTAGGCATAAGTGTTCGTTGTACACATGGTCTTTATTGCCAAACAAAGGTAGACACATGATGGAGCCGCACTTCGAAGTTACCTCATGACGGTCCGGATGAACTTGTTTCATCGCAGCCGTGAAGTGGTGGGTCGCTGTAGAACCCACATGTCTTTTCATCATTTTGCGACTAGCACCGCAAACATATGAAACACATGGTGGTTATTCACCGAATGGAAACACGCACGAGTGCAGTAACTCCAAGTGAAGCACTACTTACTTTACATTCTTGTTTGGACCTCCATGCTTCTTGCCCGAAACATGCTTGTTTGGACCTTGCCATCCTATTTGTTGAGCCACGCTTCAGATTCTCAGCAGTTGCACTCTAGACATTCTTGTCATGCGAGCCACTCCCCGCATTCAGCCCCCGCAGCTTTGCGAGGCACTCTGGTCATCCTTGCCTTGCGAGCCGTTTCCACATCGTTAGCCGATGCACTCTCGCAAGGCACTCGACCGTCATTGGCATGCGAGCGAAGTCGCCGCGATTCCCATCCATTGCAGCCCGAGAGGGACTCGATCATTCTTTGTCATTCCCATTTAAGCCTGCGTGTCATATAGTCCTTTAGATTGACTTTCATTGAGGCGGCAGAAGTAGGCACAGGAGGTTTTGGGGCGGTAAAAGAAGAGAGCTTTAGGAATCCTACAAGAAGCGGGCCTCCGCTCCACTGGATCATCTTACACATAGCCTCGTCCAAGAGTTTTAATCTCGCCTGTCGGCGGATCCAAAGAGTGTAGCCTCAAAACCGGGGAGTTACATGATCAATAAAAACAATAGAATGTCCTTCCAAAGTATTGGTTGACCTTTAAGATATAGTTGATTCGGGTATACCATTCCCCTTGCTACCTCAACCGGATAACCTCGAGTCTTCACCGCAAGGGTACATGGTGCCGACGTGGAAAGTATCTCAAGCTGCAAAGATCCGCCGACCGGCTTCTCGCACGCAGTTGCTCTTCACACCACCTACACGGCTAGGGGTGTTGGCAAGCAAATGAACCATGTCCTCCCGATTCCAACGCCGCCACCTTAGCCGTGAGCTCATCTAGTTGAGGTCCAAACTCTTCTCTATATGCTTCGGCCAACGCACCGGAGACTTCCTCTTTTTCAGACATGTCGGCGCAGCGGCCAAAACTTCCAACCGGTCATACTAGACATACCACGCACATGCCCATGCGCTCCGCAGGGTGCCGGGACCTCCGTGAGCATATCTCTTTCCCTTACACCAGTGCCCTCAGAAGAAGCACGGGCGGTCTTCTCTAAAACCTTCTCAGATAAAGACCGAGACTCTTCACCTGACCAAACAATTGCAGCCTTATTACCTGACACAGCCAGACTGCACCGTGCACGCAAAAAATGCCGAGCGCGGTTCACTGGAAATTCATGCCAAGGATTCTTGATGCTATTGTGGAGTAAGTAAGTGTCCTCCTTCTCCCACACTTCGAACTTTGCCTCATAACCTCCTGTACTCTGGCAGTGGTCATGCTTGTTCTTCTTCCTAAGCCGCTTGTATCTCTCACTTGTTGCCAGTGCCTCTTTGCTGCTCTTCACTTCAACGAAAGCTGCCCAATCGTCCTTGGTGATGTATGGGTGCTTCACCGTGGCATCCAACCCCTTCATGACGTAATTCCGCACTAGATCGCTTTTGAAGGTCCTAAAACTTTTGCCTACTGACTGCCACAGCTTCATATATGCTATGCGCCTTAAGTTGCCTACAAACTCCAATGAATTCTGGACACAGTTCTCAAATAACAATTCCTTTGTTGCAGCGCTTAAGGAAGAGATCGAATATGTGAGCAAGGTGACCTTTTGTCTAGCAATCGGACCCAAGCAAGTCTCTTCATTCTTAGCATGGCCACCTTCTCGTGGGAAACCCGTTCGCTTGAGCGCCGTGACAACTATCTTGCCTTCCGGCCACCTGTGTGTGTCCCGACCCTCCGCTTTCGAGACCGGAAAGCGGATGGCTGCCCCTCTCTAGTAAAAATCCCGAACGCCCCGTGGTACCATCATCTCTCTCTTGCCCCCCCGTGGTACCATCATCTATCTCTTGCTCTGTCTCTTCATATGTAGCTCTCAAACCATCCTCTAGAGAATAAGTTGTTTCGTTGCCGGATGATGTTGTAAATGTGCCAAAAGACATCTACATCAAAACAGATTTAGGTTACACATTGAAGTCAACAGACTAGCACTAAGCAAAAAGCTAACAATAAGTAGGGTTTGTATATCACATAGCTGCAGCTTACCATTTTCGAAGGTCGCCAACAGCCAAAGACACACGACAAAGCTTCACCGGCAGTTCTAGGGCGAGGAAAAGGTGCAGTCATTGTTCTATCTTGAGCACGTATATTCATCTCTATAAATAAAATAAGCAGCAGCTTGCGTTTCCTATGACAAAACCACACAGATAACAACATTATAGTAACACTCAGGTGTCAAGTTCAAGATCTACAACCGAAAAAAAATATCCATGTAAGGATAAAATTATACAGTTCAATTCTGTAATAGGCTTTCTTATGAGGACTAAACAAACCACCGAGGCAGAGAACAAATAAAATGTCGAAAAACTGGAAAGGAAGCTTTAAATGTGTTGGTTGTAATATGAATGAGACCATCCAACACCTTTTCCTAGATTGTCCGTATTCGAAAAACGGTATGGAGGATCATCTTTTATGCTCTTTGGCCTAAACCGGCCCTAGATCTATATAAGCTATATGTTTGGTACATGGCTTACTAATCGAGAATAAAAGGTTTAGAAACTTGATTTGGGTTGGCGTCACGGCTATATGTTGGGCCATTTAGGGCCGTTTAAACGATATTATCTTTAACAAAATGAAAGTTTTTCGTTGTCGAAGGTAATTTTCAGATGAGCCTATTGGCTGCAGATCGAGCCCGATTGCGCAAGGCGTGATGAACAGGACAAGAACACACTCTCGCTAATTAGCGTAAAAACTAGAAGTGATTACTTTGGAGTTTCCCTATAGAGGGTGGAAGCACATTTATCTTTTGCTTTAGTTCTCTTTATCCATTTTTTAGAGACTTGTTTTGCTTTAGTTCTCTTTATCATTTGCTTTAGTTCTCTTTATCCTGTTTTAGAGACAAGATAGTAGTAGTACTCGTGAGAGCGCTTAGTGTTCTCAAGCTTGTGTATTCATCTATGAAGAAAATAAGCGTGCAGAATTATCACCTTTCCTCACTTCTGGCGGCGAAAAATTCAGGCGACACCGTTGATGCCTCGGCCGTTGGATGGAAATCACTGAAATAGCTTGGTCACCGAACAGAGGTCCCAAACCCGGGTAAAGGAGGAGGGTTGCATTAAGTTTGGAGAACCAGAGTAAAAAATAGCCACTCTAATGGACAGAGGCACATATCACAAAAATTGCACTCCCTCCGTTTCCAAATTTTAAGTCGCTTTTGACTTTTTGGTTTGTCCATTTTGCTATGTATCCAGGCATATTATTGTATCTAGATACAAAGCTAAATGGATGTACCAAAAAGTCAAAGCGACTTACAAACCAAGCGGAGGAAGTAGTTCAGAATAGAAGAATATAAACAAAACTGTAATTTAGCAAATGATTCGTTTAGTAATAAAATTTTGGTAAGACAAGATAGTAGTAATACTCGACAGAAAGCAGTCATTGTTCTTGCGCATGTCTATTCATCTATGAAGAAAATAAGCAAGAGAATTATCGCCTTTCCTCACTAGGAAAAATGGAAAGGAAGCCGAAATGTGTTGGTTGTAATATGAATGAGACCATCCAACACCTTTTCCTAGATTGTCCGTATTCAAAAACGGTATGGAGGATCATCTTTTATGCTACTTGGCCTAAACCGGCCCTAGATCTACATAAGCCATATGTTTGGTACATGGCCTACTAATCAGAATAAAAGGATTAGAAACTTGATTTGGGTTGGCGCCACGCTATATGCTAGGCCATTTTGGCGCATTTGTCGAAACGATATTATCTTTAACAAAATGAAAGTTTTCTCGTTGTCGAAGGTAATTTTCGATGAGCCTATTGGCTGCGATCGAGCCCGATTGCGGCGTGATGAATAAGACAAGAACACACTCTCGCTAATTAGCGTAAAAACTAGAAGTGTTTACTTTGGAGTTTCCCTATAGAGGGTGGAAGCACATTTATCATTTGCTTTAGTACTCTTTATCCTGTTTTAGAGACTTGTTTTGCTCTACCTTTTATCCAAAGACTTGTAATAATCGGGCCGTGTACATCCTCGGATGTAGAGGCCGGATGTTTTTCTCATCCATTATCTAAAAAAAAAAGCTTCGTCGGTTGAATAGATTTGAAAATTTCAGTCACCTGAAATTAGCAAGGCCCTAATGTTATACGATTCAATTCTCAGAATAGGCGCCTGCGTGAGGACTACACAATCCACGAGAGGCATGGATCACAAAAATTGCACTCCCTCCGTTCCAAATTGTAAAGTCGCTTTGACTTTTTGGTTCGGCGTCCATGTTGCTATATATCCGGACATATTATTGTATCTAGATACATAGCTAAATGGATGTACCAAAAAGTCAAAGCGATTTTACAAACCGAAATGGAAGAAGTAGTTCAGGAATAGATGAATATAAACAAACCGTAGTTTAGCAAATGATCGTTTAGTAGGAAATTTTTGTAAGACAAGATAGTAGTAGTACTTTCGACAGAGCAGTCCCGCTGTTGTTGAGCTTGTGTATTCATCTATGAAGAAAATAAGCGAGAATTATCGCCTTTCCTCACTAGGAAAATCGGAAAGGAAGCCGAAATGTGTTGGTTGTAATATGAATGAGACCATCCGACACCTTTTCCTAGATTGTCCGTATTCAAAAACGGTATGGAGGATCATCTTTTATGCTCTTGGCCTAAACCAGCCTAGATCTACATAAGCCATATGTTTGGTACACGGCCTACTAATCGAAAAAAAAGGATTAGAAACTTGATTTGGGTTGGCGCCACAGCTATATCTTCGGGCCATTTGGCATTTATCAAAAACGATATTATCTTTAACAAAATGAAAGTTTTTCGTTGTCGAAGGTAATTTTCGTGATGAGCCTATTGGTCATGCAGATCGAGCCCGGGCTTGCAGCGTGGTGAACAAGACAAGAACACACTCTCGCTAATTAGCGTAAAAAACTAGAAATGATTACTTTGGAGTTTTCAGATAGAGGGTGGAAGCACATTTATCATTTGCTTTAGTTTCTCTTTATCTGTTTTAGAGACTTGTTTTGCTCTACCTTTTTATCCACTACTTGTAATAAGTGGTCGTGGTACATCCTCGTTTGTAGAGGCCGGATGTTTTTCTCATCCATTATCTAAAAAAAAAAGCTTCGTCGCTCGAAAAAGATTTGAAAACTTCAGTCACCCGAAAAATTAGCAAGGCCCTAATATTATACAGTTCAATTCTCGTAATAGGCGACTGTGAGGACTACACAATCCACAGAGGCACAGATCACAAAAAATTGCACTCCCCCGTTTCCAAATTGTAAGTCGCTTTGACTTTTTTTTGGTTCGTCCATTTTGCTATGTATCCGGGCATATTATTGTATCTAGATACATAGCTAAATGGATGTACCAAAAAAGTCAAAGCGACTTACAAACCGGCTTGAGGAAGTAGTTCAGAATAGAAGAATATAAACAAACCGTAATTTAGCAACAGTTCATTTAGTAGGAAAATTTTCGTAAGACAAGATAGTAGTAGTACTTTCGACAGAGCGCCGCTGTTCTTGCGCATGTGTATTCATCTATGAAGAAAATAAGCAGCAGAATTATTGCCTTTCCTCACTAGGAAAAACCGGAAAGGAAGCTTTAAAAATGTGTTGGTTGTAATATGAATGAGACCATCCAACACCTTTTCCTAGATTGTCCGTATTCGAAAAACGGTATGGAGGATCATCTTTTTATGCTCTTGGCCTAAACCAGCCTTAGATCTACATAAGCCATATGTTTGGTACATGGCATACTAATCGAATAAAAGGATTAGAAACTTGATTTGGGTTGGTGTCACAGCTATATCTCGGGCCATTTGGCGCCGTTTAAACGATATTATCTTTAACAAAATGAAAGTTTTCTCGTTGTCGAAGGTTATTTTCAGATGAGCCTATTGGCTGTGTATCGAGCCCGGTTGCGGCGTGATGAACAAGACAAGAACACACTCTCGCTAATTAGCGTAAAAACTAGAAATGATTACTTTGGAGTTTCCCTATAGAGGGTGGAAGCACATTTATCATTTGCTTTAGTTCTCTTTATCTGCTTTTAGAGACTTGTTTTGCTCTATCTTTTTATCCACTACTTGTAATAATTGGTTGTGTACATCCTCGTTTGTAGAGGCCGGATGTTTTTCTCATCCATTATCTAAAAAAGCTTCGTCGCTCGAAAAGATTTGAAAATTTCAGTCACCGAAATTAGCAAGGCCCTAATATTATACAGTTCAATTATGTAATAGGCGGCTGTGGAGGACTACACAATCCACGAGAGGCAATGGATCACAAAAAATTGCACTCCCTCCGTTTCCAAATTGTAAGTCGCTTTGACTTTTTTGGTTCGGTCCATTTTGCTATGTATCCGTGCATATTATTGTATCTAGATACATAGCTAAATGGATGTACCAAAAAAAAAGTCAAAGTTTACTTTATCGTTGACACCTGTTATAGCATAATATTAATAGTCAACTAAATATGAAATAAGGGCGTAAAATGAATATCAACATAGATTAGGGGCTTTACTAACATAATTCCACGAGCTTTGGTGATTTATATATATTTTCGTGGACTTAACAGATAAATACAGAGAAGAATGGAGAAAGTTCCTAAGATACATCTCATACAATGATAAGACTTGACCGTGAAGTAACTCAACCCAAAATGTGGACTAAAACACTCTAGAAGATACCGTAAGACACCGTAAGAGACGAGAGGCCGAGAGGAGACTCACGGCTTTGGCGGCCAAAGTGGCATTTGGGCCGGCCGTCAGCTCACAGTGGCCAATTGGGTCCATCTTCGTAGGTCGGTTTGTAACCGACTTTGAGGTTGTATCTACACCGTTGCCAAGGTCGGTTTGATCCAAGGGCTATCGCTCATCGCCAAGGCCTATATAAGAAGACCCCCGACCCCTGTGGTGAAACCCTAATTCATTCTATCTCATTCTATTCATTAACTCTCGGTTGTAGAGGTGTCCCAATGTAAGGATAACCTCTCTCTCGGGATTAGTGAATTAGAAATAGATTAGAAGTAGATTAGACATGTAATTAGAGATAGATTAGTCATGTAATTAGAAGTAGATTAGATCTAACTTAGATCTAATCAAGAGTAAAGGAGAGTTGAACTATACTTTGGTTCTGGAGATGTCTACGAGTTTGGTATGTTTCATATCTTATCTTTGGAAGACTTATGATTCATATATTTATCTTCTCTATTTACTTCTATGACTTTCATATATGTGGTTAAGTATAGTTGTTATGCTATTGTATGGGATCTTCGCTCGTATTGAGTGCTCTAATTATCATATGTGATTAGAGTAGTAATCGATAGTGTAGACTTGGTGTCTAGGCTATAGGTTACACGAGATTGCGCCTCAATCCCACAAGATAGTTGTGGTAGCCCTAGGGGTGACAAACTCAGAAGGGCCCTTGTAGTCCACCACGTTCGGATTGGTGTTTCAGAGAGCTTTTGGCAGCCTTCTCCCATCTACCTTCTTCCTAGTCTTTCTCGAGAGATGGGACGGATCTGCTTTGCTCCAAAGTGCATTAGTATAATTGCTATCATAGAACCTAAGTAATAGAGATACCGGTGAACCTTGATCTCTCCCTTTGACCTCTTGATTAGTTTAATTATTCTTTGACATCTTAGGTAGCTTATTATTTTATGGTTTGATCCTTTAAGAATTACCCCCTCACTATAGTCTAGTGGTTTGCTAAGTTAGTACATACATGACCGTGACTTATTAGAATTCTTTAGCCAAAGCTTCCCCCGTGGATACGATACTCTAGAATACTCATCCTAGGGAAAAGCTACAATGGTAGGTGTTCTCCAGGCGCTTGCGTAATCCTTCATATTCTTTTAGCACTTAACAAATGCCAACACTTACAAACTGAAGCGGAGGAAGTAGTTCAGAATAGAAGAATATAAACAAACTCGTAGTTTAGCAACAGTTCGTTTAGCAGAAAATTTTTGTAAGACAAGATAGTAGTAGTACTTATGAAGCGCTTAGTGTTCTCGATCTTGTGTATTCATCTATGAAGAAAATAAATAGCGAAATTATCACCTTTCCTCACTTCGTGGCGACCGAAAAATTCAGCGACACACCGGATGGCGTTGATGCTCTGGCCGTTGGATGGAAATCACCGAAGTATCCATGTGAGGCTAATATTATACGAGTTCAATTCTGCAATAGCGGCCTATTAGGACTACAAGAACCACGAGTCACGTAACACAAAATAAATTGAATGTAGTTCAGAATAGAATAGTATAGACAAACCGCAGTTTAGTAACATTTTATTTAATAGGAGCAGTCATTGTTCTTGAGCATGTATATTTATCTATAAAGAAAATAGCGTAGTAGTTGCGGTCTCCTAAGACAAAAACACAAAGGTAACAACATTAATGTAGTAGGCGGTGTCAAGTTCAAAGATGTACAACTCAATACATCCATCCGAGGATATAGTTATACAGTTCAATTTGTAATAGGCAAAGTGTATGAGGAGTAGACGAGAGCCTGTTCGCTTGTTCTTGCAATCTTGCTTCATCTTGTTTTCACTTATTCTCTCACAGATACTATTAAACAAGCTTTAACAAGGCTCTTAGGGGCATGGATCACCAAAAAAAAAGGTAGTTCAGGAATAGTGGAGTATAAAGAAACTATAGTTTCGTGGCGGTTCATTTAATATGCACATTTTTGTATGACAAGATACCGTAGTACTCTATAGGGCGTCGTGTTTACTTGAGCACGCATATTCATCCAGTAAAGAAAATAAGCAAAGAAGTGGATAACAACAACATTGTAGTTATATATAGTAGCAAATCGGGCCCGGTAGCGGTGAGGTGTCAAGTTCAAGTATGTACAACTCAATTATATCCATATTATGAGGATAAAATTATAGTTCAGTTCGCACGTAATAGACAAGTATGTGAGGACTAGTCAACCTGTTCGCTTGTGCTTGTTTCATCTTGTTTCAGCTTATTCTCTCTCACGCATGTAATACTATATATTAAACATAAGCGAACATGCTTGAGGAGGCATGCATCACGAGAAAAACAAAAAAGATAGTTCAGAATAGTGGAATCTAACAAAACCGTAGTTCAAGAATAATGAGGGCACGCACAAGATTGATGGGCTAGATATCAAACCCTAGAATGGCGGGCCGGCCCGGTGGAGGAAGAAGCCGTTTGAGAAGGACGTTGGCCGGGCGAAGCGGCGTCGGCTTGAATGGCGGCGGATGCGTCGGGCGGTGGCGGCGGGCCGATGAGGCGGCCGAAACCCTAGAGTCGCCTCGTGAGGAGTGTGGCTAGGAACCAAACACCCCGATCGAAATGAATCGCCCCGCTTCGTGACGAGGCGTAAAAATTGTAGCGAAAAATTGGGCGGGCACAAGTAAAACGTACTCCCTCCGGGATGGTTAGAAGTCGTTTAGGACAAAGCGACACGGTCTCCAAAACATAACTTTGACCGCTTATTATTATAAAAAATATTTATGGAGATGTGATATATGTATATAATTTTTACATTTACAAACTCAACAACTTAAAAGTTATTGATGATTTATATTCCGATGTTTGACCCAAACCTTGTCCAAAACGACTTCTAATACCATCCCGGAGGGAGTATAATAAGTCGTTTCGGCTGATTTTGGCTGATTGAATAGTATTATTTCGTGAAAGAGAAGCCACTTCAGACCGCAAATGGGCGTGTGGTGGGGGCCGTCCTGTTAGGGTCATAGTGCACACCCGTGGAGGGGCCGTCTGTCGGGATCTACTACTGTGTTTGCTCTCCCTCTCAGATTCGCTTACGCCTCTCGCGATTCATTCCATCTCTCGCTCTCTTCCATCCCTTCTCCCGGTGAGCTCCGGCCCGATGTCTCGGCCTCCTTTGGCGGAGTGGTCCGGAGGTGGACGGCGAGGAATAGGCTTCAATGGGATCCGGTTGGTGAGCTCGGCGGGTTCCCGCTCATCGCTTGTCCGGATCTGCGGTCTTGCTTGGGTGGTGGAGGCGCGGACCAAGAAGGATGGTGATAACCGCGGCCGACTCTACTTCAAGTGTGCTAGGAAATGGGGTGAGTATTTCGCTCGTAGTGTTGACGTGTTGTCCCGGGCCTCTATGCCCCTAGTTTTGCACTAATTTGTGTGCCTGTTTTTCAAGTACCCTAATAAGCAAAGCAGTGTCATTACTACCGATTTGAAAAGGAATACTTCGAGGTCTTGAAGGATCTTGGCATCATAGCTGTTTCGCCCTTTGAATTGGAAAGAGGAGTCTGGTCTTTGGATGAAGAAGAAGCTTCAGTGGGCGGTCCAAGTGGTGACACCAAGAAGAAAAACTTGGAGCGTATCTTTGGAGGACTTGATGAGGAAGACGAACATGTTTATTATTCATCTCTTTGTCCGTGTTGTCATTGGATGTGTTCGATGTATCTTTGTAAACATGTAATGCCCGATGCAATGTTATTATTGTGGTAATTTGCGAATATCACAACGCGTCGATTGCAATGCATGCTTGGTGTCAAGATTTCGCACCGTGAAAAGTCAACCGAGTGGAGTGGATCCACCGTGCTTAATAGGGATGTCATCCGTTGACCCGTTGTGTAAAGGCGTGAGTGATACTCCCTCCGTTCATAAAAAAACGTAATTTTTTGTCCTTTTCAAAATCTAATTTGACTATTCGTCTTGCTCAACATATTTGTGTAAATTCCAAAATAAATTAGCTATTGTTATAATATCTTTAATGATCTAATAAGTCATAACAAAATTGATAATATTTATATACATTATTCAAATAAAACGAATGGTCAAATTAGATTTTGAAAGGTCAAAGAAATTGCGCTTTTTTTGGTTGACGGAGGGAGTACTCCACATTTGCCGATCGCGTGGGTTCGCAACTACAGATCTATAGACACGCGATACTAAAAAGCGCGTGAGTAATAAAGTTTTTCGCACGTGGCCGAGTCTACTCACGACGTCGTCCGCCACCCTCTCGCAAGATCGCGCAATTGGAGCGCGAACTCACTTCCGCGCCCGGCTACATCTATCACGCCGTCGCCGCCGCCGCCGCCGCTATAAGCTTAGCTTCACGCGTCGCCTTCCACGTACATCACCACCACCGCCGCGGCGGGCCGCTCGCCGTCGCCGCCGCGCACCATGCAGCGGCTTCCGTCGAGATGCTTGCATTGGTTGCCATCCGCGCCGCCAAGGAGGCAGAGGATCCCATGGACGACCTCACCATTCTCGCGCACACCGTAGCGAGATGGCGAGAGGTGTGCGGCGACGCCATGGTGGGGACGGAGCATCTCACCGAGCCGGTTTTCCAACGAGCGGGAATGGCGTACCCTCGCCACCAATCCCGCCATCGTCGGCAACCCCGAGGCGTGCTTCGAGCAGCGCCTGTCACCGCCTCGTTCGTCGATGGTCGCTGCACCGCCGCGCTCGCCGACATGCCGCGCGACGCCACCGATCGCGGGGCATGAACTCGGCCGCACGTACACGCCCTGCTTCTCGCCGGGATGAACACCGCCGCCGATGACGACGACCTTTCGCACGAAAGGTGTTGCCCGGGGGATCAAGGCGACGCGGTGACGGGCAGCGACGTGGGGCACCGGGGCGTGGCACGCCTCCGCACACGTGCAATAGCGGTGTTGAGCGATGAGCCGATGGTGGCGCCGTATCCAGCGGGGTTTTCGGTTTCTCCGCGTCTCCGCTCGCCGCCCAACCGCGGTGCCTCGCCAACACGGGGCGTCTTCGATGCGGCGCGTCGGGTCGGGCGACATTGCGGATGGTCGGAGTCGGAGCGTGGAAGGCAACCGTGGGGAGTGTACCGCGCCGGCGCAAAGGCAGGATCAGCGACGAGTCTACTTTGTTCTTCGTTGATGGCTTGTGGGCATGAGTGTACTTCGTTCTTCCAATGCAGGGGAGTTGCTCACAGTTGCAGGTGACGCCTAGCTAGATATAACAACTTTTGGTAGCTTTTGGAAGTGTGCACGCGTCGTAGGTGATGCATATATGGTGTGCATATGTTCGATCCTTACCTAGCAGTGATGTTCAAGAAACGTAGATCTGGATGGAACGAAGACCGAGATGTTTTAATTAGTTGTAATATAATCGGTGTGTTATAATGCTCACTTCTGTTTCGGTGTCTACCATTAATTCTCCGCCGCCACGCAGCCCATGGTCGCCGCGAGCACCCCGGCCGGCATGGCTATAGTTAGCCGCCTCTCGGGCTGAACTCTCTCCCTTCTTTCTTACCTTGCCACCTCGAGGCTCGCCGTCGGCTTGAAGGCGCGCTATTCTGTGCCGTTGAGGTCACCTTGGAACGCCGCCGCGTGTCCGCCGGTTCACACGCCCGGCCGGCCGCGTTCGAGCTAAGCGTTCACCACGATGGCAACAACCCCTCTCGGGACCCGCCCCCGCCTCGACCGAGTTTTGAAAACCGTTTACGCCGCACTCGGCCTGTCCTCGCCGCCGGAGAGTGTCGCTCCCCGCTCCGCCCGCGCCCCCGCCCGCCAACG
This sequence comes from Hyparrhenia diplandra, assembly GCA_015847255.1. Lineage (NCBI taxonomy): Eukaryota > Viridiplantae > Streptophyta > Magnoliopsida > Poales > Poaceae > Hyparrhenia > Hyparrhenia diplandra. Next base: position 124,511 of record JADLZK010009041.1, read on the forward strand.
TCGGCGTTGAGCTCACGGTAGGCGGAGCCCATTCAAACCCGCTCATCCGATAGCATAGATAGGAACGCTAGGTTCTCGGGGATCACGGTGTTCGCCCCTCCCGTCGCTAGAGACATCTTCTCCGTGTGCCGCGCCATGATGGACTTCTCCTCGAAGGGGGTGATTTACCGTTGGTGCGGTTTCTAAGACGAGGGAACAAGAGAACACAAATGATAGAAAAAGATTGACACGCATCATATTAATTAAACCGATACAAGGAAACAGTATAACCCAAATTAACGGAAGATAAAGAGATTGCCATGCAACAGATTAACCAACAACTTATTCCTTAGCAAATTAACCACACAGATCATTGTATCTTACACACCCACACAAATCGGGCAACAGATAAATTAACATAGGAAAAAGAAGAGAACCTAGGCCGCCTTCTTGGCCTTCTTGGCCGCCCGCTTGGCCGGCTCCCTGGCGGCCGCCTTCCCGGCCGCCTCCTCCGTTTATTCGGTATCCCCCGGGCGAGGGTATCGGCCGAGATTCGATCTGGAGGGTGTAGAAGTTGGCCCTCTCCCTCGAGGGGCGGATTCACCTTTGGCAGGCCAACATCGTCGGCCAGGCCGTTCAGCTTGGTGAGGGCGGCGCGGAGGCGCTCCACAAATAACTTCATCTCCTCCCGGTGGCGGCCATGTCGACGATCGTGGGCGGCGAGTCCGGCTTTCCCGTGAGAGGGGCACGAAAGAGAAGTTAGTGTTGGATAATGGGAGGGGGGCGAGGGGCGGGGTATAAATGTGGCGTTTCCAAAACACGGTTGCTCGGAAAACGCCACGGCGCCATCGCGCCCAATGGCCGTCTCCTAAGACTCAACGGCGAATGTATTTTCCAAAGCACAACCGCCGGAAAAACAAGTTACGCACCTGCGGCCGGGAACAAGGAGTCTCGTAGTAGTGGGCGTCCGTCCTTCATTCTCGCCGCCCGGCCGGTGCCTCTACCGGGCTGGTGCCGATTTGTTGTGTGAGAAAATTATCACTGGCCGGGTGGCTTTTGTGAGAGAAAAGCACTCTTGGTCGGTGGCTGAACCAACGAAGCCGAACGACAAGGTGTGTCATCGGCAGATCACACCGCGTGGCTGCGGCAAAGAAAGATGGATCGGAACGACGGTGGCGGGACGTGGGCCCCATTCTACTGGCCGAGGTGTGTAGGATACGCAAAGGATTCACATGCAAGGGTGTGTATAGACGCCGCTTTGTGTAAGTATAGATGAGTCTCAGTAGGAAAAGGCGCCGCCCCCAATTTTTCGCCAAGAACGCCGTCATGTCGCCATTGCGGGGAGTGCACCGGCCGGCCCGATCATTAAGGGCATGTTTGGTTGCCCGTGTGGCATCCCGCATCGCTCGCATGGCTCAGCCGCCAGGTTAATTTGGCCATGCCAAATGCATGCAACAGGCCCCTCGTTTGGTTGCCCGCATGAACCCAACCAGGCTAGCTAGAGCTGTTGTTTGGTACCGTGCATTTGCGTGAGATTTAAATTTATGCATGCATGGTTGTTGTTTGGTTGCCTCGCATACATGCTAGTTGTATCACATTCAAATTGTCACAAGCTACAAGCCGATCACAATAAAAGTAACTAGTCTTTTACCATAGCTTCCAAACTAAAAACCCTATGACTACAACAATAATTAGGACTACTACGAGCACTAGTAAATAGTGCCACCGATCTCCAACAAGGTTGGTTTACGTGTGGATTAACAAGTGGTAGTAGAAGGGGTGGATCCACTGTTGTTCACGACCACCGCAAAAGCTTGCTCGGCCTCCACTTTTTTGTGTTATATTTCCCGTAGCAATTTCCCCGAACTTATGTACTTGCTCGTGTGCTTCTTTCCGGGTTGAGTACACCCCCGGGTTCCCCGCCATGATGAACCACATACCATGCCATTCTTTGCAAAAGAAACAAATTGTAGGAAACATAACACAAAGATGGCTTATGTGTGCTCGAGTTCATGTAGAAACATCATTGGCTAGGTCATGTGCTCAGATTATAGGAACAATGATCGCAGCCCTAAGGCATGTGCTTAAAGTATAGGAAAAACATCACGGGGCATATAGGGCATGTGCTCAGATTTTATGAAAAAAAACATCACAGCAATAAGGCATATGTAATCCGAGGCTAGGGTTTCAAGAACAAGGAGAGAGGAAAAAAAAATCACCCGAGAGAGGAGAGGGCTCGAGATCCACCGCTACAACACAAAGAGAGAGAGAGAGAGAGAGGCCTCGGATCCACGATTCACAAAGCAAGAACAAATCGAGAGGGGAGAGAAAAACCGACCGGTGGCGAAGAACTTCGAGCGGCGGGAAAGAGCAGGGGAGGAGGGAGCGAGGGGATATATAGGCGAGATTGGCGCGAAGGGGAGGAGGAAACCCTAGAGAGTTGTCATCTCCAGGCGGCCAAAATCGCCGGAAGGCCAGCGACGAGGGAGCACCTGAGCGAGCCCCGGCCGGGGAGGAACGCCGATTCGGCCTTTCCTCTCGAGCCCGGCCGTGGAGCACTTTTTGCACGAAAGGGGAGCCCGGCTCGGGGGCGAGAGTAGGTAACCAAACACTGGGACACGCGACGACGGGAGAGCCGGGTGAGGGGCATATCCAGGGGCACCAAACACGCCTTAAAATCCCATGTCCCTCAAGATCTCGCAGCCTGCATCTCAGACCGGGTTTAACTCACCCGATATCGCCGGCTCGCCTAACCGAGCGGCCTTGGATCGCATATGGAGACATGCTTGCAGAGGCCTTCGGACTCAAGAACTCGATTTTTTTTTTTTTAATCGGTGGCCAAAACTTGTAACTAGTCTTTCTCCCTCATAGTAACTCCAAATGTGATAGTTTTTTCTTTCTATTTTTTTTAAAGAATAATGTCAGTATATATCAAGATATTGTATTCTTACTGCTATTACTTTTGTCATGTTTTATTGAGAACATTTGAAATTTGAATTTCAAAATTATAACTTTCGACAACATTTTTTGGTTCATCCAATGATTTCAGCGAAGAAGAAGTCAAGCACGTAAGATGTACTACACCTTTTATATTGGCCATTTCTTCATCCGACGATGTCGCGATAACATTGTTCACAAGATTTACACATATCTCATATATAGTTGATGAAACCATGAGAGAGATTTCTAAGATTTGTGAACAATGTCACTAGCACTACTATGTCGGATGGGGAACAACCAAAAAAATGTAGATCTTGCTAAGTTCTCAAACTCTCTAGTTGAAAACTTTTTGGTTTGACATTACCTTGTAAAGGAAATCTAGGTCTCAATTTCAAAAAATGGAAATTGAAATTTAAATGTTTTAAGTGACCTCGGATAGACAAACCACCAACATGACGATTGTAACTCTCAATTGTCCATGAAACTTTGTAGTTTACAACGTTTTTGATTTGGCATCATCTTGTCATGGAAAAACATGTAATAGATTGAAAACATTTAGCTTAGAGACGCGCATTGGGATATATAGTTTCGTCAAGAAAAGGCGTCTCGCCCATTTCCTTGGACGTGTTCCGCGCTCCGCTGGTCATGTCCGTCACTCGACCGATCGCCCAAGCGCCAACTTTTGGTCACCTCCCCGAAGCTTCCAACAAGAACCCTAATTTTCTTTTTTAAATCTATGGTCAAAACTTGTATAACTTCTTAAGATGTACATCTTTTATGTAGGTCATTTATTCATATGATGATGTCGCGGTAACACTCGTCCACTAGATTTACACATGTGTCATAGAGTTTATGAAAGTAGAAGACAAATTTCTAAGATTCGTGAACAATGTCACTAGCACTATGTCGGATGGGGAAACAACCAAAATAAGAATTTTAGGTCTTGCTAAGTTGTGAAACTCTCTAGTTGAAAACTTTTTGGTTTCACATTATCTTGTAAAGATAAACTATATATATATATAGGTCTCAATTTCAAAAAATTGGAAATTTAAATTTAAATTTTTTAAGTGACGTCGGATAGACAAACCACCAACATAATGATTCTAGTTCTCAAATATCCATGAAACTTTATAGCTTACAACATTTTGATTTGAGATCATCTTGTCATGGGAAAACATGTAACAGTTTGAAAACATTTATCTTACAGACGCGCATTGGGATAGTTCGCCCGCCCATTTGGCTCGACACCTCCGCCGGAGTGCACGGCCGCGCGGCCCGCCCATAACCCACGCCCCTACAGGCCCGCACCGTGACGCACCGCATTATTGCCGCCGACCAACTCTTCGCCGCACAAACGTGTAGCTAGAGCGCCGCGTGCCCCACCAAAAAAGCTCCGGCCGCCGCGCCGCGCCATGGAAAAACTTCCGCGTGACATGCTTGTAGAGATTGCGATTGGTGTCGCCAAGGTCTCGGGGCGAATCCCATGGAGGACCTCCACACCCACGGGCCGCCCCGCTCACGGATGAGAAAGCGGCGGCGGCGACCGGTGGGGATCGAGCATCGGCCGGGACCGGTGTCAGACGGCAGCGAGGGGTCGGTGGTCGTACTACTCGCTTTGGTATCGCGAGAATCTTATCACCAAGCTCGCCACCGTCGGCAACCCGGAGGCGTGCTTCAAAGCCGGCACGTATGCCGTTTTGTCGGCGTCGCCGACCGTCACGCCGCCGCCGAGAAGCCGCGCCGGCGCCGCGTCGTGGCATGAAACCGCCAAGTATGTTCTTGCTCTTGTGCTCTCTGGGGCCAACACCGGTGTCGCTGAACAGCGACTATCGCGCGGCCGGGTGTTGCGTGAGATCGAAGAGGCGACCACCCGGCGATAGCCGGCCGGACGTCGCGAACCGCAGAACCGGAACTCGCTGAACGGCCCCGGCGACATGCATGGGATTTCTTGAGGAGGCGACTTGATGACGGCACATATACCGCCAAATTGGAGTAGAGAATACCGTCCTCCGGCACCACCGGTGCCTCGCCATGATCATGGGCACGGCAAGAGGGCGAAACTGGGTGCGCCGCCATTCACGGATGGACAGATTCATTTCAGGCGTGGAGGATGTTCTATAGCGAGGAGTGTAGGATCCGCAAGGAGTGTGAAAGTTTCTTCTGTGGTGTTGTGTGGGCACTATAAGCAAGTTTTAAATTGGGATTGATCGATCTATCGATCACATGCGTGATGAAAAGTTGGATGTTTTGTTAGTAGTAACCATGCATATTTTCCAAAAGTGACGAAAGGCCGGATTCCTAACAAATTTTTCGTTTTGGGGCCGATTCCCAAATTCAAAAAAAATGGTTCCGCATTCCTAAGACAAACTTATTTCAGGGCCAAATTCCTAATTCTCCCATAGTCCTTCCTATTACTCCAAACAATGTTTGAAATTTCAAAATAGCACACAAGTTCTGATCACCCTTTTACATTAACCGTGGGACCATGGTGTTCCGCATCGAACACTCTCTGATTGCCACCTCGGATTCCTTATAGTGCTATGGGCCGTTTTCTCTCGTAGTCTCTCGTCTCTTCCTTCTCCCATACTACACCTACTGTACTAGTAGTTAGTACTCTTCTCACCTCTTCTCCGTCCTGACTTTCCAAACTCATCTCAACCAAACCTGAGTACGGAGCGGTCCGACCACGTGGGGTCCGCCTCGCCCGCCTTTGTCTCCATCCGGGGGCGGTGGTGCTCTTTATCACATCCTAGATATGGTTTTTCATGTGGTTTTTGAAACAAAGAAATACTGAAGTTTTTTTTTTTTTGGTGGTTGCAGATCCTGGATTGAGTCCCGGCCGTTTCGATCTCGACTTCATGTGGTCTCTCGAAGTCCCGGCCGCTCTGATCTCGTGTTTTAGCTAGTGTTGGGTTGGGAAGGAGGCCGAAGAAAATGTCGCAAAAGAAGCACATCTTCTTGGGTAAACACTGCTGAGATCTCTGAAATGCACTTCTTTTTTGAAGTTTTTTTAGTGGCTCTAAAAAGGTTTTGTCTTGTCTTGTATATTTGTGTGATTCATGCTATAGCTTGTACAACCACAAAGACCTACGTGGGAGATTATAAAAGTATGGGTGCTGGAGGTCGCCGGCGGGGCCACTCCCTCTCCTCGCCGAGTCGAGCATTTTTTCCGAGTCGTGCTTCGACTCCGGCTCAACAAGTTTGGCAAAAGAAGCTTTGGCTCCGGCTCCTCCTGCACCCCACTCGTAGCTAGGAGCCGCTTTTTCTCTCCCTCCCTCTCAACATTGGGCCATGTCGCTAGGAGCCGGAGAAGCTTCGATTTTGTGGCTCCCCCGCTCCGCTCTTGCGCCTGATGCCTTCGTAGCTTAGGTCTTGCTTCCTCTTTTTGACAATGTTCGCTTGCTCTTGCTTCATCTTGTTTCAGCTTGTTGTGTCTCACGGAATACTATTAAATCAGCCAAAATCAGGCGTTAGCAAAACAACCTGTTCTCCGTAATGTTGTTATATTATCAAAAAAATTGTTAAAATTTGGAATGCTCTGGCTCTCCAAGAATCTGCATCGAACCTGTATTGCTAGTTTGTGTATTGTGGCTCAACAAACGAATTCAAATTTGATTTGTTCCGTAAAGAGGCAAATTTTGGCCTTGTGTTGAAACAAATTTGGCATCGAACACTCACCTCATTGTCTCTCTCTCTCGATTGATCGAACGGGCATGTGAAATGACTCCATACGTGACCCCCGATGTACAAAGACACCTCGTATACGGTGTTCGTGCATGTTAACATCATCATGATTACGATTCTACGGACCCGTCTTTGGATGAGCCGGCCGGCCCGGCGGGCAACGTGAACGCTTACGGTTCCTTGTCGCAGAAGCGTCGAATTATAGAAGAGAGAGCATGGCCACCGGCTGGCCCCACAATTTAAACAACAACAACAACCGTGGTTCAGCACGTTGAGGGCCCCACAATTTAAAAATACCTAAAAAATGTTTTAACCGACAAACCAAAAATCTAAATTAAATTCGATTATTAATCAGTAAATTTGTTTCAATTAATTCTTCAAAACAAGACTTCACATGTATTTAGATAAAATTAATAGTGGGCCCACACGATGGCGGTTGGGATAGAGTAGGACAAACTTTTTCGGGGCCAATTCCTAATTCTCCCTAGTCCTATTACTCCAAATAATGTTTGAAATTTCCAAATAGCACACAAGTTACAGTCGCCCTTTTACATTAACCGTGGGACCATGGTGTCTGCATCAAACACTCTACAGTTGCCACCTCGGATTCCTTTATAGTTGCATCGAACACTCTACGATTTGCCACCTCGGATTCCTTTATAGTGCTACTATGGGCGTTTTCTCGCAGATCTCTCGTCTCTTCCTTCTCCCATACTACACCTACTAGTACTCTTATCACCTCTTCTCCGTCCCGACTTTCCAAATTCATCTCAACCAAACCCGAGTAGTACGAGTCTGTCCGACACGGGGGTGCCTCGCCTTCGCCTTCGTCTCCATCCCGGGCGGTGGTGCTCTTTATCACATCCATGCAGCTAGATGTGGTTTTTCATGTGGTTTTTGAAGCGGCTAATACAAAGTTTTTTTCCTTTTTTGGTGGTTGCGAAGCACATCTTCTTTTCTTTTTTGGTGGTTGCAGATCCGGGGTCCGTCGTGGAAGCACATCTTCTTGGGTAAGCACCGAAATCTAGTAAAGTGCATTATCCTTCCTTTTTTTTGAAGGGTTTTTTTGAATGGCTATAAAAAGGTTTTGTTTTGTCTTGCATATCTGCGGTGACTCATGCTATCTACTAGCTTGTACAACATTGCTCAATTATTTTTCTTTGTCTTATACCTTTTTCGATTCTTTCTAGGTACAAACACAAAGACCTACGCTGGAGATTATAAAAGGATGGGGAGGAGGCGAAGAAAATGTCGCAAGAAAAGCACATCTTCTTCGCTTGGAGATCCTTTTCCACCTCTCAACCTTCTTCTCGCATGCTATCGGGTGGCCTCGCCTTGCTTCACGTGGATTCCACTTCACGTATCATGCGCATGGCTAGAGCTTAGGGGGGGTGTCGGGATCAAGGCGAGTGTTTGGTTCGGGCTTTCTGCGGTGGCCGCCACACCCCGCATGCTTCGTCGCTTTTTCTATTCTTGCTCGTCGTTTAGTGTGTGGCGAGTGTGGCAAGTGTGGCGGCCGTTTTGCCCGCCACGGATGTGTGGCCGCCACACCCGCGGCGTGGTCGCGGGCGCATGTGGCGAGGCGCATCTTGCCGGCCGGGGAGACCTGCTACTGGAGATTATAATCCCGCCAAGGGCCGCAAGCGTCTCGGCGGTCTTTGTTGTCTCTACACGAAGTGCGGGCGAGGAGGAGGCCGCCTTCTAAATAGATGCTCCCTACTCGAATCAGATCGAACTCGTATTGCTAGTTTGTGCATTGTGGCTCAAAACAATTCAGCTTGATTTGTTCCGTAAAGAGGCAAATTTTGGCCTTGTGTTGAAACAAATTTGGCATCGAACACTCACCTCCTTCTCTCTCTCTCTCGATCGATCGAGCAGGCATGTGAAATGACTCCATACGTGACCCCGATGTACGTACACCTCATCGTACACGGTGATTCTACGCACCGTGCCGGTGCGGATGACACCGCGAGGATGGACGGAACGGCGAGTTTTTATATTCCCAAAAAGTTTTGACCCAAACCCTTTTCCAACAATACTACGGGGGGACTCGCGGCTGCCGGCAGAGGCGGAGCTGCCCGGCCGTGCTAACGTGAACGCTTCGGTTCCTTGTCGCGTAAGCGTCGGATTAACTATAGATGAGAGAGAGCATGGCCACCGGCTGGCCCCACAATTTAAAATACCTAAAAAATGTTTTAACCGACAAACCAAAAATCCAAATTAAATTCGATTACACCATTAAATTTGTTTCAATTAATTCTTCAAAACAAGATGTCACATGGATATACGTATTTAGAAAATTACAAGTGGGCCCACACGATGAATGCAGGAGAAACTGGGAATCTTGATGACTAGGGATGTAATATTCCTTCTAAAGGATGCAAATAGAGGAACGTGAGCCAATTTTTTTTTCGTTTTTTGCAAAAATCCAAGGATGGTACTTGTAGACTAGTTTAGCAAACTCTTGGAGAGACGACCGTCATTTTACTTTAATTGTGAGAAATTGTGAAATTTAATCCCGCCGCTAGAAATATGACACGAATTCGCTTGCTTTTTACGAAATATGACCCATGTTGTGCGATTTGCTATGAAATCTAGACTTTTCGAATTTTCCATATTTCAATAATTACGGGGGGCCATTTTTCACTTTGTTTAGGGCATCGGGGCGCTTTAGCCAACGCCGACGACTATCGTGCGACTTGCCACGCGCGGCCACCCTATGGATGTGGGTTGGGCAAATGAGGTGCCTCGGAGGAGCGGTGGAGAGCGCGTGGCGTATAGACTTGGGGGCGGACGGCGGTTCGGCGGTGATGGCGCTTATCGCCACGCACTTCGCGGACTCAAGACGAAGGTCGTGCTCGGTCGACTCTCCGTGAGAGCCGACGGGCTCAAGAGGAATTGAGGAAAGGGTAATGATGTCCTTTCCCATTCTCAAACAGTTAAAGAAAATTTCTAAATTTATAGAAAATACAAAAATCCCAAAAAAAAATCAGATTTCATAAGAACTCGCATTTCGACATGGGTCATATTTCTAGCAAAGACACGATAATGGGTTAAATTTTATAATTTCTCGTTAATTGTATAAATGAAGCGCTAGGAAGCAATGGTTTAGCGACTCCCACGTCGTGGTCATATCTTGTTGGCTACTCTACTAAGCAGCTCCCTTTCGTAGTCATATCTTGTTGGCTACTCTACTACAAGCAGCTCCCTGTCGTATTTTTTTAGGGCAAAAATCTAGATGAAAAACTCGATACTAACACTCCTGCCCACACCTAGGGTGGCCTTGTCATCTGTCTTACCAACCTCATGATCTTTGTGGATGCAGACCATGTGGACAACCTTGGAGGCAGATCCGGAAGACGGATCTAGCGCAAACGCTAGGAACAGTGTCGTTGTGTCGATCTTACAAATCTACTCACGTATGTTACTCAATCTAACTTGTACAAAAATTGTGTTGTCTTAAATATCTTTTTTTTCGGGTTGATCCTGTACAACCACAAAGAACTAGTGGGCGTGAAATTATAAAAGGATTAAAGAGAAGATCATATCCATCTATCTATGGTGCTCGAGCAATTTGAAGATAATAGTAGATCTTTGTGGTGCGGTCCAAGTGAATAGTAGTAGGAGTAGGTGTGCAGATCGATGGTGCCTTTGTGCAAATGGAGGGTGTTTAGTTCCCATGCAACCCAAAAAGTGCTACAAAGACGTGGCACATCAAATCTTTAACGCATGCATGGAGTATTTAAATATAGAGAAACAAAAAAAACTAATTATTCAGTTTAATGAAAAAGAGCGAGATGAATCTTAAGCCTAATTACTCTATGGTAAGACAATAAATACCAAATACAAACGAAAAGTGCTACGGTCGAGAATATTTCACCAACTAGTAATTATGTCGAAACAAATTTGGCGACCCTATATCAAATGGAGATGCGCGGAGCTTGGCCAAACTCTCTCTCTCTCTCTCTATGCGCCTCTCGTCTCTTCCTTCTCCTAGTACTTGCATCGAACAGGGGCTGTCAAATGACTCCATATGTGACCCTACAGGGCGGTCATGGAAAAAAAGGAGTCGATGCAAGTGCAGATGACACCTTTGGCGACCTGCACCAAGGATGGGCGGAACGGCGGGTGCGAGATGACACCGGCGACCGCTCCAAGGATGGGCCGAACGACGATAGGCAGCGTGGGCCCTATTGTACTTTCGGAGGATTCGCATGCATGGTATACAAGTACTACTCCCGGGGCCCCAGGCCCTGTCCCGCTCCTCGCTCGACTCTTCACAAAAGAAAAAAAAAAAAAATGATTTCTATTTTTAAACGGGAGTGCCGCCAAAAGCCTAACGGTCGAGGACCGAGCGTAGCTCGGTTGGATAGCTCGCCGGTGAGCGAGCAACCGGACGCTAGTTCGATTCGGGATAGTGTGTGTACTAGTTGTAGTGTAGTTAGGTGCGGTTTGTAGTACACGAGTAGTGTGTGTCGTGTGCGTGTAGTGTGTGTGTGTGAGTGTGTATGAACAGATACTACAACCTGTACCCCCAAAGTAAGAGGCAACTCAAAAAAGCCTAAAAGCAGTCTTTCTCCCTCCTATTAATCCAAACTCTATTTCAAATTCGAAATAGTACACAAGTTTACGCCCTTAGCAAGATTTAAGAAGCAAAAAATGTGTCGCCCTACATTAACTAGAGGGTGCCCGTGGGGCCATGGTGTCGGCATCAAACACTCTACAAGACTACTACTACATATTGAATATGTTCGGCTGATTTTTGGCTGATTGAATAGTATTATAAGTTTGAAATAAGATAAGCTAACTTTTTTTTTCGTTTTTGCATAAAATCCAAGGATGGCAAACTAGTTTAGCAAACTCTTGTAGATGCTATGTCATTTTTTGTTAAATGTATACATGAAGCCGCTAGGAAGCAATAGTTTAGCTCCCTGTAGTACTCATATATCTTGTTGGCTATTCTATTCTTTAGGGTGAAAAACTCAATGAAAGTGAAGAAAAGACATTTTCCCGACAACTTGTGGAGGTAACTGTTGGCATTTGTTAAGTGCTAAAAGAATATGAAGGATTACGCAAGCGCACAGAGTAACACCTACCATTGTAGCTTTTCCCTAGGATGAGTATTCTAGAGTATCGTATCCACAGGAAGCTTTGGCTAAAAGAATTCTAATAAGTCACAATCATGCATCTACTAACTTAGCAAACCACTAGACTAAGGTGAGGAGGTAATTAATAAAGGATTAGTAAATGTCAATGCATAAAATAATATCCTACCTAAAATATCATTGAGAGTAACTAAACTAAGCAAGAGGTCAAAGGGAGAGATCAAGGTTCCTGGGTAATTTTCTATTACTTAGGTTCTGTGATAGCAATTATACTAATGCACTTTGGAGCAACAGTTCCTTTCTAACTCTCGAGAAAGGCGGGAAGAAGGTAGTTGGGAGAAGGCTGCCTAAAAGCTCTACGAAACACCAACCCATACGTGGTGGACTACAAAGGCCCGACAGGGTCTGTCACCCCTGGTGCTACCATAACTATCCGTAGGTTTGGGCGCAACCTCAGGTAACCAATAGCCTAGACACCAAGTCTACACTATCGATTACTACTCTAGCTACTATGAATAACTAGAGCACTCAATACGAGCAGAGATCCCATGCAATAATATGACAACTATACTTAACCATATATGGAAAGCATAAAGTAATAGAGAAGATAAATATATGAATCATAAGTCTTGTAGAGAAGATACAAAGACATACCATACTCAAGACATCTCGAGCAGAGCCGAGCTCCACTCTCCTTTACTCTTGATTAGATCTAAGTTAGATCTAATCTAGTTCTAATTACATGGCTAATCTATCTCTAATTACAGGTCTAATCTACTTCTAATCTACTTCTAATTCACTAATCCCAGAGAGAGGTTATCCTTACATTGGGACACCTCTACAACCGAGAGATAATGAATAGAATGAGATAGAATGAATTAGGTTTCACCCGGGGTCGTGGGGTCTTCTTATATAGGCCTTGGCGATGAACGATAGCCCTTGGATCAAACCGACCTTGGCAACGGTGTAGATACAACCTCAAAGTTGGTTAGAAACCGACATAAAAAGACTAAGCCGATTGGCTAAAATTGCCCGGAGGCCGGCGTAAAATTGCCTGGCGGCCGCCGGTCATTGCCTCCTCTCGACCTCTCGTCTCTTCCGGTGTCTTCGGTATCTTCTAGAGTGTTTTAGTCCATATTTCGGATTGAGTTACTTCACGGTCAAGTCTTGTCATCGTATGAGATGTATATTCGTAACTTTCTCCGTTCTTCTCTGCATTTTACTGTTAAGTCCCCTCGTAAAGATATAAATCACCAAAGCTCGTGGAATTATGTTAGTAAAACTCCTAGTCTATGTTGATACTGATTTTACGCCCTTATTTCATGTTTAGTTGACTATTAATATTATGCTATAACAGGTGTCAATAGTAACATATTTTTTTGTTAATAATTATATACATGAAGAAGCAATGGTTTATTAGCTCCTTGTAGTACTCATATCTTGTTGGCTATTCTATTTTTCAAGGTGTAAAACTGGATGCTAAGACTCTCCACAACGTTACTGGTGCTCAAAAGGATCTAACCCCGCAACCGGGTAGAGCCGGTGTGCCTCCTTCCGCCGGTCGGTCTAAGTGAATAGTAGTAGTTGTTGTAGTTGGTACTCATTGTCCCCGCTAACATCGACGAGAGGGGCTCGTGGCCATAGGACTATAATAATTAATAATCTTCCATATAGGTCTCGAAGCACCGGTCATGGACATGGCTAGCGCTTAAGACTTATTTGGACATTATAATCCGCCGAGGGCCGCAAGCGTCTCCTCGGTGTTGTTGTCATCCCTATTCGAGTCCGGACCCGAGGGACGTCCATATTTGTCTTCGTAGCTTAGGTCCGTCTTCCTTTCTTTGGCAAATTTCCCGATTTGAATACATATCTTGTAGCTTTAACTGGAGTGCCGTAGTGCCGCAAAAAGCCTAGTCTTTCTCCCTCCTAACTCCAAACTCGTTTCAAATTCCAAATACTAGTAGTACACAAGTTACATAATCGCCGTCGTCGGATGACCCATCCTCCACCCTCATCGTCTTTGTTGATGCGGACCATGAGGACGACCTTGGAGGCGGGATCTAGCACCGGATCCAGCCGCGAACGCCGGAACATGTATCTTGTCTTGTGTTACAAATTTATGTGACTCCTGCCATCTAACTTGTATAAAAATTGTGTTATCTTAAATACCTTTTTCGGGTTGATCCCGTGTACAACCACAAAGAAGATTTTAAAAGGATCAAAGAGAAGATCATATACACATCTATCTATCCTCTTGGAGCAATTTGAAGATAATAGATCTTGTGTTGTGGGCACAAGTTGTGGTGCGGTCCAAGTGAATATACAGCAGTAGTAGCTCTCTATTCTCCCTTTTAACATCTAAGAGAGGGGCTCGTGGCCGTAGGGACTATAATCTCCCGTGTAGGTCTTGAGCCCCGGTCATGGCCATGGCTAGCGCTTAACACCTACGCCTGGAGATTATAATCTCGTTGAGGGCCACAAGCGCCTCGATGGTGTTGTCGTCTTTATTCGAGTCTAGACCCGAGGGATGTCCATATTTGTCTTCATAGCTTAGGTCTTTTCGACAAAATATGTAGTGCAAACCACCATCTTCGTGTAAACTTGTGTAAACCACGGCAAAAAAATTATGTAAATTCATCAAAAAATCACACATGTAGATGATATGATGATACACAGCCTTGTAAAATATCATGTCCAAACTCGACTCCGTTTGTGACCGAGAGTTATAAAAATAACAAATTTCTAACAAATTATTTGGACAACTTTCTCGGCTTGAAATTTGTTATTTTTATATCTCACAAACGAAGTCGACTTTGGACAAGATATTTTACAAGGTTGTGTATCATCATATCATCTATATATGTGAATTTTTGGTGAATTTAGATGACTTTTTTGCCATGGTTTACACGGGTTTACACGAAGACGGTGGTTTGCACTACATATTTTCCCTAGGTCTTTCTTCGACAATGTTCTTGCTTCATCTTGTTTCATCTTATATTGTCTCACAGGGTACTATTAAATCAGCCGAAATCAGCCTTTAGCAGAACAACCCGTTTCTCTGTAATGTTATTATTATCAAAATTTTGTTCAAATTTGGAATGCTCTAGCTCTCCAAGAATCTTGAAATAAATAACTTAAGATCGAGAGAGTATTTATCTATACAAAGTTTGGCAAATTTCCTAATTTGAATACATTTTGAAGTCCAACCCACGCTCACTACAAAAACTCATTCGGTGCAAAGTGTCCCTATTTGGAAGTGAAACGAAACAAAACAACTCTCGCTTTCTCCACTCTCCTCCCGCCCTCCGCTCAAAATTGAAATTCGGGCGAGCACGGCGCCAATGTCCCTCGGCTCCTCGCTCGACCGTCACAAAAAGAAACCCCCGATTTCTATTTTTAATCTGGGAGTGCCGTAGTGCCGCCAAAAGCCTAGTCTTTCTCCCTCCTAACTCCAAACTCTGTTTCAAATTCCAAATACTAGTAGTACACAAGTTACAGTCGCCGTCGTCAGATGACCCATCCTCCACCCTCATCGTCTTTGTTGATGCGGACCATGAGGACGACCTTGGAGGCAGGATCTAGCACCGGATCCAGCGCGAACGCCGGAACATGTATCTTGTCTTGTGTTACAAATTTATGTGACTCCTGCTATCTAACTTGTACAAAAATTGTGTTGTCTTAAATACCTTTTTCGGGTTGATCCCAGGTACAACCACAAAGAACTACGTCCATATTTGTCTTCGTAGCTTAGGTCTTTCTTTCTTCGACAATGTTTGCTTGTTCTTGCTTCATCTTGTTTCATCTTATTTTGTCTCACAGGATACTAATTAATCAGCCGTTAGCAGAACAACCCGTTTCTCTGTAATGTTATTATTATCAAAATTCCTTGCATTGTAGTATGATTGTATCTCTTGCCTCTAAAATAGCTTTTCAACTTGGCTTAAACCTATGTTTCACAATTTGGCCAGGTAGGGTCTTTTATTGTTTTTCGAACCCCGGAAGAACATACTTTGCTCGGGCGGGTTATTATTTATAGAAATGCGTTTCAGTGGAAGTGATGAAGAGATCTCGGTGTGCATTTCAGCTACCGAGGATGACCCCATTACTAAGAATGTTTACACTCGATTCACCCGTCATGTGCATAGCAATCAAAAGAACGACCATCACGGGCACTTTCTAACAGCCCTACGGTTCACCAAAAAAACATCCATTTTGATCTCCCAACTCGCCCAATTTCTTTCTCACCTATTTGTGCCGGATACTACAAACTAAGCATCTCCCTCGTTTATAAGGGCGTCGATGTCGACCTCGTGGACCACCGCATCCGCCGTAGGTGCGTAGCCGTCGAGGAGATTTGGCGTAGTTCGCCAGTCGCGCCCCGGGAACCCCTCCACCCCGCCGAGGTCCGCGCGCGCCATCGACTCCGCCATCGCCAGCGTGCCATCACGGCGCCACGATGAAGTGCGCAGATTTACCGCAAAGACGCTGCGGCGGGATTCGCTCCGCCTCCAACTCCCGCCGTAGGCGCCGCGCAAGCAAACAACAGGATTAGGAAAACCGGCGTAAGCACAAGGGCAATCAAGCGACTCACCGGCGAGGTGGAAGTCGGCGTTCTCCCCATTTGGATGCGAAGGAGCGCCATCTCCCGCTCCATACCGGCAGCCTGGTCATACATGGAATTCGGTCGGGCGAAGGCGCCACCGGAGGGTGGGAGGAGGAGGAGACGGAGCCGGATCAGGAGCACGTGGAAGTAGGGGAGCCACAACCCGAGCGTAGGTCCTGCGGCGGGCGGGGAGCCGGTTATGGTGACGGACGCCAGACCCCCCCCCCGGCTCCAAGTAGAAGAACCACCCTCCATCGTGCTCACAAGTAGGAGTGGTACAAGATGAGGGGTGCGGAAGAGGAGCAGTATGTAAGAGTAGAGTGAACCCGCACGTAGGGAGGGGGCAAAGCCTGAACTCTTCCCTCCCTTCAAAAAAAAAAACAAAAGGTGTGGCGGGACGCCGTCCGAAAAACCCTTCCCCTCCTCCCCTTCGCGGTTGGCGGTCGATTTTGCCGCCGCACCCCATCCGTGGCGCCTCCTAGAATATGTATTTATTCTTCTAAAAAAAGAATATATATATTTATTGGTTCTAAGAAAAAGAATATATATTTTTTCATGCTTGTAATATTGTTCAAACATGTCGGGTTGTCACGATTTGTTCATGTAAAATATTGTTCTATGGGAGATGGGGACTCGAATCTAACCAGGACGTGACGGGGTTGAGATTTGTTTGAGGTGTCCAACAAAAAAACGCAATTCTTTGACTTTTTAAAATCTAATTTGACCAAATTGCACGTCGCGCGCGCCAATTTTTTTTGACCTAGCCGCGTGCCGTCTATCCCAATTTTTTGGACCGAGAGAATCGGGGTTCAATAACTCTTGACATTTCTTTTATACTTGGACCCGTGTTGGATACATGCGATCGTAAAATGCCAGCGTCATAGCCTATAATCTTGCCGACTCCTTCCCTCCACTCGCTTCAACTCCTTCACTTCCCGCCCGGGCGTGCCGCCCCCCTGCGTTCCTAGCCTCTTCCCCGCCCACCACGCGCGCCACCGCCTCCATTCCTCCTCGCCCCCTCCCCTCCCATTGCCGTCGAAGATGAAGTGGCACGGGGAGAGGGACCCAAAGACGGGGAGGTTCGTCCCGGTTCCTCGTCCCCCGGCGATGTCGACGGAGGTGAAGACGGAGGTGACGACACCGCCAAGGTTCAACAAAGGGTGTCGGCCGCCTCCACAGGGTACAACAAGCTGGGCATCCGTGCGCGCCGTCCTTGTCTCGTGGAAGACTAGAAGCTCCGTGGCCACTCCACGGGCATCAAACCCCTAGCGCGATGATGATGGAGAGGCGGAAGCGGCATGCGGCGATGGCGTTGGAGGAGTTGCGTCGGGCAACACCGGAGTTGGAGGCGCCACCCCGCCGGGGGCACGACATGCGTGGGGCCGATGCGGGCGGCGCGCTGACGCCGCTACCGTTGCCGAGGCCTTGTACTTCTCCTCCCGGCAGCCGGCGCGTTGAGGCGGCTAGCGGCCGTGAAGCCGGCGGAGGCGAGGGCGAAGGAGAAGTCCTTGGCAGCAGCGTCGAGGCAAGCGGTGAGGAAGTCTGGCGGTGGAGGCGACGCCGAAGGAGAAGGAAGCGAGCTCGTCGTTGGCGCAGGTAATAATGCCTCGTTTAAAACTTTTTTTTTCCACTCGGGGATGACCCCATTTCCATTACTTTTGATTATGGAAACACAAGCATTCATTAGAAGTTTTACAGTAAGGGAAGCTACAAAAACGCAGGACATGCCTAAGAGACTCTACTGAGCTTAAAGCGAACACAACGTAACCTCCCTTGAACCCATATATCACGGGCAATCGACAACGACAGCAGTTCAAAGCGGTAACAAAGAAACACCAAAAGTAGACTAAGCCCTCTCCCGAGCACCCGAAACTTAGCATAACAACTCCCAACTTCTAATCATCTAGCCTATTAACATGGCCTCACTTCATATATATAGATTATAGACCTTTTTTCGATTCTTGCGGAACATGTTACTTGCGGTATCCTCATGATTTCGGATCTCCTTTTCCCGAGCACTTCTCGTCTTCCATCCCACCATCTTCCCGGTATATATATATACTCCCTCCGTCTCAAAATAGATGTCATTCTCACTTCCCGAGAAATCAACATTTTCAAAATGCCGGCAATTATATATTAAAATATATAAATAATAAAATATTAATGCTAAGTAATAAATATCATTGGAAAGATCTTTAAGTCTAGTTTTTTAACAAATTTATTTGGAGATTTAAATATTGCACGTATTTTCTACAAACCTAGCTAGTCAAAGTTGAGAAAGTTTGACCGACACGCATCCCATAGTGACATCTATTTTGAGATGGAGGGAGTACTTGTTTAAAACTCAAAATTGTGGAAACCAATAGCTGTTTTGGCATATATATAGTTACGGAATGGTACGTAGTAATCGTAGTTCTCTAGCCACCGGCCTCGCATAATTCACTTTTCTTCATCTGTTGCGCTTTTTTTAACGTGATTTGAGGATTGTGATTTGTTTTTTTGTTGACACGATCTTATCCGACCCCTCATATAATTGTTTCTTGCATATATATATGTAGTGCCACGGAGGTGGTGGTTGTGAAACCCATCATGCGGAAGCTCCGGGAAGTTTCGGGGCTATTGAGGATTTCAACAAAGGGAAGGCCGAGAAGGAGAGGCTCATGATGCAAAGGCTCGACCAAGTCTTCCGGGCCGTTGAGTCTGTTGTTGAGTACGTGAAGAATTAAAAAGGCCGAGAAGGTACAAATTGCTCGGGACGGGGTGTAGGGTGCCATTCGCTCGATGCCGACACCACACTAATTAATGTGATCGATCTTATGTTGTCTTGACTTACTTTTGTTGATGATGTACTATCTAGCTAAGTTAGTATTAAATCTATGTGTGATGATCGATACAAACTCGATGATCGCTTGCTCAATTTGATAAAATATATGATGCTAGTAGCTTGTTCGTACAAATTGTTGACCACACATACATATGCCTCGCATATATAGCTAGCTATTTAATTTTACAAAGATAGACCATGTTCAGTTTTACAAAGATCGAGACCATGTTCAGTTTTCAAAGATTGAGAGATGGTATGCCATCTCAAATCAACCTCTCCGAGGCCAATATGTCACCACATAAAGCCAAAAATAAAAAGCTAGAGGTACTTTTATAACAAAAGAACAACAACCAGTTCAAACACTCAAACCACACCATAAACCCGCACATGTCACATGAGCTTTAACAACAGCAATAGCTATGCATACTCATTTTGCGACCGGCTTTTTTCGGCGCCTTTTTTGCCACGGGGCCCTCCTTCTCTTTATGTCCATCTCTCGAGGTGTGGAGTCGCCGTCGCGAGAATCCTAGGGATGATTTTTGCATCAAAAGAAGGGATTTTCGAACTCATAGATACCTTCCTCTTCCACCGGATTTTCAAGTCCAGATAACCCGCTTTTTCCTAGGGAGAGCCACTTGTAGGTTCTTGCTTCTAGTGTCGCGCACATAGAAGACTTTGCTAACCCGATTTGCGAAAGTACAAATGGCTCTTGCGTGCCCGCCGCCCCTGCCCAAGGTCAACGCAAGTGTAGCCGTATTTGTCTTTCTTGAGACACCTTTGATTATCGGGAACCCATCTACACCGAAAAACGGCGTACTTCATGTCTCCTGAATACGAGAGTTCCCATATCTCTTCAATCACGCCGTAGTATGGTTTCCGCACCTTCTCGAATCGCTTGCAACAATACGAACACCGAGTTACGGTACACACTTTTCTTGTCTTGATCGGCGGTGTAAAAGGTGTAGCCATTTATGTCATAGCCCTGATAAGTTGTGACTGTGAAGAAAGGCCCCTTTGCCAGCTGTCGAGCTTTTTCGTTGTCACAAGAGTCGTCTGAACTGGCAAGTCGGTCACTGATCCAGATGTTGAACCGTCTAATATGCGCCCTCGTTAACTGAGACTCGGTCCAATCCGGATTTTCTTTCTCGCAATAACCGATAATGCTCTGCGATGTAAGCATCTATCTCTCGCTTCGTAGCATCACAAGAGAGTGGGCTTTGTCAAAGTCGTCTTTCTTCGAGTAATTTGCTTCTCCCCAAGAAACCCCCGTCCCCGCTAGCCTTCCGTCATGGCGAGACTTGGAGATGCCGATTGGATTACTAGGGTCAAGATAACGGAGACACCAATCGACCACCTCCTCAAGAGAATAGCACCGTGCCATGCTTCCCTCGGGGTGAACCCGACTCTTTGAAAACCTGTTCGAGTACTCATAAATCTCTCATACGGATACATGTGGTGGAGGTACATCGGTCCAAGACACCTGATCTCCTTAACCAGATGGACCATGAGATGGACGGATATGTCGAAGAAAGTCGGCAGGAAGTAAGCCTCAAGGAGACACATCGTGTCACACATGTTCTTTTCAAGATCGCTCGTTTTTCGTTTGTCGATCACCTTCGAGAGATTGCATTAAAGAAGGCGCAGAGGTCGATGATAGCCTTTCGGACCTTTTCCGGCAATATGTTTGGATCCCGACCGCAAGCATCGCCGTGAGCATGACTTTGCAATCGTCGAGCCTTCATCGGAAGCATTTTGTTCTCTTTTAGCAGGCACAAGTTTTCGGACTGGGCTGCGATCCGGAGGGAAGTTTGACACTACGAAAGAAGTCGCACAACTCCCCGCTTCTCTCGATGGGTCAGGTTTACGGCGCACAAAGGTGGATTCGCACTGGTTTGTCGTTAGGAAGGAGCTCGGGCCTTATGTCCATCTCCTCTAGGTCAGCTCTTGCTTTATCATGGTCCTTCGATTTCCATTTGTCATTCATGAGTGTCCCAAGCAAACTTCCAAAGACGTTCTTTTTCACGTGCATGATATCTATGTAGTGGCGAACCGCTATGTCTTTCCAGTAAGGTAGCTCCCATAGGATTGACATTTTCTTCCACCTCTTCTTATCGGCAGGCTTTTTTTTGCGGTTTCGGCTCTTCGAGCTACTTTCTCTTTCTCTTTCTCTTTGTTCGTTCGGGCGGGCGGTCGTATCCTTTACCCACCTTTCGTAAACCTGTTTCCCCATTGAAATGCCTTGGTGTAGCCGCTTTCTCCTTCGTCCCATCAAACCGACGTTTCATCTCACGGTATGGATGCTTTGTAGGAAGGAAACGTCGGTGCTTTACATAAACCCTCTTCTTTGAGTTATTCAGCCCAAACAGGTCTCGGTGTCGTCTAAGCAATGAAAGCGATCTTTCTCTCCTTTGCTCGCCCAGACACGCTACGGTGTCCTGGAATATCAGTGATTGTGGTGAAGAGCAGGGCACGTAAATTGAAGCGCTCTTTCTTGTAAGCATCGTACACACTGACACCACCCTCTTTCCAGAGCTCCTTGAGATCGTCAACAAGCGGCCTCAGGTACACATCGATGTCAATACCCGGCCGATGAGGACCGAGATCAAGACCGACATCATCATGTACCTCCTCGTGTTACACACCCACGGTGGAAGATTGTAGATAGTTAATAGCACCGCCGGACACTATGTGTGCTACTCATGTTACCAAAGGGGTTCATGCCATCATCGTGCTCGATGCAAACCGAATATTCCTTGGGTCATCGTAAAAGTTTTATGTTTGTGATCAATGTCCCGCCATCAATACCATCTGCCGGGTGCCTTATATAATCATCACGCTTCCGCCATCCGAGTGCCATGTCATCACCGTGCGTCCCTGAGGTTGCAAAAGACGTTTTAGGCGAGGAATTATTGAAAGTACCATGCAACCTTCCGAGGAACTTTACGGCGCACCTCCCCGCCTTCTTCACCATCATCAGTTGTTCGTTTGTAATTAGAGGTTTTACACTTGGGGCATGCAACAAGATTTGCATAGTCACCTCGGAACAGATGCGATCATACATGCAAGCATGAATTTTTCGAACTTCAATCCCAAGTGGACAAACGATCTTTTTTGGCCTCATATGTCGTCTTTGGCAACGCATTCTCGTGGGGAAGCATATCCCCAATCACCCCTAGCAATTGTCTAAATCTCTTGTCACCCAATGGTTCTCTCGCCTTGAGTTGGAGAAGCTTTAGTGTACCAGATAGCTTGGAAAAACTCTTTACGCTAGGTGAAGAGAGTGGTGTCCTTATATCTTTCAAGAGCTGTTGTTCGCCTTCTTCAACTCTTCAGCCAGTGTATTCATCGTAGCCCATGCCATCACGCTAAAGCGGCAACTTGTCCATATCCTCAACAAGTAGGGATGGGGCTCGCAAACAAGCTCGCTACTTCATCGTCGTAATTATTTTCTCATCCTCAAATGTCGCTTCTTCCTCGCCAACCGGCACCACTTTCGTGAACCCGCGCTTGTTCTCCGTCGTTGACACCTTCTCCATGCTTGTTCCAACTTGTGTACCCAGCCATGAAACCGAAGGATTAGGTGGGCATGGATCGTAAACGAACTCGAGTATTGCATCGGTTCCCGCAGTCCACACATGGGCACCACAAACCCGCATCCGGGTCTCGCAAGATATCGGCCTCCGCAGCCAGCTAGGAAAGATTGCAACCCATCTATGTACTCACGACCGCCGCGTCTCACCCGGTACATCCAAAGGGCTTCGATCCCCCATCGCCTACAAAATTAAGCATGGTGGAAATGGAAGAAATCCTCACCAATTTAAGTCAAGATATTGTTGCCAACAACTGGATGCTTTAATTCTATCTCAGCCATTATGCATTAATCGATGCAGAAGCACTATTGTATTTTAATTAGAAGCGTCTGTAGCTAGGTTTGCTCACCTACGCTTCGTAGATCGGCCGACCACCGCATCGGGCGACCCCGCAGAGCCGGGCGGAGCACGGCCCGCCACCGGCGAAATCCCCTGGCTGTGGTCGAGCGGAGCACGCCGACACGAAGATGGCGGTCGGCACGCGACGCCCTTCTTGCGTCGCTTCGCTGAAATGCACGAGCACCAATATAATGCCGGTTAGGAACGCGGTGACAAAGGAGGAGAGCTCTAAGCATGCCCGCGAGTACTTACAGCTCGATATGGAGGAGCACACACCAACGCAGCCGCCCCGCCGCGTCGGCGTCCTCCGCGCCCCCCTCGCGGTGTGCCGCCACCGCCAGAGAGAGACGGTGCTCAAGTATGTGGCAAGAACGCCTTATATATATCCGCAGTGAACCCGAAAGCGGCCTAACGAATGCACGCACAAGGTACAGCGCACGCATTTCAAAGAATCGCCGCTAACGATAACCCTAACCGGTACGCTTACAAATGCATATCCGCTTTACTAGGTAGGAGTACTATAGTTACGCACACATGGTACCACATACGCGCCTGAACCCAACGAACGCGGGCGTAGTCCGCGATGTGCCGCCACTTACACACGCATGCCGACATCCATCGCCTCTAGTCGACGCGTGCCTGTAACTATGTAGCGGGAAACGGCCCAACTCGTTGTACCACAAGAGAACGGGCCTAACATCCAGGTCCAAATTCAGGCCCAAAGGAAGGCCGATGACAAAGGAGGAGAGCTCTAAGCATGCCCGCGAGTACCTACATACTCGATATGGCGGTGGCGGAGCACAAAACCAACGTGAATTTCGCTGTCCCGTAAGGCGTCGGCTCTTCGCCGCCACCACCACCGAGAGAGAGACGGTGTTGAAGTGTGTGGCAACGCAGCCGAAAATGGCCCACTCGTTGTACCACATGAGAACGGGCCTAACATCCGTGTCCAAATTCAGGCCCAAAGGAAGGCCGTGACAAAGGAGGAGAGCTCTAAGCATGCCCGCGAGTACCTAAAACTTTCGATATGGCGGTGGCGGAGCACAAACCAACGTAAGCTGCTGTCCTGTGCGTCGCGCTCCTTCGCCGCCACCACCAGAGAGAGAGAGAGACGGTGTTGAAGTGTGTGGCAACGCAGCGGAAAATGGCCCGGCTTCGTTGTACCACATGAGAACGGGCCTAACATTCAGCCCCAAAGGAAGGCCGCCGGCGAGGCCCGTTCAAAACGGATACAGGCCCAGCCAAATTCGGGATGCATTCTACGCACGCGTGTCAACATCCATCATCTCTAGCGGGGCCGGGTGACCGTAAGACTCGGACAAATACAGGCTGCGGTACTGCCGAACGTCACGCTCGCGACATGTAATATGCGCAACGCTGCGGACACCATAGACACAGAAGAACGCGACGGCGTAACATGACGGCGATACAGGCACGCGCACCCACGAAGCGTCTGTTTTACGGATACGTGTCCGCAATACACCGGCAACAAAGACAGCATACCGGGCGACAACACACGTTTGTAAATGACCGCTAGCGTCGAGAGCGGTGGCAAGCCAGACATGTACAAACACCGCTACCACATCTCGCCTCGAAAACTATACGCGCGCCGCTAGTGGTCGCAACATGTCGCAGACACCGCTAATACAACTCGCCCGAAAATAACGCTGGCCGGTAGTGGTTGTGACATGTACGCACACCTCCTAACACAACTCGCCCGAAAAATAAACGCGACTTTAATTTACGTGGCTACATGCACTTTGTACCGCTCCAAGCATCGGTATCTGCGGCACGCGTCTGTACCCGTGTCAAGCAACACGGACGGTATCGACCACGCCGAAGTCCGCGGAATCCACGCCGTGCCTGTAATACTCATAATGGTACAGACGGCGGCGCCGAAAAAGGTGTCCGTAGCCAAAAACGCGCCCGAATTAGGGGTTGCATCCACACCGATCGGTCTCGAAAAATGCGCCTGTGATGAAAACGCCGCGGTCGAGATACGCTGAATTCTCGCGACACTTTCGGTTTCAAAAAGCGCCCGCCGTAGCCACGCCGTCTGCGCTCAGCCCAAGGGAAACACGCCGGATTAAGAAAACAGACGCGTTACATGAACACGCGCGCCCGTAATGACCTCCTATTATCGACGCGTATTGGTCCCTGTGGGACCATCCGACGCTTATTATCGACGCCGCCCAGCCCGCGCATCAAGTAATGTCACAAACACGACACGTTATTAGCGGCGTCTGCAGGCTCACCGGGCGGTTATTAGCCTTTTTACATAGTGTCTCGTAGGCCGCACTGCATCGAACTCAACTTCTACCATAACTCTACTTCATAATACCACTAAATGAGTTCAAATGATAACTCGACCAACATTTTGCGGCACAACGGCACGCAGCTCAAAAGTTTAACCTCCTATGCGGCTCAAGGCACGCAACACAAAGACAAGTTTTCTTATTTTGCGGCACGAAGGCACGCAAAGACAGCCCAACCAAGTACTCATCACACCTCCTATGCTTACAGACATTCAAGCGAATGGCAAAAGAACCGATCACGAGCGCTTGAGGACAAAAGTGAATCATCTCTTACGCCACCGGCTTCATCTTGGTCTTCAAGAGTGGCTTCCGTGTCTTGATCGGCAGCAATGTCTTGTAGATAATCCCTTTAGGAGAGGACACCAACTTCTTGTTGATGGCCATGTTGTTGCGTGTCTTCCATATGGTCCACATCGCCCCTTGCATCATGCTTGCGGACTTCTTTGCTTTAGCTTTGTCTTCCACCCCGACCTCGGTATCCTTAACTCTATTAGTGTGTCTTGTTGTCCGCGACCGGCTTCAACCCCTTCGTATCTCCGGTTGGTCTTCTACATCTTTATTGGTTGAAGTCATATTGTCTACCTCTTTGCTAACCGCTTCGTTTGTAACTTCTGTTGCCAATGTCTTTGTCTGGCTGTAATTCCTCTTCGGTGTCCACAAACCCTAGGATAGCAAGGTCCGAATCCTTGGTGGGTATCAGGGGGTTGTGGACCCCTGCTCGTAATCAGTACCCATACATTCACAAAAGATCTGCATCTTCTCCCACCTTACTTGGTATTGCTTCCTCGATTCCCACTATTTTCAATTTCATATCCCAATATCTCTAAAAAAGTCATTGTTACATTCTTTCCATGATTAGATGTTCCGGGAGCCCTGATCTCGATTCTTTTGGAGGTGATTGGTTGGAAGCAAAATTGAATTCACAGGATTCAGGCTCATCTTCATCTGTTACCTCATCATCTTCTAGATCAAAGTCATCATCATCAGGTTGGTTGGGAGGTACTTGTGGTAGTTTATTAGAGTAAAACCAGTGAATTTTCCTCCCTTTGGTATTTATGAACATTTCGAGGCACCTTTGATCTCATAGGGATTCTTGCAAGAGATTTGTATCCACACCGATTTCCATTTTAGTGATGGTTTGTGCACTTTTTTCGGAGCCCCCACCAATTTTGCTAGTTAAAGTACAACAAACTCTGTTCTTGCAATATCGGGTATACCATAGGCTTTAATCCAAACTGTTTTCAAGGTTTGAAAAGACTCGGATCTCCATCATACTCCTCTACCACAAGCAGATTTAGGATAGCTTTAGAAGGCATATTCACCACAAATTCATTTGTTAAATAGCCTTCTAACATCCCAATTCCACTCGAGTCGACTCTATATCTCAATTCAGTCGAACTCTAGTTCCATCCATTGTAAACTCTCGACAATGTACAATATATGACACAAAGAGTTTACAAGCAATGTTGGTCATAATGCTCGGTCACACACACAACGCATGCTCATAAAGATCAACAATACTCCTATCATGCATATCCCCGATGTGCACAAGGTCAAGGTGGAGACCGCACAAGGGGCGAAATGCTACTTTTATGTCCTTGGAAGCACCGAACAATAGTTTCAGTTTCGCTCCATTGTCGTTGCCAATATTCATAATCGCATTTCTCACGCCCCGTCCAAAATACTATTTTCTCCGTAACTTTTGGCGTTTTGAATAAAGAAGTTGACAAATTCCACATCTCTCTTCCCGCCCTTTGTAATCTAACAGTACTAGTTTCTTAAAGTGGCTTTGAAGACAATCAAGATGATCAAGGGCATAATGGTGCTTCACCCTTTTTGACCTGGCCTTCAAAGAGACACGCAAATGAAACAAAAAAAAAATGTCTGAGCTGAACACCGCAAAACGTAGTGACAACGATTGCACAATTTGACTAAATGAACATTTATTCAGACATAATTCGGATTACACATAAACAATAAAATTCATAAATATCATGAAATATCAGCTACATTTGAGCGTGTAAAAAATCTCATCAAGCAATATAAGCTAGAAACTAAATGTGGAATGTAAGGTACATATAAATTTTTGATCCAAATGTTAGTTACCTTCACATAGAGCTTTTTGGAGGTAGGGGAAACAATTCAGAAGACTAACGGCATCATTAATGTCGAGATGGCATGGACACAACCAAAACTTTAATAGCTCCCATCGGATGTGGGAATGCCGAGGTATAGACATCGCAAAGCAAAACTTTGGTTATACGTGATTGACATAATGTATAAATAATAAAGTAAATCAAGTAATGGCATGGTGAACCTACACACTACACACCTTACAAATACCAAACTCAAATGTCGTATGGTCGAATTCGAGGGGCCCCCAAGAACTGAAGCTTTGGAGCCATTTGGATGCGAACGTGCGGCCGAGACGGGGCTCAATGTAAGGGGGGGGCGAGTAATGGTGGCGTTCAATGAATAGCTTTTCTAAAAGAGGAGCATCCTCAATCACCACTTCTTTTAGAATTTGCTCGGACTCGAGAATATTCTTCATCGGAAAGACCAAACGACCTAAGTGTACAATTAGTTATGCGGATGCAAGAAAGTCCGACATTTCGGGACGATTACCAAACTCGTAGTATAGGGCATTTGGAGAGGAGCGTATGGAGCATTTTGTCCCCCGATAGCCATGCGCATTTGGATGGTAAGCTCTTTCATATTGGCGAAATGTAAACTATCTAAATCAGCACCGGAAACTTGGCGTACTCATGGTGTAGTCTAGGTCCGTGTCTATCATCCGCGATGGTGAGAGAGCAAAGGGAGGAGGATAACAGAAATTGGGCCGGGCAGCTCCGGCACGGATATGTGAATGCGTTCCAAAGCTCGAGATGCTCAAGGCTATCGATTTAGGGGATTGAAGCCGGACACTGTAGATCCGATAGATGTCGCCTATGCTTTGACAACCAAAGCACAACCGGGGCGGAAATTACCCGAATGATTGGAGATGATCCGAGATACGATCAAGACGATGTCAAATATAGGTCGGCGCTTGCGCTTTGCGCTTTGCGCTTTGATGAGCTTGATGTCGCCGCCGCAGAGGTTGAGCGGAGAGTTCCGCCATAGGGGCGCCACCGGGTGGATAATACTTGCGCCCTAGCGCTGTCGGGCCGGTAGGAGGGAGATGATGGTGGTGAGAATGTCGCGGGAGGTTGCCGATAAGATCGGAGCTAGCGGGCGGTGGTTTGAAGCTGGTTTTGATGGATCCGGCCGGATGACTCGCCATTTCCGGCGAACCTAGGGTTTCTTCATTTGGATCTATCTATTTGCGGAAACCGTTGCGGCGTTTCTTTCTTGACAGCTCTAGTAGTACAATACTAGGTTTCGCGGTAGAAACCGGTGGTGGCGGCGATATTTTTGCAACATCGAACCGTGGCCGCCCGATTTGATCGGACCGCTAAGGTCGCCTCGATTTTACAGTATGAGCCTCGGGCTAAGAATGCATGACCCAAGTTGGCCTGTGCACTGAACTATTCACAACGGGCATCGGTATTGATCGTTCACTCCCCCAGAGAGCAAAGTGTGGAGTTGGGATGCGCATTACGCACAAGATGGTCCCACGGGCAACAAGTTCAATTCAATATAATAATATATACGTATTTTTCTGATCGCCTGTATCCAAAGACGGGTCCGAAGCATATGTATGTGTGGTCAACAATTTGTACGAACAAGCTACTAGCATCATATATTTTATCAAATTGAGCAAGCAAATCATCGAGTTTGCATCGATCATCACACATACTTTTAATACTAGCTTAGATAGATAGTACATCATCACCAAAAGTGGTCAAGACAAAGCATAAGATCGATCACATTAATTAGTGTGGTGTCGACATTGGACGAATGGCACCCCCGCACCCGTCCGGAGCACGGTACCTTCTAAGCCTTTTAATTCTTCATTCACGTGACGTACTCAACAGCCAGACTCAACGGAAGGGGAAGACTTGATCGAGCCTTTGCATCATGAGCCTCTCCTTCTCAAAGCATTCCCTTTGTTGAGATCCTCAATAGCCCCGAAACTTCCCGAGCTTCCGCATGATGGGTTTCACAACCACCACCTCCGGGCACTACATATATATATGCAAGAAACAATTATATGCGGGGTCCGGATGAGATCGTGTCAACAAAAAAACAAATCACAATCCTCAAATTAAATCACATTCTAAAACCGCAGCGGATGAAGAAAAGTGAACTATGCCAAAAACCGGTGGCTAGAGAACTACTACGTACCATTCACGAGAACTATATATATGCCAAAATAGCTATTGGTTTCCACAATTTTAAGTTTTAAACAAGTATCAGATATATATATATATATATATATATATATATATATATCTGAGGAAGATGGCGGGATAGAAGACCGAGAAGTGCTCGGGAAAAGAAGATCCGGAAATCATGAGGATACCGCAAGTAACATGTTACGCAAGAATCGAAAAGGTCTATAATCTATATATATGACGTGAGGCCATGTTAATAGGCTAGATGATTAGAATTTGGGAGTTGTTATGCTAAGTTTCGGGTGCTCGGGTAGAGGGCTTAGTCTACTTTTGGTGTTTATTGTTACCGTTTGAACCCTTGTCGTTGTCCGATTGCCCGTGATATATGGGTTCAAGGGAGGTTACGTTGTGTTCAGTTTTAAGCTTAGTAGAGTCTCTTAGGCATGTCCCTGCATTTTTGTAGCTTCTCTTACGTAAAACTTTTAATGAATGCTTGTGTTTCCGTAATCAAAAGTAATGGAAATGGGGTCATCCCCGAGTGGAAAAAAGTTTTAAACGAGGCATTATTACCTCCGCGCCAACGATGAGCTCGCTTCCTTCTCCTTGGCGTCGCCTCCTCCGCCCGACTTCCTCACCACTTGCCTCGACGCCGCTGCCGAGGACATCTCCTTCGCCCTTGCCTCCGCCGGCTTCCGGCCGCTAGCCGCCTCAACGCACGCCGCCGGAGGGAAGTACAAGGCCTCGGCAACGGTAGTGGCGTCGCGCGCCGCGCATCAGCCCGCATGTCGTGCCCGGGGGTGGCGCCTCAACTCCAAGTGTTGCCAGACGCAACTCCTCCAACGCCATGCCGCATGCCACTTCCACCTCTCCATCATCGGCGTTGCTAGGGTTTGATGCATCCGAGTGGCCACGAGCTTCTAGTCTTCCACGTAGACAAGGACGAGGCGCACAGATGCCCGCCTTTGTTGTACCCGTGGAGGCGGCGGGGACGCCCTTGTTGAACCTTGGCGGTGTCGCCGCCCACGTCTTCACCTCCGCCGACATCGCCAGGGGACGAGGAACCGGGGACGAACCTCCCTCGTTTGGGTCCCTCTCCCTATGCCACTTCATCTTCGACGGCAGCGGGGAGGGGAGAGGGCGAGGAGGAACGGAGGCGCGGGCGCGTGGCGGGCGGGGGAAGAGGCTAGGAGCGCAGCGCGGCACGCGTGGCGGGGAAGTGAAGGAGTTGAAGCAAAGTGGAGGGAAGAGGGAGTGAAGGAGTTGAAGCAAGACATTATAGGCTACGACGCGAGTATTTTACAGCCGCATGTATCCAACACGGGTCCGAAGTATAAAAAAAAATGTCAAGAGTTATTGAACCCCGATCCTCCTCGGTCCAAAAAAAAATTGGGATAGACGGCACGCTACGGTCAAAAAATTGGATGAGCGCGTGTAATTTGGTCAAATTAGATTTTAAAAGTCAAAGAATTGCTTTTTTGTTGGACACCTCAAACAAATCTCAACCCCGTCACGTCTGGTTAGATTCGAGTCCCCATCTCCCATAGAACAATATTTTACATGAACAAATCGTGACAACCCGACATGTTTGAACAATATTACAAGCATGAATAAATATATATTCTTTTTCTTAGAACCAATAAATATATATATATATATTCTTTTTCGTAAGAATAAATACATATTCTAGGAGGCGCCACGGATGGGGTGCGGCGGCAAAAAATGCAAAATCGACCGCCAACCGCAAAGGGAGGAGGGGGGAAGGGTTTTTCCGACGGGCGCCCGCCACACCTTTTGTTTTTTTTCGAAAAGGGAGGGGAAGAGTTCAGGCTTTGCCCCCCTCCCCTCGCGTCACGGGTTCACTCCACTCTTACTGCGTTTCCTCTTCCATTTGGAGCCAGATTTGGGGGTCTAGGCGTCCGTCACCGCACCTCGGCTCCCCGCGCCGCCCTGCCGCCGCGGGACCGACCCTCGGGTTGTGGCTCCCCGCCTCCACGTGCTCCGGCTCCGTCTCCTCCTCTTCCCGCTCATTTGGAGCTCCTTCTCCAGGACACGAAGTCCGCCTATGCCGCTATTAAGCGGTATGCGGAGCTCGCCGCATCCGGCGGGGAGAAGGCCGCCTCCCTACTCGCCCGGTGAGTCGCTTGATTGCCCTTGTGCTTACGCCGGTTTTCCTAATCCTGTTCTTTGCTTGCGCGTGCCAGCGTGCACCTGGAGTTGAGGCGATTCTCAAGCAGCGGACCTCAGGGGTGGAGGGGTTCCCCGAAGGGCAGCACCTGGCGAACTACGCAGATCTCCTCGAAGGTTAAGTTTTTCCTATGGCAAATGTTTAACAACAAGCTACAAGTTACACAGTCTTTGCTCAAAAGAGGGTGGAAGGGATCTGGAAAGTGTTGTCTGGATGATGGTCTTGAGTTTATTGATCATGTTTTTTTCAACTGTCATGTGGCGAGATTTATTTGGCAAATGGTTAAAGAGATTTGGCAGATAGAACCTCCCAATTCATTGGATGACTTTCTTGAAAGATGGTTGCGTAGTAGGGTCATTACCAACCGGAGTTGTGTTTTTTGTTTTTGCTAGCCTTGCATGGGCGCTTTGGATTAACAGGAATAAAATGGCTATTGAAAAGAAATATCCCAACTCACCCAATCGATGTTGTATATCTTGCAATATCTTTTATGCAAATGTGGATGATCCTACTCAAGAATAAAGACAGGGGACCACGTCGAGCATGTGAAGGAGGAGATTCTAAGTGGGTCAAGGCTTTTCGTTCTAATAAATTTAGTTTCAAGCGATGTAATAGAGCTTTAGACCTTGAGGTTATGTAGTGGGTGTTGGCGGTCATTATCGAGTATATTATACCACCAACCTTTATCCAATTCATGAGAAAGGAGCAAACTTATGTTACATATACCTTTACTTCTAACCTAGTTCCACTTGTATTCGTAGAAATTATGTTTTGCAGGTATAAAAGTGGAAACAGTACAAAAAGTCGCCAAATAAGTTCGGGAAGCGCATTGAATAAAAAGACGCCAAGGAAAGGATCAAACAAGAGGACCAAACTCCGCATGGAATTCAGCCCATGCACCAAAGATAGGCCCAACATATGAGGGCCCGAACGCCAAGGGGAGAAGGCCGGGGCCGGGAGGCCCAAACCTAGGGGCGGCCGGCGACCTTGCGGCGGCCGGCGCAAATTTTGGACCTCTGTTCCCGCCCTTTCTCTGGGCGGTTTGGAGCGATCTTCATGCGGCGGTTGCATGCGGTGCAAACTTCGTTCCGCCAATTGCCCTCGAAGCAAGGAGCACCCTCCATTCCCTCCTCCTCTCCACTATATAAAGAGGGGCACTCCTCCCTTACACACACACACACAACACACTAGAGCTTTTCTCTCTTCACTTTCTCTTCTACCTTTTAGTTAGAGTTGGGCACAATGTAAAGATCAAGATCTTCTTGGAGGTACTTTGGTATGATTAATATAGTTTTACTTATGTTGATCAATACTTTGCTCTCCACATTATTCTTGTTCTTATTATCAATAGCTAAATAGAGCACAGGTTTCATGCGATATGATCTTAACATATGAACTAGTATATAGTTTGCATGTCATGATCTTGTCAAATAGAACTTTATGTGTAAACATATTATACATACATGATTAGACCATAATGAGATCTCTCTTAAGATAATTCTTGGTTGCTTGTCGGTTTACGGGTTCGTCGTCCGCCCTTGTGGGGATACTCTAGTAGAAGGGCCTCGCCAGTTGGGTCACCCTTGAGCTCACGCTAGAGTAGTTGGAAGATATCATAGACGTGGTGTCTAGGTTATCATCTACCTTCGTTTGCCTCGAACGCGTACGGTCTGAGGGGTAGGCGGCAGGTGGTGACAGCCCTGTCCGGCCTTTGTATTCCCCCACGTCAGTGTTTCGGAGTAGGGCTATTGGCCGGCATCGCTTGGCAGACCAGGCGTTATCCGGTGCCCTGAAGTAAACCAATAGTAATTGAGGTTATCTCGAGTTAGAATCTCTGACGGTATAAGGCATGCATGTATATCTGCTATCTTAATAAAGCTATATAGGATATCCTCCTCCTAGCGTGTTTTCTTTTTATCCTTTGAGACTGGTTCAAGTGTGTGTGTCAAGTTATCATACCATTTGATTTATCCCTATTATGGATTGTGGTCTATTGCATAGTCGTGTTATCTTGTCCATGTTCATGTTAGAGACTTTTACACCATGCCTTCCCTGTGGAAATACGATACCCTGAATACTTCCGGGTGAAAGCTACAGCGGCATTTCCGTGCGCTTGCGGAACTCTTTGCTTATGCGTTAAGAAACGCCAACAATGAAATTTCGAAACATTCTTTGTCTTTCTTTTGCTTAATCTTGTAACCGGTAACCCCGCAGTATTATCTTGTAATCAGGCTTTGGCTTTCTTAAAAGCTGAGTTTAATGAAACTCTTTTCAAAAAAAAAAAAGATCTCTTCATCACTTTGCCACTAGAAACTGCATTTCTATAAATAATAACCTCGCCCTTCTTCCGGGTTGAGAAAACAATACAGGTTCTTGGATCGTAGATATATCTCCAATTCTTGGATCAGTAGATATATCTCCAAATTAAACCGATAAATAGAGAAGATATCATTCTTGGATCAGTAGATATATCTCCAATTCTCTAGCTATTTTTCTTAAGTAGCACCATCAGATCATACCTGAGGATTGTAAAAAAAATACCCACCATTCTGTCCATCCTTGGTGAGGCCGCACAAACTAGCAATACAGGTTCGATAGAGATTTAATTTTACAGCAACAGAAGAGTGAAGCTGCTAGAAACCGGTTGGACAACCTCTAGGTCGCTTGGAGGCGGCCATGAGTCTGGATGAGAGATGGCAAGGGGCCGTGGAACCGCAGGTTCATGGACCTGTACAACCTCCTCACCTTCACATTAAGGCCCTTTGATGATCCAACAACAGTTGAAGAATCGCTCACCCTTTCGTGAGTACCGATCGTGAGTTCTTCTCAATTCTTGATGATGTAGTAATGGGGTCATACTCGGTAGCTGAAACCGTAACATGCACAGCTGAGATCTCTTTATTCACTTGCATTACGCCTTTACCTTTGTCGGTCACCTTATGCACGCAAACTTCCATCAAACTAGCCCGAACATTCAGATTACGTTCTTGAGCCCCGATTCAGCCTTTCCATTCCCTTTGTCATATTTACAAAGTTCAAGTCTCTGCACTCAAATTCAACTCTTTCCTTCCATCAGTTTCAGTTAACTCAACTACTTCAACAGGCTTGCTATTGCCACAACACCCAGATTCATAAACTGAATTCTGCTCCTTTGTTGCAGCTTCAGTTAACTCACCTACTTCGATAAGCTTGTTGTTGCTATAAAACCCGGACTTCGGCGGCAAAATCATTGGTTTAAAGCTCAACATCACCAATGATCTCAAGACTCAAATACTCACGGCTCAACAGGTTCCGGTTCGTGTTGTGATAATCCAATCTTGCTCTTCCAAAAGCGTGACAAGCGGCTCAACTCGATCTCAAAATCAACCACTACCGCCTGCAGCCTCTTGTACTACGACCGCCATCATCGAGCCAAACTCATCAACACAAGAATTGAACACTTCCTCGCCCTTCTCAGCTCCTCCTGTTGTCAAGATAGCCTTTACTGCGGCGAGCCGGTGATAGTAGACATTCCATCAGATATCTCGAGCAACTTCCATAGGGGATCGTCGGGGCCAAACCGACAGGGAGCAAGTGCTTCCTCGACGTAGGCCGAGGTCCACCACCTTGTAACGGTGGTGGTGGAGATGACCCATTTGGGCTTGAGGATCCCAAAGACCGCCTCCAGCTCGTCCCGCGTGATGAGTGCATCGACAAGCAGGCGTGCTGGACCCGAATTCATCGCGCATCACCCTCGTCAGCACGGCTTGCCTCTTTGTGTTGACGGCCGCCTCCTCGGTGGCGGTGGATCGTGGTTGTGGTTGCCCCACCACGCGTGGAAGGCCGGATGATGAGGGGCTCGGCTGGTGCGCGGCGCGCGCCAGCGCGAGGATCCCGCGGGCCCGCTCCGGGATACCGCTGGAACGACGGGATGACATGGAAGCGGGTGGTGGAGGCGGCGTCATCGGGCGGCGAGGATCTCGGGCGCGACGTGTGTGAGCCGCCTCGTGGCGCCAAGTTTCTCTCCCTCACATAGATCTTGGACCCAAAGCCTTGACACCTTTACGAGGACGTCCTCCGCCCCAGCATGTCGCAGACGAGGTACACCGCCGGCGCGCTCGGGTGCTTCCAGACGCAGATTGATCACCCGGCGGATGGAGTCCTCCTACTAGGAACCGCGCAGCACACCGCGCAAGGTGCGTCGAGGAAGAGGTAGTCGGCGCGGGGCGGGCGGTGCGGGCGCCGTGGCGCCGAGGGTCGGGAGTCGCGGCGCCGCCGTGTGCGTGACGGCGCCGCAGGGGCCCTCGAACAAGAACATCACGGCGCCTGGTCCCATGTTAAAAGGGAATGGATGAGAATGGTCGGTTATCCGAATCGACGAGGGACATGAGGAAAGAGGGACGGCGAGCTGACTCGGCGGTGGTTGGCGCCAAGTTGCCGTCGGGGTCCGGGACGCCGCAGCCGGGCGTGGTCGCTAACGCTCAGCTCGACGAACGCCACCTGGGCCGAGCCGGGGAAGATGGAGGGCGATGAGGATGGTGAAGGGAGGCGAGGACCGGGAGACGGCGCAGGGCGGGCGATGCCGGTGAGGTGGTCCCGATGGGCGGCGTGAGGAAGCGGTGGTGCTTCGGCCGACGACGCCGGGGTCCATGTGTCCACCGCGAACGGCAGCCCACGGGGCATCTCGATCGGCATCTCGGCTGCTCGCCTCGCCTCGCCCGGGCCAGGCCTTCTCCGGTGAGCGATCCGATCCGCCGATTGATTGATTGGCGCCGGCCGACCGAATTTCAATTTTGAGAGGAGGGCGGGAGGAGAGTAGAGAAAGCGAGAGTAGTTTTGTTTCGTTTCACTTCCAGCGGGGGACACCGCACCGAATAAGTTATTGTAGTGAGCGTGGGTTGGAATTCAAAATGTATTCAAATCAGAAAATTTGCCAAATTTTGTATAGATAAATTCTCCCCTTAAGTTATTTATTTCAAGATTCTTGGAGAGCTAGAGCATTCCAAATTTGAACAAAATTTTGATAATAATAACATAACATAGAAACGGGGTTGTTCCGCTGAACGTGATTTAATAGTATCATGCGAGGCGAACAAGATGAAGCAAGAACAAGCAAACATTGTCAAAGAAAGAAAGACCTAAGCTAGGAAGACAAATATGGACGTCCCACGGGTCCAGACTCGAATAGGGACGACAACACCGTCGAGACGCTTGCGGCCCTCGGCAGGATTCTAATCTCCAACGCAGGTCTTAAGCGCTAGCCATGGCCATGACCAGGCTCGAGACCTACACGGAGATTATAGTCCCTACTGCCACGAGCCCCTCTCTTAATGAGTACCTATTACAACTATCAAGCTATCGTATATTCACTTGGACCGCACCACACCTTGGGCCAACAACACAAGATCTATTATCTTCAAATTGCTCGGCGGGATAGATAGATGTGTATATGATCTTCTCTTTGATCCTTTTAAAATCTCCCACGTAGTTCTTTGTGGTTGTACCTAGGATCAACCCAAAAAAGGTATTTAAGACAACACAATTTGTGTACAAGTTAGATAGCAAGTGTCACATAAATTTGTAACAGACAAGATACGTGTTCACTTGGAACTCACATTGCCGAGCTTATCTATCATCTTGACTAGTTTCCGTGCTCTACAGCAGTAAGCAGTTCAACTAGCTAGATTTTGCTTCTCGGACCCCAACCTTCCTCAGTATGAAGTCGGCGGGCGCTTGACATTCGATGTGGAAGAGGACACGTGGAGGTCCCGCACTTTGTTATGAGCAGAGTAGAGAGGCAGCCATAGCCAAAGCCATAGCCAAACAACAACAACCACCCCGCACAAGCCGAATAACAAGACATCACCCAAGCATCCGGCCAGCCTAGTTCAACGGGATGCAAAAGTGCAACCAAACAGCCTATTTATAATCTCCGCATAGGTCTTTGTGATTGTACCTAGAATCAATCGAAAAAAAGTATTCAAGACAGATAGCATGAGGATATGCAAGACAAAACAAAACCCTTTGGATCAGATTTTGGATTCTCAAAATCTAGATTAGCTAGATTTCTAGAATCTAGATTTTAGACAAAATCTGAATGTTGTGTTTGGATATCCGGATTCTAGAAAAAAGATTTTATGGTTGTAGGCATGTGGATGGGCAAAATTAGGTAAAATCGCTCTTGGGCTGATTCTCGATTTTTACAATCCGGCTATCGATTCTAGAATCTAGGGCCTGTAGGTCTTTACCCAACAAGATGTGCTTCTCTTCCCACATTTTTCTTGGCTGACGCCCCAACACCGAGAGATCCGGAGCGGCCGGGACTTCACGGATGACGGCGTCGGCAATCCCGTCGAACGCCGCGATAAACGCCTCGTTCTCCGCCGGCCTCCCACGCCGGCCGGGATCCCCGGTCCAGGAAGTCAAGACGATGATGCGACCTCGCCGTAGCCGCCACCGGACCGCCACCGGGCCACCACGGAGGCCCCGCGATGGACCCGATCTGCAACCACCAAAAAAACAAAACTTCTGTATTTGTTGTTTCAAAACCACACGAAGAATCATATCTAGCTCCATGGGTGTGATAAAGAGGTGCACCGCCAGGATGGAGACGCCATGCGCCGAGGGCGAGGGCGCGCGAGGCGCACTCGTGTCGGACCGCTCTCTACTCTTTGTTGGGTGAGAAGAGTTTGGAAGTCGCAGAAAGAGGCGAGAAGAGGGGTTCTACTACTAGGGGTGCTATGGGAGATGGCAGAAGGAAGTGACGAGACAAGCCGAGAGACGTGACACCATGGCCCCACCGGGCACCCGGGTTTCGACGCAAGTTTGTAGGGCGATCAGTAACTTGTGTACGACTACAGGTAGTACTAGTATTTCGAATTTGAAACAGACTTAGGCTTTTCGCGGCACTCCCAGATAAAAAAATAGAAATCGGGTTTTTTTGTGAAGGGATAGCGAGGAGCCGAGGACATTGGCGCCGTGCTCGCCTCGAATTTCACCTCGAGCGGAGAGGGGGGAGGAGAGTGGAGAAAGCGAGAGTAGTTTGTTTCATTTCACTTCCAAAGGGGGGCACTTGTTCCTGTACCGAATGAGTTTTGTAGTGAGTGTGGGGCTAGTGGCAAAATAGTTGGAAAAGCACTGTTAGAACTTCTGTAGCACTTTCGTTTGTATTTGGTAAACATTGTCCAATCATGGACTAAATAGGCTCAAAAGATTTGTCTCGTCATTTACAACAAAACTGTGTAATTAGTTATTTTTTAACCAACATTTACTGCTCCGAACATATGTTTTTTGGTGTATTTAATGTGATGTGATGGAGAGAGTCTAAAAATTTGGAAGTTGGCTTAGAAATAGTATTTGCCAACTAAACGAGGCTTGGGTTGGACTTCAAAATGTATTCAAATCAGGAAATTTGCCAAATTTTGTATAGTTACATACTCCCTCTATCTTAAGTTATTTGTTTCAAGATTCTTGGAGAGCTAGAGCATTCCAAATTTGAACAAATTTTTTGATAATAATATTGCAGAGAGACGGTGTGTTCTCGCTAACATCATTTTGGTTGAATTAGTAGTATATATCCTATGAGACGAATAAGATGAAACAAGATGAAGCAAGAACAAGCAAACATTGCTGAAGAAAAGAAAAACAGACCTAAGCTATGAAGACAAATATGGACGTCCCCGGGTCCGGACTCAAATAGGGATAACGACCGTTGAGACGCTTGTGGCTCTCACCGGGATTATAATCTCCAAATAACAGTCTTAAACGCCCCGACCATGTGCATGACCCCTTGAGACTTACACGGGTGATTATAGTCCTACGGCCGCGAGCCCCTCTCGCCGATGTTAACAGGGGACAATGAGTACCAACTACAACCGATATACTACTATTGACTTGGACCTCCGACCGCCCGGCGAAAAGGAGGCACACCAACTCGGCACACCAACTCTACCGGTTGTAGGGTTTGATCATTTTGAGCACCGGTAACGCCTGTGGAGAGTCTTAGCATCCGTTTTACACCCTAAAAAATAGAATAGCCAACAAAAATATTACTTCCTAGCGGTTTCACGTATACATTTAACAATAAAATGACATAGCATCTACAAGAGTTTGCTAAACTAGTTTGCCATCCTTGGATTTTTTTGCAAAAACGAAAAAAAAATAACTTGGCTTATCTTATTTTAGCTTATTCTCTCACGTATCATCGTTCAATCAGCCAAAATCACCGAACAGATTCGATATATTGTAGTAGTATTGTTGTAGGCTTTTGGCGGCACTCCGACACTCCCTTAATAAAAAATAGAAATCATTTTTTTTTTTTTTCCTTTTTTTCTTTTGTGAAGGGTCGAGCGAGTAGTAGTGAGTGGCCTGGGGGCCCCGGAGATACCGTATGCCGTGCACGCGAATCCTTTGAGTACAATAGGGCCCACGCCGCCATCGTTGTTCCGTCCATCGTTGGTGCAGCCGCGCAGTTGTCATCTGCACTGCACCGATCCTACGTAACTCCTTTTTTCCATTTTTTTTCCACCAAGACGGGTTTGTAGAAGGCGTTGACTACAATGACCGGCTTGTAGGTTCACATATTGAGTCATTTGATGGGCACGTTTCGATGCATTATGGGAGAAGGAAGAGACAAGAGACGCATAGAGAGAGAGAGAAGAGACAGAGAGTTTGGCCAAGCTCCTGCGTCTCCATTTGATCTAGGGTCGCCAAATTTTTTTTCGACACAAGGCCATGTTGACTCGGTAACCAACGACATATTTTTTTCCGTCAACTTACTACCATAAAGGGAGTAAAACTATACCTTTTTATACTCATATGCATTATTCACTAATAAAATTCCACTTGTAGTGTCTAGTATTTTATTTTGCAGATTTGTAATAAAAGCAAGTGGAAAATCGACCAAAGTACGCCATCCGGGAAAGCGCATTATTGCAAAACACAAGCCCAGAGAAAATCGACCGAAACATCAAAATTGGGCCGAGCCAAGCCCGGCCCACAACTTTTCAAGTCGGGACGACACCCCACCAAGACCCGGGCCAGGCCGAGCCAGTGGGGTGCGCACCACCACCGTGCGGCCGCACCCTCCCGAGGCGGTTTCGGCCCAGCCTCGGGGAGGCGGTTCGTGCACCTGCCAAATGGGGATTCCCGCCATGGGATGGTCGGTTTGCTCAGATTAGGAAGGTTTACCAAGTCGGTTTTGGTGTAAATTAGCACTTAGGCCCCTCCTCCAAGTGTATAAGTAGTCCCCCCTCTCTCCCTCTCTCAACACACACCACTTGGAGTCCAAAGAAACCAGAATCTTCCCTCTCTACCACCTCTACCTCTCTCTCTTCTTCTACTTCTTCTTTCTTCTTCTTCTTAGTTCTTGGTTAGCACTTGGAGTAGAAGAGCTACAAGGAGGGCTTGTCTCCTAGAAGAAAGTGCCTTGGTAATATATCTTCTCTATGGAGCATTCTTCTATTTACAAGTCTTACATCTATGTTCTTGGCCTAACTTATGAACTAGAGTATAGTCTTCTTCATGTTCTTGTGTTGGTATATGAACTAGCATATAGTTTACATATCATAATCTTGACATGTTCATCTCAGTTCTTCATCGATCATCATATGCCTAACTTGATTAGAGGTGGGATATCGGTTCGTTGTTCCTTGGCTTTTGCTCTTGTTCTAGTCCGTCCATTCGACGAAAGTGGGGATCCTGGGGGACAAGAGTAGTGCTTCGATATGCGGGCATGGTGCCCCGGTATTACGACACCCCGCGAATATGAGTGCATGTCACGGTTGAGGGGGGGCGGCTTGGTCGTGACAAGCCTTGACCGTCCCTTGAAATCCCCCCACGTTCGTATGTGCCGTAGGAGTTAAGTAAATGCCTTGGTAGGAAGCGCACTTCCCTGGTGGTCCCCCCAGATCCTAGACCTAACCATGCCTAGATCGGTTTGCATATGATCCTAACTATTCATTTGTATGGCCATGACTAGATACATTAGAATTACTCCATTAGGTTATTTATTTATTCTTTATCTATTTTCTTTATCCTTTTTCGGGTGGATTCTTAAGTGTGTGTCACACTATCCATAAACCGTTATTGCTTACCCCCGTTATGAACAATTTGGTCTAAGCAAACACATGTTCCTCTATTCGAGATGCCATGCTAGCTTATTAAACACATGCCTTCCTTTGGGAAAATATAAATAACGATACCCTCGAATACTTCCGGGTGAAATGCTACAATGATAGATCCGCGGCGCTTTGCGGATGAAATATCTAAGATGGCAAGATCTATCCCGATTGACAATCCCTTTCGGATCACCGACATGGTGGTTTTACTTGGGAATGTTAGCGGTGCATTTTCGGGCGCCGTTATTGGGGATGGGTTTTATACCTGTTTCCTTTGATTGCGCTTAAGGAATGTCAACAGGCCACAAGGCCGAACATAGAGCCCGCTCGGGCCGGGCCGCCCCGGGCTGGCCGATGCTTTGGAGAGAAAGTATCGCCGGCCGGGTACCGGGCCGGGCCGATGCCGTGAGAGAAAATATCTGCCGACTAGCTGGCTGATAAGCCAAGCGACTCCCTTCCGTCTCAAAATATGCCAAATTTGATCTAGAGCTGCATGTCGCGCCGCCGCCGCTGCGCACCGACGCCCAGTGGAAGGTGTGCCGCCGTTTGAGGAGCGGCGACCCCGCCGGCGCCATTGTTCGCGAGATTTCACAGAGAAATCGGATGGAGAAACGGAACCCGCGTTTCAGAGCGGTTCGCCCGCTCCGAGAGGCGGACGGACGACGGAGCCGACCCGCATCCTCGCCGAATATTGCTCTCATGGGTTGGCTCCGTTCCTTCCTTCCCGCATCCAAACACCCCGCAAAAGAGGTTCAACCCCAACCCGGCTCGCTCCGCTCTCCAACCAAACACACGGCTTAGTTTGTGGATAAGTCAAACCTTTATAACTTTGACCATATGTATAGAAAAAACTACTACATGTTTACAATATGTAATAAGTATCATTAGATTGATATCGGATCATACTCCGTAATAAATTTTATTTGGAGATCTAAGTATCAATATTATTATTTTCTATATACTTAATAGTCAAACTTTCGTCCCCAAAATGTTAGTCGATTCTCGGTTTTCGTGTCACAACTTTGACTCGATTTTTACAAAATAAGTGCAACATTTGTATCTTCAAATAAATTTGTTAAAAAACAGGTTCAAAGATTTTGGGACGGAGGGATTATTCATCGCACACCATCATTTTAGAAGGCACCATCTCGCAACATACTACAACTACTATACTACTATTCACTTGGGCCGCACCACAAAAGATCTTGTATTATCTTCAAATTGCTCCAGCACCATAGACAGATGGATATGATATTCTCTTTAATCCTTTTATAGGGCATGTTTGGCAGGGCTTCTTCTTGGCTCCGGCTCCTCCGGAGGAGCCCTACCAAACGGTCTGGGAGGAGGAGCCGTTTGGAGCCGTTTTTTAGTGGAAAAAGGAGGAGCCGGAGCCGTTTTGGAGGAGCCCCATTTCGAGCTTCTTCAAAACGGCTCCGCTCCTCTAGTGAAGCCCCTTCCGAGAAGCCCTGCCAAACACACCCATAATCTCCCGCCTAGTTCTTTGTGGTTGTACACGATCAACCCGACAAAAGGTATTTAAGACAACACAATTTTTGTACAAGTTAGATAGAATGAGTCACATAAATTTGTAAGACGACACAACAGACTAGTTCCTAGCGTTCGCGCTAGATCCGGTGTTGGGTCTGCCTCCAAGGTCGTCCGCATCCACAAAGATGATGAGGTTGGTAAGACATATGACGAGGCCACCCTAGGTGTGGGCAGGAGTGTAACCATCGAAGTTTTTCATCCGATTTTTCGCCCTAGAAAAAAAATATGCAGGGGAGATGCTTAGTAGAGTAGCCAACAAGATATAACTATGACAGAGCTGCTAAACCATTGCTTCCGGCAGCTTCATGTATACAATTAACGAGAAATTATGAAATTTAACCCGTTATTTGTGTGCCGCTAGAAATATGACCCGGAATTCGCATGCCTTATGAAATATGACCCATGTCGCACGAATTCTTATGAAATCTGGATTTTTTCAGGATTTTCGGATTTTCTGTAAATTTAGGAATTTCTTTAACTTCCTCTATATATCCTGGTCATCACCCTTCTTTTACAAAGACTCTCCCGCACTCATTCCTCCTTTATATCTCTAATACTCTATACCAACTATTATTAGTGCCCTTGTAAAAAAACTATTATTAGTGCGGCCTACTTATAATTTTATCTAAACATATCCATGTGATATCTAGTTTTGAAGAATTTATTAAAACAAATTTAATGGTGTAATCGGAATTTAATTTAGACTTTTGGTTTGTCGGCTTATAACATTTTTTAGGTATTTTAAATTGTGGGGCCGCCCAGGTGGCCAT
The DNA here is from genome assembly GCA_015847255.1 of Hyparrhenia diplandra. Lineage (NCBI taxonomy): Eukaryota > Viridiplantae > Streptophyta > Magnoliopsida > Poales > Poaceae > Hyparrhenia > Hyparrhenia diplandra. Next base: position 168,764 of record JADLZK010009041.1, read on the forward strand.
GCTCTTTCTCTCTCGTTTGGCTTCATGTCGCCTCCCTCCCGCAGCTCGTTCGACGTGGCTTCGCGTTGCGTGGTTGGAAACCGCGAGACAAAAATTTTCACTATAATTTAATCCAACGGTTCAAGCGACAAGGAACCGTAAGCGTTCACGTTGTAACGACGGCCGGCCGCCTCGCCGCCGGCCGCGCGAAGTCCCCGTAAAAAAAAAACGGTATTGTTGGAAAAGGTTTTTGGTCAAAACAAATTTACGGTGTAATCGGAATTTAATTTAGATTTTTGGTTTGTCGGTTAAAACATTTTTTAGGTATTTTAAATTGTGGGGCCGCCCGGTGGCCTCTCGCCTAGTAGGAGTAGTACTAATCCGACGCTTGTGTGAGAAGGAACCGAAGCGTTCACGTTGCCACGGCCGCCGACAGGCGTGCTCTACCGCCGGCGAGGGTGTACCGTACATCGTGGGTCACGTATGGAGTCATTTCACATGCCCTGCTCGATCGACGAGAGAGAATGAGGTGAGCGCTCGATGCCAAATTTGTTTCAACACAACTACACAAGGCCACAATTTGCCTCTTTACGGAACAAATCAAGCTGAATTCGTTTGTTGAGCCACAATGCACAAACTAGCAATATAGATTCGAGTAGGGAGCATCCGTTTTAGAAGGCGCCCCCTCCTCCCCGCCTAGACTCTAAAGATGCATAACAACACCGCCGAGACGCTTATGCCCCTCGCAGATTATAATCTCCACAAGCAGTCTTAAGCTCTAGCCATGGGCATGATTAAGGCTCGAAACCCTACACGGGAGATTATAGTCCTACGGTCGCGAGCCCCTCTCATCAATGTTAATGAGGGATAATGAGTATCTAACCGCTACTGCTACTATTCACTTGGACCGCACCACACCTCGGGCTCACAACGCAAAATCTCTTATCTTCAAATTACCCGGCAAGATGGATGAGTGGGAGGGCGCTGCCAAGGTCCAAGCATGAAGCTCGACATTCCAATCAAAAAAGCGGGCTAAGGCATAGGATGCACAAAGCATGCACGGCATGAACAATTTGCCTCACTTATGAGGCCGAGGCCAGCCGATAGCCTGCAAGAAGGAAAATAGAAGAGAGGTGGAAAAGGATCTCCAAGCGAAGAAGATGTGCTTTTCTTGCGACATTTTCTTCGCCTCCTCCCCATCCTTTTATAATCTCCCGCATAGGTCTTTGTGTTTGTACCTAGGATGAATCGGGAAAAGGTATAAGACAACAAAATTATTGAGCAATGTTGTACTACAAGCTAGATAGCAAACCTTTTTAGAGCCATTCAAAAAAACCTTCAAAAAAAAGGAAGGATAATGCACTTTACAATCTAGATTTCGGTGCTTACCCAAGAAGATGTGCTTCTCTTGCGACATTTTTTTCGGCCTCCGCCCAAAACACCCAGAGATCAGAGCGGCCAAGACTTCCCAAAACGGCGTCGGGCAATCCCGGGCGAGGCGGACTGCACCCTCGTGGTCGGACCGCTCTCTACTCTTGTTTGGTTGAGATGAGTTTGGAAAGTCAGGACGAAGAGGTGAGAAGTAACTAGTACTAGGTGTAGTATGGGAGAAGGAAGAGACGAGAGACTGCGAGAGAAAACTGCCCATAGCACTATATATGGAGCATACTGTATGAGGGAATCCGAGGTGGCAACAAAGAGAATGTTTGATGCGCACACACCATGGTCCCATGGTTAATTTAGCCCCCGGCAAAAGTTTGTATAACTTGTTTGAGTAAATTTAGCCCCCGACAAAAGTTTGTCTTAGGAATCGGCATCATTTTTTTTGAATTTGGGAATCCGCCTCAAAACAAAAATTTGTTAGGAATTCAAAACTTGCTCATAGTGCCCACACAACACCAGTTTCTCCGCATTCATACATATACTTTATATCCTTTGTGTGGGCCCACTTGTAATTTTATCTAAATATATCCATGTGATATCTTGTTTTGAAGAATTAATTGAAACAAATTTAATGGCGTAATCGAAACTTAATTTAGATTTTTGGTTTGTCGGGTTATAACATTTTAGGTATTTTAAATTGTGGGGCCCGCCGATGGCCTCTCGTCTAGGAGTAGTACTAATCCGACGCTTGTGCGAGAAGGAACAGAAGCGTTCACGTTGCCACGGGCCCATGGCCGGGCAGGATCCGCCCTCTGGGCGGCCGCGCGAGTCCCCCCGTAGTATTTGTTGGAAAAGGTTTTGGTCAAAACTTTTTTTTTGGGAATATAAAAACTCGTCGTTCCGTCCACCCTTGGTGCAGGCCGCGCAGCATCATCTGCACTCGCACTCTGCACTCCTTTTCCAAAGACGGGTCAGAATCGTAATCATGACATGCCCGAACACCGTAGAGTAGGTGTACTTTACGGGTCACGTATGGTGTCATTTCACATGCCTGCTCGACGAGAGAGAGAGAATGAGGCTTAGTGTTCGATGACAAATTTGTTTCAACACAAGGCCAAAATTTGCCTCTTATCAAGTGAATTTGTTTGTTGAGCCACAATGCACAAACTAGCAATACAAAAAGTTCGATCTGCATTCTTGGAGAGCCGAAAGCATTCCAAATTTGAACAATTTTTTTGATAATATAACAACATTACGGAGAACAAGGTTGTTTTGCTAACGCCTGATTTTGGCCGATTTAATAGTATTCCATGAGACATAACAGTTTTCGAAACAAGATGAAGCAAGAGCAGTTTAACATTGTCAAAAAAGACGAAGCAAGACCTAAGCTACGAAGACATATATGGACGTCTCTCGAGGTCCCACTCGAGTAGGACGACGACACCCTCGAGGAGCTTGCGGCCGGATTATAATCTCCAACGCAGGTCTTAAGCGCTAGCCATGGCCATGACCAGGGCTCGAGACCTACACGGGAGATTATAGTCCTACGGCCGTGAGCCCCACTCGTCAAAGTCAACTCAAGAAACAAGCAAGAGTTTTGAGTCTCTCGCCTCGAGCCGTGGTGTCGATTAGAGGAGAACAATATGCTCACTTTTTTTTTTTGTGCACGTCGGTCCTCCTCATCCTTTGATAATCTCCCGCGTAGATCTCGTAGGTTGTAGAAGGTAGCATGAGTCACAAAAGATATGCAAGACAAACACAAAAACTTTTTAGATCCATTCAAAACACTTCAAGAAAAGGAAGGATAATGCACTTTAGAATCTAGACTTGGTGCTTACCCAAGCAGATGTGCTTCTCTTTGCGACATTTTCTTCGGCCTCCTTCCCAACCCAACACTAGAGATCGAGCGGCCGGGACTTTAGAGACCACATGAAGTCGAGATCCTGAACGGCCGAGACTCCGATCCAGATCCGCAACCATACAAAAAAAAAAAAAAACTCATGTATTTGTTGTTTCAAAAACCACATGAAAACCATATCTAGCTTGCGTACCGCATGGATGTGATAAAGAGGTGCACCTGCGCCTGTGATGGAGATGAAGGCGAAGGCGAAGGCGAAGGCGAAGGCGAGGCCGACCCCCTGTGTAGAGAGCGGTGTATTGTGTGAGTACTACTAGTAGGTGTGTAGTATGGGAGAAGGAAGAGATGAGAGACTGCGAGAGAGAACTACCCATAGTATATGGAGCATTTGAGGGAATCCGAGGTGGCAAATCTGTAGAGTGTTCGATGCAGACACCATGGTCCCACGGTTAATGTAAAAGGGGATCTGAAACTTGTGTGCTAGTGCTAGTATTTCGAAATGTTAAACATTGTTTGGAGTAATAGGACTTTGGGAGAATTAGGTATTTGGCCCTCAAGAAAGTTTGTCTTAGGAATCGCATCATTTTTTTTAATTTGGGAATCGGCCTCAAATCAAAAACTAAAAAAAATTGTTAGGAATCCAAATTTTCGTCACTTTTGGAAATTCATAACTAGAGTTTGGTAACTCCAATTTTGGTGAACTTTTTTAGGCACCTTGAGATGTCTAGTTTTTTATTAAAATATGAAACTAGCCATATTTTTGTAGAATTATTTATTTTTCATAAAACGTAATATGTTTGTGTGTTAAAAATAAATAATTCTACAAAACATGGCCAGATTCCACATTTTTAATAAAAACTAGCCATCTCAAGGAGCACAAGTTTTTATTAAGTTTTGACCTCGCCGTAGAATACATTGACAACACTAGCGTTCACACAACCAAAGTAATCACTACTTAATGTGTACAAGGTGAATCCCCGATGCAACGCCTCGCAAGGCGGCGTTTCCTCGTGACGGCGCTCATCGTGCACGGCGTTTTTCCGGCCCTTCGACAGGTTTGGCAGCTCTGTCAACCCAAACCCGCAGAGATTTGTGTATCCATGTCCCTCTTTTCGTGGGGGCTCCAATCGCCGAGGAGGACCCGAGCCCGGATTGAGGGAGTTTCGCAATCATGCCGTCAGTAGTCGATCTCCTTGATCCTCAAACTCTTATCGGTGAATTCCTTGAGGATTAGTTTGTACTCCCTCAGTTCCAAATTGTAGTTCACTTTGGCTTTTCTAGATCCATTTCATTTAGTATGTTTCTAGACATAATGTATAACTAGATGCATAACAAAACCAATGTACCCTGGGATGAAACTTTTGAATAAAGTACTTGGTCTCGCATTTGTGCTTCTTCACTGTATTTGTTCGGTTTCTTTCTTTCTTCAAACGCTACTTACCGTTGGCCTCGTCAATAGTTACCGTTGTTTCGTCTTTTTTTATTGTTGTTTCGTGACCTATTACTTGATACTACCCTCCGTTTCCACAATACTTGCAATTCTTTGACTCATATAAACCGTGTTTGATTTGCTCGTCTTATTCAAATTTTTTATGTAAATTATAAAACAAAGAAAAAACGTCATAACAAAAGTGGTAATATTTATTAAAAAAGTTGAATAAGACGAGAGGTCAAACACGGTTTATAAGAGTCAAAGAATTGCAAGTATTGTGGAACGAAGGGTATTTTAATTTCAAGACAAGCTACGTCACGGAGTACAAGCCATCACGCCGGCCGTGTTGTCGGCCTCTTGCCCTTCTTCTTTGACAACGAGCGCCGGCCCTCGCTCTTGCCCTCTAGAGTAGCCGCCCGTGCACTCAAAGTGTACAAATAGTAGCGACGGACAGCCCGGGAACGGAGGCAACAACCGACGCTTCAAATGACAAGGAACCGTAAGCGTTTGGCCGGCCAGCGCGAGTCCCCGTAAAAGTAAGGTTTTGGCAATATAAAAATGATCAAGAGTACACATGTATAGTACTCTCTCGGACTATTCCCGTGACACGGCCGATCATATCCACGCCCTTTCCATGCGAATCCTTTGCGTATGCTTCACACCTCGCTATAGTTACGGTGGAGCCACGTCGCCCGCCAATCGCCGTTCGGGCCCAATCCTTGGTGCAGGCCGCCGTTAGCCACCTCCACGTGGGATGGCCGGTGCCCTCCCCGCGACGGGCATGAGGGCACGCACAATGGGGATGCTAAACATTGAAGGCATAGTAAAACTTTTTCTACTTTATTATTACAACGGTGTAGTAGGTGCTTCATTAACCGAATAACTAGTCAACAATACTATAATTAGCTTGTCACGGTAGGATTTCCTTCAAGCCCAGGCACAAGCGCCGGACGCTTAATTAGGCAAGCGATGCCGCGCACAAGCGCCCCGTGAGCCAAACGCCAAAAAGCGCATGCAAATACGCTACAAGCGCCTGCGTCTTTCTTCATACTAAACTATCCCAATGTGTGTATTATGTGTAATCTACTAAATGTTTTCAAACTGTTACATGTTTCTCCATGACAAGATGATCCCAAATATAAAGGCCCCTCCGTTTCAAATTATAGCTCCTTTGACTTTTTGACCCTAAGTTTGACTAAACCGTCTTATTCAAAAAATTTGTACAAAAAGAGTCAAATTTAAGTCATTCTTAAATACCATTTGTTAATAAATCAAGCCACAATAAAAGAAGTGATATTTTGCACAAAAATTTCATGGATATTTGGGAACTACAGTCTTTATATTGGTAGTTTGTCGGAGGTCATCCAAAAATTTAAATTTCCATTTTTAAAAAATTCAGACCTAGTTTTCCATTACAAGATAATGCCAAAAATCAAAAAGTTTTAAACTAGAAAGTTTCATAACCTAGCAAGATCTACAATTAAATCTCAATTTGGTTCTTTGTTTCCCCATCCGACATCCATGCTAGTGATTGTTCACGAATCTTAATTATACACCATCGCAAAACATGAATATATTGTACCATTGTCACTCTGTTCATTCATCATTTCAGATGCAATTAATCAAACATCCACGCAGCACATGAATTAGAGTAACACAACACCATCCCAGATAAAATATAACACAAGATTACAACGAATTAAAACATCTCACCAGTGTTCATCACTGCATGCTACTCAGAGGATCAATCGAACATCAACCAATCCATGCATGCACACAACCAAAAGCTAGCAAAAGCTGTTCGATCTAGATGATCTAGCTAGAGCAACAGACACACATATATATTAGACATACATTGCATGAGAGCATCATCGCCTCGGGCGTGCTTATTTCAACCTTTTGCAAAGGAAGAACATAGTACACTCATTTTGCGGATCCTACACTCCTCATTTGCGGTACACCCACCGCAGCGGCCACACTAATCCCTGGCTCCCATTCGGCCGTGGTGCCGCAAAGTGTTGTCTTCTAATCTCCACTTGTGCGTGTCTGGCGAGGCACCGGTTGGGCAGAGCGGGACGATGCTGCCACACCGATACGGCACCCGGCAAATCATCACGCAACACTTCCAATGCCTGCGAAGTGCTCCCGCAGATTCCACGTTCATCCAAAGTCGAGGCAGTGTCCGCCGCCGGGTCGCGCTCTCGATCTCCCGCAACACCTCAGGCACTGTCGTCATCGGGGCGCCTCCGCCTAGAGCGTAAGAGCGGGAACATACCGGCGAGTGCATGCCCCGAAGTCGGCGGCTAGTTTCAAAGATGTCGAGAGGCGGCGAGACGGTCGCGTGCCTTCCACGAACACGCGCATGCCCGCTCGGGGCATGCCTCTCCGGGTTGCCGACCTTGGCGAGCTCGGTGATGAGACTCGCGCGATACCGCGTGAGTAGTACAGCGGCCCGCAGCAGCCGACACGCCGGTGCAAAGACGGTCTAGTGGGATGCCCCGCCCCACCAGGTCGCGCACGCCGCTACCGCGAACGTGGCCCGCGTAGACAAGAGCTCATCCATAGGATCATCTCGTGTGCATGGGCGACGCCGCATCGTCCTCCTCCACAAGAATGTGAAGAAGGTCATCCATATGGCTTGAGGCGAAGCGCGGCGGGGGGCTTTTTGTCGAACGTCGAGGCCGAGCGCGGGGGGAAGGTGAACAGCAGGCTGTGTGGCGCTTCAGTTGGAGTCGGAGAGCAGCAGGGGGCAACAATACGGGTGGCCGGGTGCGTTCCCGAAGGGGCGTAGGTTTTTTAGAGCGGGCCGTGAGGCCTGCGACGACATGACCGGTGTTAGTACAGCGTAATGAATGCCAACGCTTTTTGATAGAGCGCGTCTCTAACATTTACACCTTGCGTGGGTGCATCCTTTGCGTATCGTGTGGAGAGCTCGCGGGCGCGCGCACGTCTGCCATCGGGCGCAGCCGCAGTGTCATCATATTATACTGATACTGATGCCCGTCTCTATCGGCGAGGCACCAGACGAGGACGAAGGACTGACTCCTATTCTGTACAGACCAGCTCTGTACGTTACCCCGAATACTTCCCTGATTTGGCTTGATACGCAGATACGCCTCCAATACGGTATTCGCCGATACTGTACTCCTGCCGCCGCAGAAGACGCCCGCCGTTCAAGCGGCGGAGCAGCGACCTCGCGGCCTGCCGTCGCGTGGGACGACCCGCCCTTTTGCTAGGCATGCCACGGGACTCCGGCGTGCGCCGGTCTCACAAGAAATGAGGTCTAGCCGACCGTCTAGCGACGGCCACTACAGTACTCACCGAACCTTCGTCCAGGCGGGGACATGTCGGAGAGGGGTTGCCGTCGCGGACAACGTAATTAACGAAGGCGGCGGCCTGAACCGGCGGACACGGTAGCGTTCCAGCGCAACGTCAAGGGGACATGCATAGCCGCGAGAATCGCAAACATGAACATAACATGAATTACATCCAGATAACATGATAATCGCAAACACCATCGACATATATAAACATGGTTTTCGCCCATTATTCTACCCCAGGTACAGACTAGTAGTTCTAGAACAGGAGGCTCAGGATAAGGTCGGGAGGGGTCCTGTCGACCACCGCATTGCGCCGTGACCGGTGAACGTCGGCCGACGGCCCGCCAGTGCTCCTCGGGACAACCATGATCCGGGAACCATGGCTCCACCGAGGTGAGGTCGTGGGCCGGATTGCACCTGCGCAGCCGCCGCCGACCGGGCGTACCATGCCGCACGCCGTGGTGCGCGACCTCCCTTGCGCTGCGCAAAGACGATGTCCCGCAGACGAAGCTCCATGGTTTTCGCCCCTAGCGTTCAGCGTGTCACGCATTGCCGGGCGGCCGCCAGCAAGTTCTCCACGCGCGCTGTCAGTGCTGGCAGAATCAAGGAAAACCGTAGACGTCAGAAAGCTGCGGTTTGATCAAGCAAGAAAATAATTTCCTGTCAAAAAACCCCACCCGCAACCATGGCGTCGGACTCTGAGAGCCGAGCACGCATATCGGCCACCTCGATTTGGACCTGTTCGAAAGCAACATTCTCGCACCCACTCCACGCACGCGTTGAGCTCTCTAAGCAAACGGCTAGCATGCGATCCAATGTAGGTGTCGGAGTCCCCTGAGTCGGAGGAGACGATAGTCGGATTGATGACGAGCCCATTGATGATACCCTCCCCGAGATGCTCGGTCGCCCCCCCGGGCGCACATAGGACCGTTACTCCCATGATGAACATAACCGCAATAAGAACATATTGATCTTACCTGTGGTGGCAGAGACGCTGGCGCCGCGGGGCGGCCGGGTTCACCGATGGCTCCTCCGCCGACGCTAGCCGCGGCCGCGCCGCCCCGCCCGGCCATTGATCTTCCGTGGGAGCCGAGACCTCGGCGACACGAAGACTTGGTGGGGCCGTCTCGCAAGCATGTCGCGGAAGTTTTTTTCATGGCGCCGCACGGCGGGAGCTTTTTGGTGGAAACTAGCTCGAGCCGCGCTTATAGTATGTTTTGTGCCGCCAAGACTTGGTGAGCAGCAATAATAATGGGTGCGGCCTGCGGCGGGGCGTGGGGCGGTGCACCCGGCGGAGGTGTCGAGCCAAATGGACAGACGAACTATCCCAAGCAGCGCCTCAGAAGATAGAACGCGTCCAAGGAAATGGGCGCACGCCTTTTCTTCGAGATGAAACTATCCCAAATGCGCTCTAAGCTAAATGTTTTCAAACTATTACATATGTTTCTCCATGACAAGATGATGCCAAATCAAAACGTGTTATACCGCAAAGTTTCATGGATAATTGAGAACTACGCACAATCGTCTTGGGTGGTGGTTTGTCTATCCGAGGTCACTTGAAACATTTAAATTTCAATTTCCATTTTTTTGAAATTGAGACCTAGATTTTCCTTTACAAGGTAATGTCAAACCAAAAAGTTTTCAACTAGAGAGTTATTACGTTCCTTAACCGCAAGATCTACATTTTAATTTGGTTGTTTCCCTATCCGACATAGTGTTAGACATTGTTCACAAATCTTAGAGATGTCTCTCGTAGTTTCATATAAACTCTATGTGGATGTGTAAATCTTGTGAACACTTGTTACCATGATGTCGTCCGGTGAAGATGACCGATGTAAAAGGTGTGCATCATAAGAAGTTGTACAACTTTTATATGTTCATGACTTCTTCTCGCTGAAATCATTAGATGCTCCAAAAAATGTTGTTTGAAGTTGTAATTTTGAAATTCAAATTTCAAATGTTATCGATGAAACATGACAAATAGTAATAGAAGTAATAATAATACAATCGCTCGATAGAGCATGATTTTTTAAACAATAGAAAGAAAAACCATCAATTTTGGAGTTACTATGAGGGAGAAAGACTAGTTACAAGTTTTGACCAGAGATTAAAAAGGAAAATTAGAGTTCTCTTGAGCCCTATACACTACCTGTTTTAAATATCCCGCTATAGCCTTTCGAGGCAGGGTGCCTCTATTTCTGTTCATGTAAGTACAATTTAAGCCGCTCCACTATAGCCCGCTATTAGCTCCGCTATAGCTGTTTTAGAGGTAAACCTCTCCTTAGCCCGCTATTTAAAACTACGCGCTCGATCGTGGGAATTCCAAGCGATTTGCGTTAACGCGCGCTCGATCGTGGGGAAGTGGAGCGGCCGGCTAACTCACTATTTAAGCACACACTCCGATCATGGCGTTCATCCTTTCCAGTTCTCTAAGCCAGCCACATTCTCTTTGCAATCATCGGGCGTCATGGTCGTCTCTTGCTCGGGGATCCAACAAGCGCACTGGGGAGGAGATGGAGGCGGCGGAGGGCAAGGGCAAGGATCCGGTGGTGGAGGCGCCGGCGGCCACCCCAAGTCCAACTCCGACGACGACTTTGACTCCTACGTCCCGCCCTCCCTAAGCGGGACCGCATGGAGGTTCTAGCCTCCCGGCCAGAGCAAAGTGCCGATGAGCTTGCTGATCGGCGCCGCTATCGGGAGGTAATCGAGAGGGATTTCACCTCGATCGTCTCCGCCCGCCTTCATGAAGCCGAAGGAGCCGGGCGGACGGCCATGGTCTTCTTCCAAGGGTGGATCGACCTCTGGATGAAAAGATCAACCACTACGCCCCCCAAGGTGGAAGAGTTGGGGATCGCCCCTCAAGGCCTTGGCCAAGAAGGACGACGCCAAATGAGGAGGAGGAGGAGGAGGAGGACGACGACGCAGGACTAGGCCGACGCCTTCCCTTTTTTTAATCATTTTTAATATATGTTTTTTTTTTTGTTTGTATATATTAACAAAATATATATTATATTAAATTTGATTTGAATTTTAACTTGTTCAATGTAAAATTTGTCAAAAACAAACAATTAATTAACTGTCGGTTGTGCTTTGGAAAATACAGTCGCCGTTGAGTGCCGAGGAGACGGCCATTGGGCGCAGCGGTCGCCGGTTACGTTTTTCCGAGCAACCGTGTTTTGGAAACGCCACATTATACCCGCCCCAGCCCCCTCCCGTTATCCAACACTAACTTCTCTTTCATGCCCCTCTCACAGAAAGCCGGACTTCGCCGCCCACGATCGTCGACATGGCCGCCACCGGGAGGAGATGAAGTTCGCTGTGGGAGCGCTCCGCGCCGCCCTCACCAAAGCCGAACGGCCGGCCGACGATGTTGGCGCCAAAGGTGAATCTGCCCCTCGAGGAGAGGGCCAACTTCTACGCCCTCCGGATCGATCTCCGCCGATACCCTCGCCGAGGGATACCGCCAAACCGAGGAGGCGGCGGGGAAGGCGCGCCGGAAGCCGCCAAGCGGGCGGCCAAGAAGGCCAAGAAGGCGGCCTAGGTTCTCTTCTTTTTTATGTTAATTTATCTCATTTGTCTCATTTGTGTGGATGTGTGTAAAAGATACAATGATCCGTGTGGTTAATTTGCTAAGGAATCGCTTGTTGGTTAACATTTGCATGGCAATCTCTTTATCTTTCGTTAATTTGGGTTATACTTTGTTTCCTTGTATCGGTTTAATTAATATGATGCGTGTCAATCTTTTTCTATCATTTGCATTCTCTACTGTTCCCTCGTCTTAGAAACCGCGCCAACGGTGAATCACCCCTTCAAGGAGAAGTCCATCATGGCGCGGCACCACGGAGATGATGTCTCTAGCGGCGGGAGGATCTAACACCGCGATCCCCGTAACCTAGCGTTCCTATCTATGCTATCGGATGAGCGGGTTTGAATGGGCTCCGCCTACCGCGAGCTCGACGCCGACGTTTGGCGGCGGCCGCGGGCGGAGCGGGAGCAACACTCTCCGGCCGACCGAGGACAAGGCCGAGGTTACATGGACGGGATATGGAGGCATCGAGGGAGTGCGGCGTAAACGGTTTTCAAAACTCGGTCGAGGCGGGGATGGGTCGCAGAGGGGCTGTTGCCGCCGTGCTGAACGCTAGCTCGAACGCCGCGCCGGCCGGCGCAGGAACCCGCAAACACGGCATTGTTCCAAAGGTGACCTCAACGGCACAGAATAGCGCGCCTTCAACCCGACGAGCCTCGAGGTGGCAAGGTAAGAATGAAGGAGAGAGTTCAGCCCAAGAGGCGCTAACTATAGCCATATGCCGCCGGGTGCTCGCGGCGACAATGAGCGGCGCAGCGCGCGCGGGAGAATTAATGGTAGACACCGAAACAGAAGTGAGCATTATAACACACGGATTATATTACAACTAATTAAAACATCTCGGTCTTCGCTCCATCCGGATCTACGTTTCTTGAACATCACTACTAGGTAAGGATCGAACATATGCACACCATATATGCATCACCTACGACGCGTGCACACTTCCAAAAGCTACCAAAAGTTGTTATATCTAGCTAGGCGTCACCGCAGAACCGTGAGCAACTCCCCGCATTGGAAGAACGAAGTACACTCATGCCCACAAGCCATCAACGAAGAACAAAGTAGACTCGTCGCCGATCCCGCGACCGCCATTGCAGTACACTCCCCACGGTTGACTTCCACGCCCGACTCCGACCATCCGGCATTGTCGCGCCACAGCCCGGTTGGGCGAGGCGAGGAGACGACGGAGAAACCAAAATCCGGCTGGATACGGCGCCACCATCGCTCGCCGCTCAACATCGCTATTGCCTCGCGGCGCTGAGGCGTACGCTTATCGGGTGCCCCATCGCCGCCGCCGTCACCGCGCCACCTTCGATCCCCCGCAACACCTTTCGTCGCGGTGTCGCCGTCATCGGCGCCGGGTTCATCCCAGAGAGCAAGGGCCGGTACGCATAGCGAGTTCATGCCCCGCATCGGGCGGGCGCAAGGCAAAGATGTCGAGCGGGCGCTGACGGTGCCGCTGCCATCGACGAACAGGTGGCACGGGCTCGCTCAAGCACGCCCGGTTGCCGACGATGGCTAGATTGGTGACGAGGGTACGCCATTCCCTGTTCTCGCTGGAAAACCCGCTCCAGTGGGATGCTCCGCCCCACCATGGCGCCGCCGCAAACCCTCGCCATCTACTTACGTGTGCGGGCGGAATGGTGAGGTTGTCCATGGGATCCTCTCGCCTCCTTGGCGACGCGGATGGCAACCAATGCAAGCATCTCCGACGGAAGCCGCCGCATGGTGCGCGCGGCGCGGACGACGCGGCGCCGGCGGCGGCGGTGGTGCGTGGAAGGCGGCGCGTGAAGCTAAGCTTATAGCGGCGGCGGCGACGACGAGATAGATGTAGCCGGGCGCGGAAGTGAGTTCGCGCTCCAATTCGCGCGCAGTGCGTAGAGGTGGTGGGACGACGTCGTAGAGTAGACTCAAAGACAGCGCGTCGCTTTATTACTCACGCGCTTTTTAGTATCACGTGTTCGTAGACTAGTTGCGAACCCACGCAGTCGGCAAGCGTGGAGTACTCCCTCCGTCCAACCAAAAAACGCGAATTCTTTGACCTTTCAAAATCTAATTTGACCATTCGTTTTATTTGAATAATGTATATAAATATTATCAATTTTGTTATGACTTATTAGATCATTAAAGATATTATAACAATAGCTAATTTATTTTGGAATTTACACAAATATGTTGAGCAAGACGAATAGTCAAATTAGATTTTGAAAAGGTCAAAAATTACGTTTTTTGGTTGGACGGCGGGAGTATCACTCACGCCTTTACACAAAGATGGGTCTCAGAGCGGATGGCATATTAACCACGGGTGGATCCACTCCACTCAATTGACTTTTCACTGTGTGCAAAATCTTGACACCAAGCATTGACCGACGCGTTGTGATATTCGCAAATACCACAATAATAACATTGCATCGGGCATTATTACATGTTTACAAAGATACATCGAACACATCCAATGATAACACGGACAAATGCATTTAATAATAAACACGTTCGTCTTCCACATCAAGTCCTCCAAAGATCTGCTCCAAGTTTTTCTTCTTGGTGTCACCACTTGACTGCCTAACGAAGCTTCTTCTTCATCATCCAAAGAGCTCCTCTTTCCAATTCGAAGGGCGAACACCTATGATGCCAAGATCCTTCAAGACCTCGCGTCTCGAGCTCGGTGTGGGAGAAGGGACGGAAGAGAGCGAGAGATGGAATGAAACGCGAGAGGCAAAAGCGAGATACTGAGGGGAGAGCAAACGCAGTAGTAGATACTTACTCCCTCTCGTCCCTAAAAAGACCGTCACCGTGGGATGCGTGCCATAAGTTTCACTCAATTTGTAGAAAATACGTGCAACATTTAAATTATCAAATAAATTTGTTAAAAAACTAGACTTGAAGATTTTTCCGATGATACTAATTACTTAGCACAAATGTTTTTATATTTTAATATATAATTGCCGGCATTTATGTCTCGGGTAAGCGGTGACAATCTTTTAGGGAGGGGAGGGAGTATATATACATTATACATACATAGGGGGCAGTGCACTATGATCCCGATAGGGCGACCCCCCACCACGCCGCTACCGCTGAAGTGGCTTATTCTCTTTCATAGGAATACTATTCAATCAGCCAAAAATCAGCCCGAACTGACTTATTATACGTTTTACTTGTGCCCGCCCCAATTTTTCGCTACGATTTTTTTACGCCAGAGCCTTTACAAAACTCAAAAAAATTTACCCGCCTCGTCCGCAAAAGGCGGCGATTCATTTCGATCGGGGGTGTTTAGTTCCTAGCCACACTCCTCACAGGCAACTCTAGGGTTTCCGGCCGCCTCATCAGCCCGCCGCCACCGCCGGCGCATCCAGCGATTCAAGCCGACGCCTTCCGCCCGGCCCGACCTCCTTCTCCGACGGCTTCTTCCTCCACCGGGCGGTCGGCCATTCTAGGGTTTCATATCTAGCCCATCAATCTTGTATGTGCCTAACATTCTTGAACTACTGTTTGTTAGATTCCACTATTCTGAACTATCTTTTTTGTTTTTCCGTGATACGTGCCTCTCGAAGCACGTTTCGCTTGTGTTTTAATATATAGTATTACATGCGTGAGAGAGAATGTTTTGAAACAAGATGAAGCAAGCACAAGCGAACATGTCGACTAGTCCTCACATCTTGTCTATTACGTGCAGAATTGAACTATAATTTTATCCTCATAATATGGATATAATTGAGTTGTACATACTTGAACTTGACACCTCAACGCTACAGGCCTGATTTACTACTATATATAACTACAATGTTGTTGTTATCCACGCAACTTATTTTCTTTATAGATGAATATGCGTGCTCAAGTAAACACGACTGCCCTGTAGAGTACTACCTTTTTTTTTTAGTGATCGTGCCCCCGAGAGCCACGTTCGCTTGTTTAATAGTATCCGTGAGAGAATAAGTTGAAACAAGATGAAGCAAAATTGCAAGAACAAGCGAACAGGGCTCTCGCCTACTCCTCATAGACTGTCTATTACAGAATTGAACTGTATAATCGTATCCCGAGATGGATGTATTGAGTTGTACATACTGAACTTGACACTGGCTACTACATTAATGTTGTTACCTTCGTGTTTTTGTTTTAGGAGACGCAACTACTTACGCTTATTTTCTTTATAGATGAATATACATGCTCAAGAACAATGATCTGCTCCTATTAAATGAAATGTTACTAAACTGCAGTTTGTCTATACTATTCTATTCTGAACTACATTTAATTTATTTTGTGTTACGTGACTCGGGTAGCTCTTGTAGTCCTAATAGACGCCTATTGCAGAATTGAATCGTATAATATTAGCCTCACATGGATACTTGATGATTTCCATCCAACGGTGGGCATCAACGCGCCATCCGGTGTCGCCCGAATTTTTTTTCAGCCGCCACGAAGTGAGGAAAGGTGATAATTCGGGCCGCTTATTTTTTCTTCATAGATGAAAACACAAGCTCGAGAACACTAAGCGCTTCCTCGAGTACTACTACTACTATCTTGTCTTACAAAATTTTTCTGCTAAATGAACTGTTGCTAAACTAAAGTTTGTTTGTATTCCTCTATTCTGAACTACTTCCTCCGTTTTAATTTGTAAGTAAGCTTTGACTTTTTTTTGGTACATCCATTTGGCTATGTATCTAGATACAATAATATATCCGGAAACATAGCAAAATGGACGAACAAAAAGTCAAAGCGACTTACAATTTGAAACGGAGGGAGTGCAATTTTTTTGTGATCTGTGCCTCTCGTGGATTGTGTAGTCCTCACATACGCCTATTACGTAATTGAATCAGTATAATATTAGGGCCTTGCTAATTTCTAGGTGATTTGAAATTTTCAAACTGTTTCAGCGACGTAGCTACTTGATGACTTCCGGGCATCAACGCATCATCCGGTGTCACGAATTTTTCATTCGCCAGGGTAGTGAGGAAAGGTGTTAATTGGCCGCTTATTTTCTTCATAGATGAATACACAAGCTTGAGAACACCGGACCGCCTCTGTCGAGTACTACTACTATCTTGTCTTACAAAAATTTTCCCACTAAATGAACTGTTTGCTAAACTACGGTTTGTTTATATTCCTCTATTCCTGAACTACTTCCTCCGTTTTCAGTTTGTAAGTCGCTTTGACTTTTTTCGGTACATCCATTTAGCTATGTATCTAGATACAATAATATGCCTGGATACATCGCAAAATGGACGAACCAAAAAGTTAAAGCAACTTACAATTTGGAAAGCGAGGGAGTGTAATTTTTTGTGATGCATTGCCTCGTGGATTGTGTAGTCCTCACATCGCCTATTACGTAATTGAACTCGTATAATATTAGGACCTTGCTAATTTTGGGTGACTGAAATTTTCAAATCTGTTCAGCGACGAAGCTACTTCGGTGATTTCCGTGCATCAACGCATCATCAGGTGTCGCGAATTTTTCATTCGCCGGTAGTGAGGAAAGGTGTTAATTTCTGCCGCTTATTTTCTTCATAGATGAATACACAAGCTTGAGAACACCGGCGCTTTCGTTGAGTACTACTACTATCTTGTCTTACAAAAAATTTTTCCCACTAAACGATTTGTTGCTAAACTACGGTTTGTTTATATTCCTCTATTCCTGAACTACTTCTTCCGTTTAGTTTTTTAAGTAAGCTTTTGACTTTTTTTGGTACATCCATTTAGCTATGTATCTAGATACAATAATATGCCCGGATACATAGCAAAATGGATGAACCAAAAAAAAGTCAAAGCGACTTTGCAATTTGGAACGGAGGGAGTGCAATTTTTTTGTGATTGTGCCTCTCGTGGATTGTGTAGTCCTCACAGACGCCTATTACGTAATTGAACGTATAATATTAGGGCCTTGCTAATTTTTTCGTGTGACTGAAATTTTCAAATCTGTTCAAAGCGAGGAAGCTTTTTTTTTGTTTTATATAATGGATGAGAAAAACATCCGGCCTCTACATCCGAGGATGTACACGTCGATTATTACAAGTAGTGGATAAAAGGTAGAGCAAAACAAGTCTCTAAACCGGATAAAGAGAACTAAAGCAAATGATAAATGTGCTTCCACCCTCTATAGGGAAACTCCAAAGTAATCACTTCTAGTTTTTACGCTAATTAGCGAGAGTGTGTTCTTGCCTTGTTCATCGCGCAAGAATCGGGTCTCGCATACCGCAGCCCAATAGGCTCATCCGAAAATAACCTTCGACAACGAGAAAACTATCATTTTGTTAAAGATAATATCGTTTTTCGACCCGGCCAAATGGCCCAAAGATATAGCCGTGGACGCCAACCCAAATCAAGTTTGTAATCCTTTTATTACGATTAGTAAGCCATGTATCAAACATATAGCTTATGTAGATCTAGGCTGGTTTAGGCCAAGTAGCATAAAAGATGATCCTCCATACCGATTTTGAATACGGACAATCTTGGAAAAGGTGTTGGATGGTCTCATTCATATTACAACCAACACATTTCCGGCTTGCTTTCCAGTTTTTTTCCTAGTGAGGATTGCCGATAATTCTGCCGCTTATTTTCTTCATAGATGAATACACAAGCATGAGAACATTGATTTGCTTTCTGTCGAAAGTACTACTACTATCTTGTCTTAGAAAAATTTTTCTCACTAAACGAACATTTGCTAAACTACGGTTTGTTTATATTCCTCTATTCCTGAACTACTTCCTCCGTTTTAGCTTGTAAGTCACTTTGACTTTTTGGTACATCCATTTAGCTATGTGTCTAGATACAATAATATGCCCGGATACATAGCAAAATGGATGAACCAAAAAAAGTCAAAGCGATTTTACAATTTGGAAACGGAGGGAGTGCAATTTTTTTGTGATCTCGTGCCTCGTGGATTGTGTAGTCCTCATAGGCGCCTATTACAGAATTAAAATGTATAATATTAGGGCCTTGCTAATTTCCGTGTGACTGAAATTTTCAAACTGCTCAGCGACGTAGCTCCTTCCGGTGATTTCAGGGCATCAACTCATCATCCGTGTCGCCTGAATTTTTCATTCGCCGGTAGTGAGGAAAGGTGTTAATTTCTCGCCGCTTATTTTTTCATAGATGAATACACAAGCATCGGAATAATGGCGCCTTTCTGTACGAGTACTACTACTATCTTGTCTTACAAAAAATTTTTCCATTAAAACGATTGTTGCTAAACTATAGTTTGTTTATATTTCTCTATTCTGAACTACTTCCTCGTGCCTCGTGGATTGTGTAGTCCTCCTCACGCTGCCTACTGTAATTGAATCGTATAATATTTGGGCCTTGCTAATTTCGGTGACCGAAAGTTTCAAATGTGCTCAGCGACGTAGCTACTTCAAATGATTTCGGCATCAACGCATCATCCGTTGTCGCGAATTTTTCATTCGCGGGTAGTGAGGAAAGGTGTTAATTTCGCCGCTTATTTTCTTCATAGATGAATACACAAGCTTGAGAACACCGACCGCTTTCGTCGATTACTACTACTATCTTGTCTTACAAAAATTTTCCCACTAAACGAATGTTGCTAAACTACGGTTTATTTATATTCCTCTATTCTGAACTACTTCCTCCGTTTTTAGTTTGTAAGTTGCTTTTGATTTTTTTGGTACATCCATTTAGCTATGTATCTAGATACAATAATATGCCCGGATACATAGCAAAATGGACGAACCAAAAAGTCAAAGCTTTTTTACAACTTGGAACGGAGGGAGTGCAATTTTTTTGTGATCATTGCCTCGTGGATTGTGTAGTCCTCCGCATCACGCCTATTCTGTAATTGAACTGTATAATATTAGGGCCTTGCTAATTTCGTGTGACTGAAATTTTCAAATCAATTCAGCGACGAAGCTTTTTTTATTTTTAGATAATGGATGAGAAAAACATCCAGGCCTCTACATCCGAGGATGTACACGACCAATTATTACAAGTAGTGGATAAAAAGATAGAGCAAAACAAAGTCTCTAAAAATGATAAAGAGAACTAAAGCAAATGATAAATGTGCTTCCACCCTCTATAGGGAAACTCCAAAGTAATCACTTCTAGTTTTTACGCTAATTAGCGAGAGTGTGTTCTTGTCTTGTTCATCACGCCGCAATCGGGGGCTCGATCACCGCAGCCAATAGGCTCATCTCGAAAATAACCTTCGACAACGAGAAAACTATCATTTTGTTAAAGATAATATCGTTTGACGGACGCCAAATGACCCAAAGATATAGCCGTGTGGCGCCAACCCAACCCAAATCAAGTTTCTAATCCTTTTTATTCTCGATTAGTAAGCCATGTACCAAACATATGGCTTATATAGATCTAGGTGGTTTAGGCCAAGTAGCATAAAAGATGACCCTCCATACCGATTTTTTCGAATCACGGACAATCTAGGAAAAGGTGTTGGATGGTCTCATTCATATTACGACCAACATATTTCGGCCTCCTTTCCGGTTTTCGACATTTTATTTGTTCTCTCGCCTCGATTGGTTTGTTTAGTCCTCATAAAAAGCCATATGTTTGAATTGAACTCGTATAATTTTATCCTCACATGGATATTTTTAGTTGTAGATCTTGAACTTGACACCTGAAAGTGTTACTATAATGTTGTTATCTCGCGGTGGTTTTGTCACGTGAAACCGCAACTACTGCCGCTTATTTTATTTATAGAGATGAATATACGTGCTCAAAATAGAACAATGATTGTACCTTTTCCTCGCCCTAGAACTGCCGGTGAAGCTTTGTAGGTGTCGCTGGCCGCGTTTGACGACTTCGAAAATGGTGAGTCAGCAGCGGCTATGTGATATACAAGCCCTACTTATTGTTAGCTTTTTGCTTAGTGCTATTTGTTGACTTCTCTGTGTAACCTAAATGTGTTCGATGTAGGTGTCCGATGGCACATTTACAACATCATCGGCAAACGAAACAACTTATTCTCTAGAGGATGGCCGGAGAGCTACATATGAAGAGACAGAGCAAAGAGATAGATGATGGTACCACGGGGGCAAGAGAGAGATGATGGTACCCCGTGGGGCGTTTGGGATTTTTTCTTTGGAGAGGGCAGCCATCCGCTTTTCGGTGCGAAAGCGGAGGGTCGGGACACACACAAGGTGGCAAGAAGGCAAGATAGTTGTCACGGTGCTCAAGCCGAGCGGGTTTCCCAGCGGAAGGTGGCCATGCTAAGAATGAATAGACTTGCAGGTCTCGATTGCTAGAGAAAGGGTCCCCTTGCTCACAGATTCGAGTCTCTTCCTTAAGCGCCGCAACAAAGGAATTCATATTTGAGGATCGTATCCGGAATTCATTGAGTTTGTAGGCGACTTAAGGCCCATAGCATGTAAGAAGCTGTGTGGCGGTCAAGAGGGCAAAAGTTTTAGGACCTTCAAAAGCAATCTAGTGCGGAATTACGTCATGAAGGGGTTGGATGCCACGGTGAAGCACCCATACATCACCAAGGACGATTGGGCAGCTTTTGTTGAAGCGAAGAGCAAAGCAAAGAGGCACGGCAACAAGTGAGAGATACAAGCGGCTTAGGGAGAAGAACAAGCATGACCTTTGCACGGGGGACGGGAGGTTACGAGGCAAAGTTCGAAGTGTGGGAGAAGGAGGACACTTACTTACTCCACAATAGCATCAAGAATCCTTGGTATGAATTTCCAGTGAACCGCGCCGGCATTTTTAGCGTGCACGGTGCGATCTGGGCCGTGTCGTCGTAATAAGGCCGCAATTGTTTGGTCAGGTGAAGAGTCTCGGTCTTTATCCGAGAAGGTTTTAGAGAAGACCGCCGTGCTTCTTCCGAGGGCACCGGTGTAAGGGAAAGAGATATGCTCACGAGAGGTCCCGGGCACCCTAGAGCGCATGGGGCATGTGCGTGGTATGTCTAGTATGGCTGGTTGGAAGTTTTGGCCGGCTTGCGCCGACATGTACAGAAAGAGGAAGTCCCCAGGTGCGTTGGCCGAAGCATATAGAGAAGAGTTTGGACCTCAACTAGATGAGCTCACAGCTAAGGTGGCGGCGTTGGAATCGGGGAGGACATGGTTCATCGCCGCCAACACCCCTAGCCGTGTAGGTGGTGTGAAGAGCAGGCTGCGCGGCGAGAAGCCGATTCGGGCGGATCTTTGCAGCTTGAGATACTTTCACGTCGGCACCATGTACCCTTGCAGTGAAGACTCGAGGTTATCGTTGAGGTAGCAAGGGGAATGGTATACCCGAATCAACTACATCTTAAAGGTCAACCAATACTGGAAGGACATTCTATTGTTTCTATTGATCATGTAACTCCTGGTTTTGAGGCTACACTACTGGATCCGCCGACAGGCGAGATTAAGGCTCTTGGACAGGCTATGTGTAAGACGATCCAGTGGAGCAGAGCCCGTCTTACTGTAGCATTCCTAAAGCTCTCTTCTTTTACCGCCCCAAAACCTCCTCTCGTGCCTATACGCGCCTCAATGAAAGTCAATCCAAAGGATTTGTATGACACGCAGCTTAAATGGGAATGACAGCAATGATCGAGTCCTTCTCGGCCGCAATGGATGGGAATGCGGCGACTTCGCTTCGCATGCCAATGGCGGTCGAGTGCCTTGCGAGTGCATCGGCTAACGATGTGGCGGCGGCCCTCTCAAGGCAAGGATGACCGAGTGCCTCGCAGCCGCAGGGCCGAGAATGCGGGAGTGGCTCGCATGACAAGAATGTCCGAGTGCCTCTCGAGTGCGGTACCGCCGAGAATCAAGCGTGGCTCAACAGCCGGGGCGGCAAGGTCCAAACAAGCATGTTTCGGGCAAGGTCCAAACAAGAATGTACGGTAAGTAGTGCTTCACTTGGAGTTACGCACTGCATGCGTGTTTCCATTCAATGAATAACCAGCGTGTTTCATATGTTTGCAAATTGCGGCCGCAAACCGATGAAAAGACATGTGGGTACACGCCCACCACTTCACGGCTGCAATGAAACAAGTTCATCCGGACCGTCACGAGGTAACTTTCGAAGTGCAGCTCCATCATGTGCCTACCTTTGTTTGGCAATAAAGACCATGTGTACAACAAACACTTATGCCTACCTTTATTTGTATTAGGATTTCGATTTGTGCGGAAATTTGATTAATTTGGAGGATATTAGAGAGGAGATCGTCAAGTTTGTTATGGAAGAGATCATCAGCCAAAGCGAGTATTCGTTTCGGGAACCGTGAGTTCCTTCTGTTTCCTTTGCCGCATGACGATCGGGGTGGATACATGTATTTGAATTGTGTTATTTGTGTTGTGAACAATCTATGTGGCGTGCCACTGAACAAGCTGGCTATGTGCGTGTGAAGAACATTACGAGATACACACGAATTTTTCAGAGATACACATGAATTTTAAGAAATACAAATGAATTTTCCATGCTTTGCGAGGGCGTCGCCATTTGTTTGTGATCGGACTTTTGTGTATATGTATTATATACGTATTAATAGTACCAATACTTGTGTATATGTATTATCTGAGGGCGTCTCGGTTTTCTAGAGGCGTCTCTAGTCTCGGCACAATCTGGACCCATCTTAGCACATGCGGAATAAGCGAACAAGTACTGGACCACCGGCTAACGAGTACGTGGGTTTCGCAATAGTTTATGTCGCGTGAATCCGTCCGTAATATCTAAATAATTAACGGCGGTGTTTTCGGCGCGTCGTGAACCACCGTCTGTAGTCCCCGGCGTCGGTTTCTATCGAGCACCGCAAACGCGCGTCTGAAATAGAAACCTCGGACGGACACGCGAAAGGGACACGCATGCGTAATTTCTTAGGTAGCTACGGTCAAGCATCCGCTACAAGCGCCAAAAAAGCGAAATAGTTACGGTCGAAAGAAAAAACCACGCTACGTAAACTAAGCGAAAGCTCACGTGGCGGACAAAATGAACGCCTCGTAAAAGGGTTGAGGAACTACAGGACATGTAATCTACACACGCAGCGTCAGAATGCGGCGTAAAACCACCGCACGGGTTTGGCGTATGTACGAAACCGCTTTCATATACGATCGGTTATCGTCCGCACGGGTTCAGTATATTACTAATGCTTTACGACGCGTTTCACTAGCCGGCGTGCGCCCGGTTACCGATTATCGGGCGCGTGGCACGCGCACAGCGTCGACGTGGGCGTCATTGTTCTGACGTAGTTTTGTAAAAATGGGCCCTCGTGCGATCGAGATGGCTTCTACGGTCGTGGGCCGCTACCGGGCGTCACTACTTTTTGGACGCTGCGGTCGATTCGACATCGATGCCGCTGGTGCGTGAGGTTTCCCGAGGTGCAGTCGCATCTTAGACAGGGTATGCAGCGAGATACTTGTAGGCCACGGTCGAGCAAAACCCCGGGACCACGAGGCGTTCCACGGCGTGTGTAACAAGGGCTCACTACGGGACGGAAAGTTTGAGACGCCGCGAAATCACATGCGTATTAAAAAACTATTCGGACACTTTCGCTACGGACAGTGCGTAAAGTCGACATTTAGAGACCCTAATGGGGAGGCAGCCGCCTTGATAGTAAAAGCCCTCAACGCGACAGCGTAGAGGCCTTTTTTACATAGTGCAAGTCCACCGGCATTGTCCATGTTCATGATCATCATGCTCCTTGTCATCCACCTAATCCTATCTCAAGTCATACACTTAGAGCAAAGGATTAGTCCACAAGTGTGTCATCAATTTCCAAAACAAAACATGAGATTTCAATCTCCCTCTTTTGGTAATTGATGACAACCAAACTCACAAAGATTTGAAATAAAATTCAATTGAACTTGAATTGCTTGCCCATAGCATTTTGATCATGAATCAAGGATTGGACAAACATTTCAAGGTTCGGTTTTGGTAGTAGTAGCTCCCCTACATATGTGCTTCCATGTGTTTGGATCAAGTTGGCACATATGTATGGATAGAAAATCTTGGGGAGAGATACTAATACCAAAAGAGATGCTAAGGTTCTAGAAAATGGACCTTTGAAGCGTGAAACCATCGGAGTCCTTAGCATCAATGTAACTAGACATTCATCAAAACTCAACATACCCCATGAGATCAACATTATAGGCTAAAATGTGAGCTTTGTCTAGATACATCCTATGCATGCTAGTTGGTCAATACACCAAACAATTTTTAAAAACTAGCATACACCAAGCAATCATGTCTATTGAATTTAGATTGCCAATGCAACATTTCATTATAATCATGCACATACAAATGCACAAATAGTCTATGAGCTTGCTCCCCCTATTTGTGTGATCCTTTCCAACATCTTTGTGACTTATTTCTCCCCTTTGTCAACAATCACCAAAAAGGTGTAAAAGAGAGAAATCAAGTCAATCAAAGTATCACATGTGGTCTCATCTAGATCACTTGTCTTTCCATGTATTCAAGTTTGAACCAAGGACAAGCTTTTTCACACCTCATATACATAAGGGTTATCTTGCACCATGTTAGAATACACATCAATAGCGCATTTTCTAGAGTTGACACTAGGATTGCAAGCACATAAACTTAATCATATGCCACCACTAGATCATAAAAGCATTCAAAGCAATAGTGGTGCCACACATACATTGAAATCATTTGATTTTCCATCAATGAGCCTATAAAGCATGCATGATGTCTAGATACACTAACAAGTCCTTAGCAACATATGAATGCCATGACAACCAACTTTTACCTTGGGTTTGTCGAAGGAGAGGCATGTCATATAAGTGGGGTGCATCAACTCAAGTTGGAGAAGTCAATAATGTTCAATTCTCCCTTTAGCACGCAAAACCACTTCTCATCAAGTGGCTTGGTGAATATGTCGGCTAGTTGATCTTCGGTATCAATGCCCATGATACAAATGTCACCCTTTTTTGTTGATGATCTCTTATGAAGTGGTGTCTTATATCAATGTGTTTTGTTCTTGGATGTTGAACCGGATTTTTGGGTCATCTTTCTTGCACTTTCATTGTCACAATACAATGTGACTTTGTCAAATTAGAATCCAAAATCCTTCAATGTTGACCTCATCCAAAGCAATTGAGTGCAACAACTTCCCGTACTAATGTATTCGACTTCGGCGGTTGAGAAAGCAACACTATTTTGCTTCTTTGAAGACCATGATACTAGTGACCTTCTAAGGAATTGACATGTGCCACTTGTGCTCATTCTATTGATCTTGCACCCTCCATAGTCGAATCCGAATATCCAATCAAATCAAACTTGGATCCCTTTGGATACCATAGTCCAACATCTTGTGTGCCCTTCAAGCACCTCACAATTCTCTTTGTTGCCTTGAGGTGACTTTCTCTTGGATCGGATTGATATCTAGCACACATGCCCACACTAAATGCTATGTCAGGTCTTGATGCGGTTGCATAGAGCAAACTTCAATCATAGACCTATACTTCTTTTGCTCAACCATGTTGCCACTTGGATCGGGGTCTAGGCTTCCATTGGTTGCCATAGGTGTGGACATTGATTTGGCATCTTGAAGATCAAACTTCTTGATCATATCCTTGATGTACTTGCCTTGACTAATGAATGTGTCATTCTTCAATTGCTTGATTTGAAGTCCAAGAAAGAATGTGAGTTCTCCAAGCATAGACATCTCAAACTCATTGGCCATCATCTTTGCAAACTCTTCACAAAATTCTTGATTGGTTGACCTAAAAATAATGTCATCAACATAGATTTGCAACACAAACAAGTCCTTTCCAATCTTCTTGGTGAAGAGGGTGGTATCCACCTTGCCCATCTTGAACCCTTTAGAGGAGAAAATCTCTCAACCTCTCATACCATGCTCTAGGTGCTTGCTTCAAGCCATACAGAGCCTTCTTCAACTTATAAACATGGTTAGGATACTTTTCATCTTCAAAGCCCGAGGGTTGTTCCACATACACCAACTCATTGATGAAGCCATTCAAGAATGCACTTTTCACATCCATTTGATAGAGCTTGATGTCATGAGCACATGCATAAGCAAGCAAGATTCTAATTGCTTCAAGTCTAGCAACCGGTGCATAGGTCTCTCCAAAGTCAAGGCCCTCTACTTGAGTGTACCCTTGAGCTACTAGCCTTGCCTTGTTTCTAACCACAATTCCATCTTGATCTTGCTTGTTCTTGAAGACCCACTTGGTTCCTATCACATTGTAGTCCTTCGGTCCTTCCACCAATTCTCATACATCATTTCTCTTGAAGTTGTTCAACTCTTCATGCATAGCATTGATCCAATCTTCCTTCTTGAGTGCATTTTCAATATTCTCCGGTTCTTCTTGTGCTACATAGGCATGGTGAGCATAAAAGGATGTCAATCTTCTACTAGTAATCACTCCACTATTGATGTCACCGACAATTTGATCAATTGGATGATCTCTTGCAATGTTGGATGGTTGCATCACTTGCACTTGATGACTAGGATGAGGAGTTGGACTAGCTTGTTGCTCTTGATCTTCATCTTGAGTACCACTAGTGCTTACTTCATTTGCATTGATCTCAATGGTAGTGGTAGGCAATGGAGTGTCTTCATCATCTTCCACTTGTCTTGGCCGAATGTCACCAATATCCATGTTCCTCATTGCATTCTCCAAGTTGGAACCACTCACATCATCATGATTTTCAACTTCATTTTGAGAGCCTTGGGTTTCATCAAATTCAACATCATGAACTTCTTCAAGCTTGCCACTACCCAAGTTCCAAACTCTATAGGCTTTGCTTGTGGTTGAATATCCAACTAAGAATCCTTCATCACACTTCTTGTCAAACTTGCCCAATCTTGTGCCTTTCTTGAGAATGTAGCATTTGCATCCAAAGACTCTAAAGTAACCAATGTTGGGCTTCCTTCCATTTAGCAACTCATATGGTGTCTTGCCAAGCATCCCATGGCAATAGAGTCGGTTGCTACAATAGCAAGCCATGTTGATTGCTTCGGCCCAAAAGGAATGGCTAACATTGTACTCACTAAGCATTGATCTTGCCATTTCAATCAAGGTTCTATTCTTGCTCTCAACTACACCATTTGATTGAGGAGTGTAGGTTGGTGAGAATTGATGTCTAATTCTAAGCTCATCACACAACTCTTCAATTCTTGTGTTCTTGAATTCACTTCCATTGTCCTCTAATCTTTTGATGGATGTCTCAAATTCATTTTGAACCCTCTTGACAAATGTCTTGAAAAGCTCAAACACATCATTCTTGTCATGCAAAAAGAACACCCTATGTGTATCTAGTGTAGTCATCAACTATGACAAAACCATACTTGTTGCCACCAATGCTAGAGTATGATGTTGGCCCAAACAAGTCCATGTGTATCAACTCAAATACCTTGCTTGTACTCATTGTGCTCTTGGTTGGATGTGCATTGCCATGTTGCTTGCCGGCTTGACATGCTCCACAAGGTTTCTCCTTCTCAAACTTCACATCATTCAAGCCTCTAACCAAGTCATTCTTCATCAACTTGTTCAATTGCTTCATTCCAACATGACCAAGTCTTCTATGACACAACCACCCTTTACTAGCCTTTGAGAGTAAACATGTTGTCAACTTGGCTTCTGTTGAGTTGAAGTCAACAAGGTAGAGATCACCATATCTAAATCCCTTGAAGATCATGTTTGCACCATTACCACTAACCACTTCAACTTCTTGGCTTGTGAATATGCACTTGTAGCCATGATCACAAAGTTGAGAAACCAATAATAGGTTGTAATCAAGATGATCAACTAGCAACACCTTTGACAAGCTTTTCTCTTAAGTGATAGCAATCTTGCCTAGCCCCAACACATTGCCTTTCTTGTCATTGCCAAATGTGATTGACTCATATTCATCAATGCCCTTGATGCTAATAGACTTGAACATATGAGAATCTCCGGTCATGTGTTGAGTGCACCCACTATCCATTATCCAATGCTCTCCTCCGGCACGGTAATTGACCTACAAAATAAGATCAATTCTTTTTAGGTACCCAATGTTGCTTGGGTCCTTCAAGGTTAGTCACCAAGGCCTTTGGTACCCAAATGGCTTTCTTCTTTGAGCCCATCCATGGTGTACCAATGTACCTAGCACGAACACCATTGTTCTTCTTCACAAGCATATAAGAATTATCAAGCTTGATGGAAGAAACATTGGTCCTCTTGTTCATGCACTTTTGCTCCACATGACCAACTTGCTTGCAAGCTTTGCAATAGCTACCATTGCTCTTCACAAAACGAGTCATGTGAGTCACATAGGCGGTCTTTCCTTTCTTGGGGATATAGCCTAAGCCCTCCTTGTATAAGGATGCCATTTGGCTATCCAAGCACATAAGCAAGCGGTCCTCAGCACCATAGGCCTTAGCCAAGGTGTGATTGAGCTCCTTTACTTCCCTCTTTAAACAAGCATTCTCATGAATAAGCATAAGGTTGTCATTATCTTCACTAGAGATGGATATGCTAGTGATAGAGCTAGTGGAGGTCTCACAATTGGGGGTTGATTCATCAACTAGAATGTCACACATGATGCTTGCATTGGATGTATCAACATTTTCAACAACTAGGCACAACTTGTGCTCTTCTAGTAGAGAGGAATGAGCTCTCTAACTTAAAATGAGATTTCTCAAACTTCTTATGGTCTACCTCTAGACTCTCATAAGATGCGAAGCTCATCAAGTTCTTGCTTAAGACTCTTTGTTTCCTTACGCAAGCCCTTGCATTCCTTTCTACTTTGCTTGAACATAACAATGCAATCATCAAGCATGTTTTGCAATTTTTCCCTAGTGAGTGTTTGCTCCTCATCATCACTATCACTATCACTATCATCATCATCATCACTAGTGATAGATTGTACCTTGGTGGCCTTAGCCATGAAGCATGAGGAAGGAGTGTCGAAGAGGGAGATCTTGTCATGCATAGCAAGGTGAGCTTTTCCCTTCTTCTTGGTCTTCTTCTCCTCTTCTTCATCACTTGAAGAAGATGAGCTATCACTATCCCACATAGCCACATGTGACTCATTCTTCTTCTTGGGCTTCTTCTCCTTCTCATTCTTGGCATCATTCTTCTTTCTTGCTTTCTTGATGCCCTTCTCATCATCACTATCATATGGGCACTCGGCAATCAAGTGACAATCATCATGGCAACGAAAGCAGGTCATGTTGCCTTCATTCTTGCCATCCTTGGTCTTCTTCTTGGATGATTGCTTCTTCTTGTTCTTGGAGATGTAGTTCTTCTTCACAAACTTTCCCAATCTCCTCACAAAGAGAGCCATTTGCTCATCCACTTCACTTCCACTTGTAGAAGTGCCATCCCTCTTCATCACTTGATTCTTCCTTCTTCTTCTTGCCCTTTGATGATGAGCTAGCCTTGAGTGCTAAGCTCTTCTTGTCTTCTTTCTTCTCTTTATCCTTGACCTTCTTGTTTGCCTTGTTGATGAGCTCTTGCTTTTTCTTGTCATCTCTATAGGAGTCATCGGTCATGACTTCATCAAGCAATTGGTTGGAAGTCAAATCCTTCAAATTTGACCTCACTAGCACGGTGGTGAACATCCCAAACCGCTTGGGCAAACATCTCAAGAACTTCATGTTGAAGGTCTTGTCCTTGATCTCTTCTCCTAGAGCATTGAGATCATTCACCAACACTTGCATGCGGTGAAACATCTCGGCACGGTCTCATCTTCCTCCATCTTGAAGCTATTGAATTGCTCAAGCTTGATGTAGGCCTTTCCTTGCTTGACGCCGCCGGTGCCCTCATAGCACTCTTCTAGCTTCTTCCAAATCTCATGAGCAATGGTGAGTGACTTGACTTGCTCAAACACTCTATCATTGAATGCCTCATGAAAAGCACTCACGGACCACATCATTTGCATATAACTTCTTCTCTTCGACCGTGGTTGGCTCATTTGGTTTGGCCACCTCAAACTTGTTCTCGGTCACAACCCACACTTCTCTATTGATTGACTTAAGGTGTGCGGTCATCTTCACCTTCCAATAGGCAAAGTTGGTGCCATCGAAGGTGGCGCCTTCTTGGTGTTGTTGACATGAAAAGTCATTGCCATTTTGTCCGTAGGATGTTAAGCCTCACAAATACGGATTGCCTCGGCTTTGATATCACTTGAAAGGTCCTAATGGCTAGAGGGGGTGAATAGCCTATTAAAAATTCTACAAACAACACTAAGCAAGGCGATTTTAGTAAATAAGGCGGCGTAGCAATTAAGCAAATGCTTCGAGCTAGCTATGCAAGCCTCCTAGCAATTCTATGATCTCTAATCACACTCAAAGGCTAGGTTGCTAAGTTACTCCTAGGTGGACAAGAAACACTAACTAATTCTACCGCTAGGAGCTAACAAGGCTAAGCTAACTAAACAAGCTACTCAACCGAGCACCCTAACAAGATATACTACCAAAGTAATGCAAGAGGTGCTAGAGTACAATACCACCGGTGTAGTGTCGAGGTTGTAGCCAATCACCGTGATCACCAAGAAATCTCCAACGAGCAAGAACAAGTGACACGATGATTTTTCACCGAGGGTTCACATGCTTCTTGGCAAGACGCTAAGTCCCCGTTGTGGCGACACACTCACTTGGCGTATGCTAAGCTTAATGGCGGTGCCAAATCCCCTATGGGAGCTCAAGCAAATGATCACAAGAGAGGGTCCAACAAGCCACGAGCAATCCACTAGTGCTCCTTTTAGGTGAATCTCCGCGGGGTAAGGAACGACCCCTCACAATCACCACCGGTGTGGCCTCAAACAAGCTCCACTTGAGCTCAACACCGCCTCTTGCTCCAAGCGCTAGGGAACCGAGCAAATTCCCAAGAAAACAAGAATCAGCGGCTTCTCCAAGGATGAAGTGCCTCTAGATGCAACCACCAATGCAATGCACTTCTATCACTCTCAATCTCACCAAGAATTCGAAGTTATGGATGGAGAGATGAGTGGAGAAGAGTCTCACAAGCTCACTAGCAAGTTAGAGTGTTCAAATGTGCAAGAGAGAGCTCCAAGAACCGGCCATCAAGTATATATAGAGCTCCCCTCGAAATAGAGCCGTTGCTCTAAAAAATTGCTCTCTAGACCTTGTTGGGCCTTGCCCGGCGACGGAACCACCGGCCTGGAGTGCGGGTCGAGGGTCCGGTCGGTGCTTCGGCCGCATCCGACAAACTTTGGGCCCACGGTGGCGCCCTCCTTCA
The DNA here is from genome assembly GCA_015847255.1 of Hyparrhenia diplandra. Lineage (NCBI taxonomy): Eukaryota > Viridiplantae > Streptophyta > Magnoliopsida > Poales > Poaceae > Hyparrhenia > Hyparrhenia diplandra. The sequence goes on from JADLZK010009041.1 coordinate 200,439, forward strand.
TCGCGTCCGGTCGGCGCTTCGGTCCACGGGTCGGTCCGGCGTCCGGTCGATCCACCGAGTCGAAGTCCAAAACATGCTTTACGTTATTTCGATCGGACCCGACCACGGTGTGCCGCCACCCGGTCGGTGCGTCGGTCCACGCCCGGCAGCGTCCGGTCACCTTACGGGACAGCAAATCTTCAACTTTTTTCTTTGCTCTTTGCTTCAACCTTGCTCCGCCTCTTGCCAAGGGTTGCCAACACGTCAAGATGACCACGTTATCACCAATGTTTAGCACGTCGATAAGTTAGGCAACATCGAAGTTAGTGCTCTCATTGTCCTAAATGCAATATGCAAGTCAATTGGACCTAGAAGCACTTCACCAAAAGGATTGTCGCGGCATTCCCTCTTGATAGTCGGCTATCTATCCTATAATGTGATCACAAGCTCTATCGTGTCTTGATCACTAAAAGGAAAACCCTATCAAGATACCTTTGCCTTGATCTCCCGGGTTCCTCTCAAGCCGATCATCGAGCTTAACGATCCATCAAGTCCACCGACATTGTCCATGTTCATGATCATCATGCTCCTTGTCATCCACCTAATCCTATCTCAAATCATACACTTAGAGCAAAGGATTAGTCCACAAGTGTGTCATCAATTTCCAAAACCAAACATGAGATTTCATCGTCTTCCTCGACGGCATGGATCGCCTCTTCCTCACCGTCGACAACGTCCACATCAGCTATGAAGCAGAGAGGGGCACACACCAGCTTTCTCCTTCTCTGTTCGACGTCGGCTCCTTCATGTATGCGATGCGATGTTGAACTTGGCCGCCACTCCCCCCAATGGCGTTTCTTGTTCTGGAGAGCCCACCCCGCGACATGGTGCACCGGCACCTTGAGGTGGGCGTCCCAAGGGAGCTCTTGCTTCGCGACCCGTCGGCGGGCAAAGATCCGCAGCGAGGGGCGTCGCGTCCCACGATACATCTACCGCGGCTACATCGGCAGCCTTCACTACCTCACGGAGTTTGCTCCAAAGCGAACCGGGGAGAACATGATCCTCGGGAACCCGATGCAAAGGCAGATTGGTGCTGCGAGGTTGAGCTCATCATGCCGGGGGAATTGAGACCTCCACCGGGTGTGACCGAATGGACTTTCATCCAGTAGCGAGGACGCCAGCCGGCCGAAGAAGGGGGAGATGTCATGACCCGGGAAATAGGGCCTGAAGGACAGGCCCACGGCCCAAGGGATGGCGGCGCCGCCCACAGGCTGCAGGCAGCGTGCCCCCTCCGCCTCCTCCTCCCTTACGTGGATTCTTCGGCAATTAATTGGGGAATAAAGGAGGAAATTATCTAGGATTATCTTAGGCTTTTTGGTGTGCAAGGGGATATTCCTATCTATAAAGGAGACCCTTATTAGAAAAATAAATAGGATATGCTTGTAAAAGCGTATTCCAATCTATAAAGGAAACCTTTAGAGATTGCTTGAGATACAAGTCCCACTAGCCAGGGCTATATAAGTAAGGGGTGCGTAATTTTTAAGGGCAACAAGCAAATAAAGAAAATTTATCCCAATCTCCTCTTTCTCCTCTCCCACGCAGCGCCCCCCCTCCCTCCTCATTGCGCCGCGCCGCCACGCCATGCTCGCGCCACCCGGGGCAGCGCGCTTGCCCGCCACGCCCCGGCAGCGGCGCGGCCACGCCGCTTCGCCCCCTCTCCTCCCGAGCCTCGTCCGCGTGTCGGTTCGGCCCAATCTAGGTGGGTTCGACACTCCATCACATCACATTAAATACACCAAAAGACATATATTCGGAGCGGTAAATGTAGGTAAAAAATTAACTAATTACCGCGGTTCTTTTGTACATAACGAGGCGAATCTTTTGAGCCTAGTTAGTCCATGATTGGACAATGTTTACCACAAACAAAGCGAAACGTGCTACGGTGTGCTTCTGGGGAGTTCAAAGCGATTGCTAGGCGTGTTGGGCGGTCCATGTCCCTCCAGATCTCAAAATAGATGTCACTATGGGAAGCGTGTCGGTCAAACTTTTTCAACTTTAACTATGTTTGTACAAAATATGTGCAATATTTAAATCTTGAAATAAATTTGTTAAAAAAAACTAGACTTAAAGATTTTTTTACGGCGATACTAATTACTTAACATAAATATTTATATATTTTTAATATATAATTGCCGACATTTTAAAACTTTGACTTCTCGGGAAGCGAGAATGACATCTATTTTGAGGCGGAGGGAGTACATTTTTTAAGAGACTGGAGGGGTCGAGGCCCCCTACAGATCGAGCTTTATTAAAGGAAACAAATAAAAGGTTCAGTTACAAAAAAAACACACATAGGACAAGCCTGGAAAATAAGACAAAAAAAAGAAACAAAGAAAATTAGACTAAAGACTCGCTTAGGCTGGCTGAATCGATTGAACCATTGTAGATAGACCGTAGATGAACTGGTTTTGACTCTTAAAGCCACCAGGCTAAGCTCCTTGAAAAAAAATTTCTCTTGCAATCTTGGGTACTGGCCTGGACTCCTTGAAAGATCGGCGCATTTCGAGCATTCGGATGCTCCAACACATCAGAATGATGGCCTCCATGAAGAATTATGACTGAAGCTGAGCTCTTAGAGCTTCAAGATTATCAAGAACCCCATCAGAGTCGACTTCAAGATTGATTAAACCCCAGCACTATTGAGCAAAGGGACATTGAAAGAAGAGATGCTCAACTATTTCCTCAACATTTTGTTGGCACATCACACAATTATAACTTCGGAAGAGCCATGTGTCTTCTTCTTAGAATATTTCGGGTGCTCAGTCTATCCATAATTAGCAGCCAGGCAAAAACCTTGTGTTTTGGTTGGCAATAGCACTTCCAAAGCCATTTGATTGAGTGGTGTGTTGCGTGGTGGCCAATAAGATTTCTGTAGACTCTGACAGTGGAGTATCTGGGGATGCCACCAAAATAAACCCACACATACTTTTTAGAAGTCGGCTGAGAATCCTGCATAAGGTGAGTAATGGTCTGCATTTGCTCAAAAGCAATTTCTGACACAGGGAGATTGAAGACCTCAGCAATATCATCAGCTTGGAAGACAGTGAAAATTGAGCTTGCTTGATTCTTGGCAAAAGAAAAACATTCAGGAAAGTGTTTTGCAGCTCTTGATTTGCCCTAATTACATGATGGGGTAAACAAAAACTAATTACATGTAAAGTGCGAGAACAAAAACTAATCTATACTATAAAAGAGCTAACAAATTGGAAATCCATCGTTTGCGAAAAACTTCATACCCGCCTTATATTGACAAGTGGACCCATTTCTTACTTAACTTACAACGACAAGTGGATCCATCACGAGAACAACGGCGGGGAACATACGAAACATGTGTGTTTCTCTCGTGTTTTGTTTTGGCTCCCTTTATTGCGAGATGAAGCTTTTTGAGTCCGGTTCATCAATTCACCAAACAACAGTAGATCACACCGATAGTATTCCTTTGAACTCGGCTTTCTAAAGAAACAACTTCAGCGGCTTATCAGCCAATTTTCAGCAAGATTACCAGCTTTCCGAACAATAACAAGGATGCATGGATATGTTGGAAACCGAGCTGCTACAATGCTCGCTGCTTGACCATTTTGTTTGTTTGTGCAGCCGCTAGCAACCGCTTTTGCCCGTCTGCGCGGTGCTTGACCATTGGGAAACCGAGCTTGACAGAGCAGGTGCCACTGACACTGTTGGTGTTGTGTACGGCGGCACTGGCGCTAGCGGCCGAGGATCAGGCAGGCAAACGACAGCACGCGCATGCATGGCCGCTCCTGTGCCGGCCAAACTCGCCTCAACCATGCACGGACCGCTGCAACGAGCCAACGACGAGCTTGTAACTATGGCATTGCGTGGATGGATGAGCCCGGTGCAAAGCTGCCGGCATGCCGGGTCACAGCAGGGTCCCGGCCTCTGTCTGACGAGCTACTAGCAGCGCTGCTCGCGTGCTCTCCTCTATGGCACCTCGGCACATGTTCCAGCAGGCCGATCAGGATCACTGCATGCTTACAGACGGGTGGCTGTAGGAGTACCCCCTCCCTATGAAAAACACATTTTTTTGCAGTTTCATAAGCCAAAATTGCGTTAAGTGCCCCTGTCAAGAAAATTTTTGCATGCTTAAATGACTTCGTACTTACGAGCGAGCCGATTGACCTGTCAAGAAAATACCCAATAAACGTTCAGTGCCCCTGAAAGAAAAGCCCCAATAAACGCACACTCATTCAACATGAATACTACTATAGTGCTAGTACAGCTGTTGCTCGGCTACCTGTGGTTCGAGCGAGTACTGTCGAACTCACATGACCAAAAGAAAATGCACGCCCAGGAACTTCACAACTCAAACAGAAGAGCATGAAGCAAAGGTCCTACTAGTACGATACAACATTCTCACACAGCCTATGGTTTGAGCGGGAACATCCATGATTGTGAATTTTGAACCCATGGGCCAAAACAGATTGCAAACGGGACCCTAATCTCACTTGCTAGCAGCATGACTCTCCCAGCGTTGAGTCTCCAGGGACACCGCGCGCGCGTTCCCTCTCTGTGCGGTCAAACAATATGTGTGCGTGAAAAGGAGTCGGAAGAAGCAGGAGGGGTCAGGGGTGCGTACCCATATCCGCGTTGGTGGGAAGAAGCAGGAGGGGTCAGGGGTGCGTACCCATATCCGCGTTGGTGGGAAGAAGCAGGAGGAGGCCGCGTAGGACAACTGGGCCAGGATCTGGCCGAACAGCGATTGGACTTTTAATGCGTCGCCGTCGTTGCAGCGCGGTGCTTGCTATATGCTGGTACGGCCAGAGACATTGGCTTGAGAGTTGGGCGCGTCCTACTCCTACGGTAGGAGTCCTACCCTTTCTTCCTCGTCTCCGGAGTCCGACCCCTCCCCGGCGTCCGCGCCACCGCTCCCTGTTCCTTGCCTAGGCACGTCTGCCCTCCAATCCAACTGCGCCCGCACCCGACTATCCAAGGCCATGTTCCGCACCCGCCCGCCTGCTGCTGCTGCCGCGGCTCCGCTCGGACTACCGCAGCCTTCCAAGGCCCGCATCCGTGCTCTCCTCGCGTACGTCCCCGCGACATGGAAATAGGCTGCAGCCGCGCAACGGCACGAGCCTTACATTCGCAGATTTCGTGTTCGCCGGAGCGGTGCCGCCGTACTCGCCCTTCCTCCTCGCCGTGCTGCGGCACTATGGTATCCGGCTAGCTCACCTCACGCCCTACTCCATCCTCCTCCTCTCCGTCTTCGCCCACCTCTGCGTCAAGTGGCTGGAGGTGCCGCCCTCGCTGAGCCTCTTCCAGCAATTCTTCATTTGCGGCTGGACAGGTTCTGGCACTTCAACGACTGTCGGCAATATTTGCACGTAGTTTTCGAAATGAGCGACCGCGAGAGCGAGAACCCCGAGAGCCCACCCACCCCTCACCGCCGGCGACTCCTGCGGCGCCGACGGCCACCATACAGCCTTCCCCTCCACCCACCCCGCAGATCCGGCGTCCCCACACCCCCACCCAACCTCTGCGGTGGCGGATCTGGCTATTGATGGCGAGATAGAGCTGGTTGACTACGACGAAGACGGCATCGACACCCCACCTTCCTTCGGTGGCAATGAAGACTCTGATGACGGATCCGCGCACAAGATAGCAGGAGAGGCCAATGGCAAGATGCCCTCTGCCACCGCGTCTGGGGAGGCCTCTTTGGGGGAGCCTCTGGTGCGGGAGGAGCCTCCGAGGCAAGGCGACTTCATTGCTCTTCCCTGTCTGGAGCCTGGGGAGCGGGCACGCGACGGATCCACAGCTGAAACGCCCCCGGAGCCTCTCCCGGAACCGGATCTGCTAAGCTGCAACCGGCGTCGGATCTGCCACAACTGACGGCTGCTGGCGCAGCTGGGCAAGCTCCAGGCGGAGTTATGAAGGAGCGTCCGTTGGTGGAGATGCCAGGCCAGCCGGCACGGGAGCTTCCCCACGGGGAAAATGTGGCACCGGCCAAGCTCAAGTCCATCATCGTCGGGCCAGTCGTCACCTCTGACGACGGCTCCGGACAGCGGGATTCCCCCCGGCGAGGAACCTGTTCCCTGCAGAAGACCGGCCACGCGGCGCCGGCCACCCTCTTTGGGAATGGCCTTAACGCCTCCTCTGTCTTGGAGGTGGGCGAGTCCTCCAGAGTGATGGAGGGACTGGGCATGTCTGGAGCAAGCCTGGTACCTGACGACGGCCAGGTTTCACCAAAATGGTACCCGGCGAAAACGCGACGACGGCCGAGGAAAGATGCCGTACCAGTTCGGGACATGGTGGTGGAGAAGCAACGGGCAGTCTCTGGCCGGGATTTCTTTAAGAAGAAGATGGCTGGGCGCTGCTTTCGTTGTCTAGCCTCAAACCACCTCATCAGCCAGTGCCGGGAACCTGCTCGCTGCTGGGAGTGCAAGGAAGCGGGGCACTTCGCTCGCCACTGCCCTGCTCGCCGCCGGACAATCTCCCCCACCCTCCAATCAAGACTTTGCTTTCCTAAAGATTCCATCCACAGCCGTATCACCTTCCCGCCGCTGCCACAGAAGCCGCCGAATCCTCAGGCCGCCGCCGCGCCGTCAGCCAACCCCGGCCACCACCCAGCGCAGGCAATGGACTACGTGCCTGGCTTCGCCCGCCAGCGGCCGGACCGCGCCCACGTCAACATCGTTGCCACTGAGGGGATGCGCCGGGAGGCAGACCGACTGCGCACGCACGCTGTGCTTGTCTCCGCCCCCAGGAGGGCCATCGTGCCACCACACCTGAGGTGTTCCATGCCCTGTCCACCCAACTCCGCATCCCCACCCAGTGCATCAAGGTCGCGCGCCACGGTACTGGGCGCTTCCTGGCTGACTTCAAGTGCCCCGCTGAGCGCGAACGCGCCATGGCGCGGGGCTTCGTGGAGATCGGGGCTCGGCCTTCCCCATTGGGCCATGGTACTCGGCGGGGGGGCCAGCTGAGTCTACTTGGTACTTCCACGTCAGGGTCGGCATGGAGCACGTGCCGCGCGAAGCTTGGAACGCGGATGGCGTCAAGCTCATCTTGGGCAGCCCCTGCATCTTCGACTGCATTGAGACGGGGCCGACCAACAGGGACGACAGCGGACTCCTGATCTGCTGGGTGTGGATGGAGGACCCGGACGAGCTGGTCCGCTCCCTCACCTACACCTTCTTCGCTGCTGGAGCGGGCCAGGAGATGCTGGTCAACAGCCTCCCTGCTCCGACAACCGTACCGGCTACGCCGCCGACCGGGTTGGAGGGAGACCGGCCCATCCTCATTCACCTGATGGGCTACGAGGACTGGGGCCCTGCTTCCCCAAGCTCTACATCGGCCACTTCGTCCGAGCAAGGCAGCTCCGGTGGCCACTTCATCAAGTTCGACTGGACGCGGGGCGTGCTCGACGGCCGTCCGGCGCCGGCCAGACGTGTGCGCCCGGGGGCATGCCGACCTCCGGCCTCGATCTGGGTGCGCCGGGATGATCGCGATGACCGCGACGACAACGGAAGGGGACCGAGGCCGCGGGAGAACACGCACTTTTCGCGGGTGCGCCAGGTCTTCCCGGGCTGCTCGTCTGACCGTTCTGTTCGAGTCTGCACCAGGCCGGCAGCGCCTTCCTACCGCCAGGCCGTGCTGGGGACACAGAGGGAGGATGCGCACATGTACGACACGCCGAGGAGGGACGGGAGCAATCCCGCTCGCCCGACAGGATCCAGCGCGGGCGGGACGGGCTCGCGCATGCTGCGGAGGATTGGGAGCGCCGCCGTTCACGGTCACCACCACGCCGCTACGGGTCGGCTGGTCGACAGCAACTCGTACACCGCGACCCGCTGATGGAGGAAACTATGCTGCGGCAGGAGAGCCGCGACCGCTACGACCCAATGCTAGAGGAGATCCGGGGCTCGGGCCTCGTTCCTACTCCCCGGATGGGAGCACGGGACGCGTCCTCTCGCCGCCTTATCACCCCACCTCTGTCTCTTTTTGTTCCCAGGGATGACAGCGCACAGGAGGAGCACGAGATCATCTTCGGTCCTGGTGTCCAGCTGCCGGAGCAGCCGCACGTTGATGACATTGCTGATCGTGTCTCGCAGATGGACATTGACTCCTCTGCGGGAAGCGAGCAGACACTGCTGCCGGCAGGCACCCAGGCTCGGGAGGACATGGCTGTGGAGGATGATGCTGTGGCAGCAAAGGGGTGTGCTGATTTCTGCAGGGAGTTCTTCAAGGAGGCAGCACCTCCTCTGCTGCCAAGGCCGCCGGCCATCCCCAGGCGTAGCTCAGCTGGCAGGAAGAGGACCTTGGTGGCAACTCGCTCTAGCCAGCGCCAGGCAGCACGCCCATCACCAATCCCTGTCGCGCAGCGCGCACAGATCAGGCTGATGCAGGACCTGCAGTTCATGGAGTCTGCAGATGCAGCGCCGGACATGGCCCTCACTGACTATGTTGATAGTTTTGGTGAGCGCCTGACTGAGGAGGCCGTCAAGAAGATCAAGGAAGCTGCCCGCCTGGGCAACAAGAAGCTGGCCAAGGCACTCGCGACTATGGCGGCTCAGATGGGGGCGCCGGAGGTGGAGGCAATCTGAGCAGCGTTCCCAGGGGTCATGTGCAAGATTAGTATCACTATGTTTTAGATGTTAGCAAGCAGTGTGTTAGTGTCAGCAACAACCGGCGGGATGCCGGGCAAGTTAGGCATGTTCTCAGTTCCTTGTTTGATCAGTGGGTCTGTGTTTGTTTGGCCGCAGGCCGTTTCAGAGCTCAGTAGGGCAGTCTTAGTCGGAGCTCAGTTGTTGCAATTGTATCAATGTTACTGTCAGGTCACCGTTGTATGTGCTGTGGTAGAAATAAAATTTGAGTTGCTGGCCACTGTGTCCAAGTTCTGCTACCTAGTTTCCAATGAATAACACAGATGTCAAGATTTTCAATTGGAACGTTAGGGGACTGAACTGCTCGGCCAGAAGGGAGGCAGTGAAGATGATCATTCAGCAGGTGTCGCCGCACATCGTCTGTTTGCAGGAGACCAAGTTGAGCTCAATTGACCAATTCCTACAATCAGAAGTACTGGGTTCCTCAGTCTGGGATCTCGTCTACATACCGGCTGATGACACCAGAGGTGGCATTGCTGTTGCTTGCAACCGTGACTTCATACAAGCCACCAACACAATCAAAAAACAGCACAGCTTGACACTCACAATCAAGAACATCCTGACAGGAACAAGCTTCCTACTAACGACTGTGTATGGTCCTGCGGACGACGCCCGGAAGCAGCACTTCCTTGATGAGCTAATCGGCTGCCAACCTGCAGCCAATGCACCGTGGCTCTGTCTAGGCGATTTCAACCTCATATGCGATGCACAAGACAAGAACAATGGCAATCTGAACAGATCACTGATGAGGCGTTTTAGACAGGCGCTGGACGCGGCTGAATTACAAGAATTAAGACTCCTCAACAGGAGATTCACTTGGAGCAATGGGCGAGCTGTGCCAACCTTGGTGCGCCTGGACAGGGTCTTCTGCAACCAAGGATGGGCAGCTTCGTTCCCGGACGCTTGTGTGACTGCTCTGTCTAGCTCCCTTTCGGACCACTGCCCGCTTACTCTTTGCAAGGTACAGCGAAGTCCACGACCGGCATTCTTCAGGTTCGAAACTTTTTGGACCAATCTACCAGGCTTCCTGGAGACGGTAACTGAGGCTTGGTCGACGCCGGTGCGCGGCAACAATGCGCTGATGCTCCTGCACAACAAGCTGCGCGGCACGGCATCTAGCTTGAGGTCCTGGAGCAAGAGTTTATTCAGTGATGCAAAGTATCAGTTCTATCTGGCAAACGAGGTCATTCAGAGACTTGAGACGGCACAGGAGACAAGAGTTCTTTCAGAGGAGGAGACATCTCTTATCAGGGAGCTTAAGTTTCAGGCACAGGGATACGCAGCCATTGAACGTTCAAGGCGAAGGCAATGCTCTCGCCTGATCCAAATAAAGGAAGGTGATGCTTGCACCAAGTTCTTCCACCAAAGAGCTATTGGAAGAAGGAAGAGGAACCTTATTGCGTACCTAAAGGCACCATCTGGACAAATTGTTTGGAATCACAATGAAAAGGAGAACCTACTCTATGATTACTACAATGATCTTCTAGGGACGAAAGTTGACAGAGGCCGGACAATGGACTGGGAAAGGATGCAGCCTACCAGAATTGAAGATGAGGATATGGACAGAGAATTCACCTTGCAGGAGATAGAATACGCAATTAAACTGACACCAAAAGGAAAAAGCTCCGGGGCCCGACGGGCTCACTGGCAGCTTCTACAAAGCATGTTGGCCAATAATAAAAGAAGACATCCTCAGAGCAATGAACTGTTTTCACTGTCTGCAAGCGGGCCCGATGGAGTTCTAAACGGTGCAAATATAGTCCTAATCCCCAAATTGGAAATATCAGAAAAGCCAAATGATTTTAGGCCTGTGAGCTTGATACATTCCTTTGCAAAACTCATTACAAAGACACTTGCTATTCGGCTGTCCAAGCATATTGACAGCCTGGTTTCACCAGCACAGAGTGCGTTCATAAAAGGAAGATGCATTCAGGAAAATTATATGTACGTCAGGAACCTTGCCAGAGCATACAACAGAAGGAAAACACCGGCGCTTCTGTTCAAACTCGACATCTCAAAAGCTTTTGACACGGTTTCTTGGGAGTTTGTGCTGGAAATGATGGAGAACCGGGGGTTCAGCGATAGGTGGAGGAGCTGGCTTAGCCTGCTGTTCAGAACGTCAACCTCAACGGTGCTGCTAAACGGGACACCGGGCAACACAATCATGCATGCCAGAGGACTCAGGCAGGGAGACCCCTTATCTCCATATCTTTTCATCCTTGTCATTGACACTCTACAGAGAGTACTAGAAATAGCAACAGGGGAAGGGATCTTGTCACCGTTGCGGGGCAGACAAGCCAGGTTCCGGACCTCACTATATGCGGACGATGCCGTCATTTTTTTGAACCCGGTAAAGGAAGAGGTGGACTCCCTACTCAACATCCTAGCTGGCTTCGGTGAAGCAACAGGGCTTAGGCTAAACTGGACTAAATGCTCAGTAGCGCCAATAAGATGCATTGGCCTAGACCTCGACGATATCCTGCAACGCTTCACGGGCCGACGTGTAGGCTTCCCAATAACCTACCTTGGCCTCCCTCTGACATTGGGCCGGCTAAAGATAGCGCATCTGCAGTACATCGTCGATAAGACAAGGCAAAGACTGCAAGGCTGGCAAGGCAGGCTACTAAACCCGGCGGGTAGGCGTGAGCTTATCCGCTCGGTACTCAGTGCAATCCCGATTTATATGCTGACAGCAATCAGGCCTCCCAAGCAAATTTTAAAAGACATCGACAAGTCAAGAAGGAGCTTTCTTTGGGCAGGCGATGGAGAGATAACCGGAGGAAAGTGCAAAGTAGCCTGGACGGGCGTTGCACTGCCAACTCATTTCGGAGGCCTGGGAATCCTCGACCTTGAACTTTTCAGTAGAGCCCTCCGATTGCGCTGGCTGTGGACCGCATGGACAAAATCGCAGCAGACCTGGTGCATAGATGATCTGCCAACAGATGACACCGATCTAGCACTCTTCAATGCAGCAACATCGGTCACAATAAGAAATGGAAAAAAGGCATCATTCTGGGTTTCGACATGGATTCAAGGAAGGGCACCAGCTTCAATGTTCCCGCAACTGTACAGTCACAGCAGTAGAAAAAACAGGTCCTTCAGAGAGGCAGTGCATCAGGACAAATGGATTGAGGATCTGTCACACGACCTCACTTTAGAGCTCCTAACCGACTTGCTGGAGCTGAACCAACATGTCCAGGCTGAAAATTTTGATGCGGCAGTAGAGGATGATGACAAAATAATCTGGAATCTGGAGGCCTCGGGTCTTTACACGGCCAAATCTGCCTATGAAATACAATTCGCAGGACACATTGTTTCAGATTACCCGACACTCATTTGGAAGGCCAGAGCAACCCCGCGCTGTAAGTTCTTTATGTGGCTACTGCTCCAAGACAGACTTTGGACCTCGGCGAGGCTGCAGCAGGGGATGGGAAAACAATTATTTCTGCCCACTTTGCCAAAGAAATCTGGAGACAGCACATCACTTATTCATCGAGTGTCCCTATGCAAGGAATGTGTGGACATCAGTAGGAATGTGGAGTGCCTTCCGCGGCCTAATGCCCCAAGCCTGGACGGTTCAAGACAACATTCAAAGCTGGATGCACCATCTAATTCAAGGTTTGGATAGTGAGGCTCACTCGCTAATAATTTTAACCTTATGGTTAATCTGGGCGGAACGGAATGCGAGAATATTCAGAGAAAAACACAACACAGAAGCCTCGGTCTCCTCAGGAATAAAGGACGAATTCAGCAACTGGAGATTGGCTTACGCGGGACGGCCAATACGAGCACAGATCAGCCGCAACAACCGGGAGTAGTCACCACTTTTTTCTTTTCTCATTGAGCGGTCTGCGATATGAGAATTGCGCCCCTCGCGCTTGTATGAAAACTCTCTTCTTCTTATCAATATAACGCCGGATAACCGGATCTTTCAAAAAAAAAAAAAAACGACTGTCGGCAGCTGCACTTTCAAGCCTAGGCCGTGGTCTACCACAGAGTTCATCCCAATGACGTGCTCAGCAAAATACGTTAAGCCGCCTCAAAGATGGAGAAATCGCTGGATCTACATCGAGGACAGCAGCCGCATCGACGAGACAGCCGTCCTGGTGGCGCCTGCTGTCAAGAGACCGTCATGGGATGAAGAGGTCCCCGACAAGATTCACCTGCATTCGCTCCGAAAGCGTGTGGCGGAGCTCCGAGGACGCGGGCTCACCGCTGCCAAGGTGTATCTTGACGCCCTCAAGCACCGGCTGGCGCCGCTCCGCAAGGACATGGAGGTGATCCCTGCAGGTAAATCTCGATCACACCATTCCATGCATAGTACTACATGATTGCCCTAGTTTGTGCGTCCTCTCACACCCGTAACACCTGCATGCAGAAGCCTACCTCCTGTACCAGAGACCCATCATGCGGCTCAGGCGGCCCTTTTTTGGTAAGAAGCTGGCCAAGATGGCCATGGGCGAAGTTGGGGGCGCAGAAGGGGGGCGACGAAGAGGACGGCGACGGCGACGGCGACCAAGAGGACGGCGACGGCGACCAAGTGGACGGCGGCGACGCGGACCACGACGAGGAAGAGGTGGACGGAAGCGCCCGCTCTCCACCGAGACGGAGACAGAGCACGCCTGCCCTCCATGACCATCTGCCGGCCGCTGCTGCCATGGCTCCGCTCGAACTAACTCAACCATCCAAGGCCAGCATCCTTGCTCTCCGTGCGTACGTCCCCGACGCCCTGGATCTTGGGCTGCGGCCGCGGAAGGGCATGAGCCTTACATACTCTGATTTCGTGCTCGCCGGAGCGGTTCCGCCCTACTCGCCCTTCCTCCTCGACGTGCTGCGGCACTATGGAATCCGGCTGGCTCACCTCACGCCCAAATCCATCGTCCACCTCTCTGTCTTCGCACACCTATGCGTTAAGTGGCTGGAGGTGCCGCCCTCGCTGGACCTCTTCCGGCAATTCTTCTTTTGCTGCCCGACCCCTTCCCGCCCTAAAACGACTATCGGCAGCTGCTATTTTAAAGCAGCGTAGGAAGTCTTCCATAAAGTTCATCGAAATGTCGTGCTCACCAAATGTAGGATGGAAAGGTCGCTGGATCTACATCGAGGACAGCAGTGGCGCCATCGAGGAGACTGCCGTCCCGGTGGCGCCTGCTGTCAAGAGATCGTCGTGGGAAGCAGAGGCCCCCGACACTGCTTACCTGCGCTCGCTTCGGAAGCGTGTGGCGGAGCTCCATGGACGTGGTCTCACGGGGGCCAAGGTGATGCTCGATGCCGTCAAGCACCGGCTGGCGCCGCTCCGTAAGGACATGGAGATTTTTCCTGGAGGTAAATCTCGCTAGTACTACTAGTTCTAGTTGATTGCCTAGTAATGCGTCCGCCCCTGCACCGCTAACACCTTCTGTATGCAGAAGCCGACTTGCTGGACCGGACCCACATCATGCGGCTCTTGGTGAAGTGGTTTGGTTGGAAGATGCGCAAGGCCAACATGGCCATGGGAGAGGAGGGTGAAGAAGGGGGTGTTGACGATAAAATCGGTAACATACCAAAACAAGAGCTAGATCGCTCTACGTAGGGCAAGCCGAAATCGAGGGATCGGCAAGCGCTGGGATGTCCACACCTGGACCGTGTGCCTCCAACGATGGCGCGATACGCAAGACACGTCGTCGGAGGAGCCTCGTCGGGGCGCGATCACGCAAGACACGCCGGCGAAGTCTCTTGAAACCCGAAACCCCGCAAGCCGGGGACGGACCCCGTGAGGGCATGCAGCAGCTATGGGCTGCCCTAGCCGGCCTGACCGCTCTAGGGCATTGTTGTCGTCGATCTTCCGTTCATGGCATCGGGCGGCGAAGAAGAAGAGGGAGTTGACCTACAAGCAAGACGGTAGTAGATGTGTTTGTCGATTGGATGTAGATGGGATCAAATCGGCCATGAACCTCTTTATTATATAGAGGAGGGTGGTCTTATCCTTTTAGGAAACCGTCATTAGACGTTCCAATCTCCAAAAACCGTCCAAACCGAATTAGGAAAGCGATCGGTTTGGAACCCCCGTGGACACCTCGCATTAAGCACGTGATGGTCACGTACGTATATATATGCATATATGTGCCGGTTGCCTCCTTGCTCTAGCAAATCAAGAGTACGTGATGGTCACGTACATATATATGCATATATGTCCCGGTTGCCTTCTTGCACCTGCCTCGCTTCTTCTTTCCGTGTTAATGACTCCAAGACAACGATACGTATTGCACCTGCACTCCTCTTGACACGCGCATGCCATTTAGCCGATCATGCATGCATATATACATATACATGATACGTCTTCTTGCTTCTTTGATGCACACGGACATGACTCAGTCACATATATGCATATATCTCCTTTTGCTTCGCTCCACGTGATGACCCCTGGACATGCTTCTCCAAACAATCTTTCTTAATCGGCAAAAGCAAACTGATTCATCCTTTTCGAGTGTCAACAGGGGGCGACGAAGAGGACAGCTACGGTGACCAAGTGGACGGCGGTGAAGCGGTTGACGACTACGAAGAGGTGGATGGAAACGCCCGCTCTCCACAGAGACGGAGACAGAGGACGACGGGCTGTATTCGTCTCCATCTGCCCGCCCATCCGTTCCGACGGGGCGAAGAAAACGGCGACGAAGAGGACAGCTACGGCGACCACGTGGACGGCGGTGAAGCGGTTGACGACTACGAAGAGGTGGATGGAAACGCCCGCTCTCCACCGAGACGGAGGACGACGGGCTGTCTTCGTCTCCATCCGCCCACCCATCTGTTCCGACGGGGCGAAGAACACGGCGATGAAGAGGACGACAGCGTCGACGAAGAGGATGATGGCGACGAGGAAGAGATGGACGATGAGTATGACGTCACCAGTTTCGATGGGACGCAGGGGGACGACAAGGATTACGTCGCTGGGTCCTCTGCGGCGTGCCACCTCTTGCACCCCCAGTCCGTGGTGGGAAGCAAACGCCCGCTCAGCACGACCGTGGTGGGAAGGAATCTTGGTAAATTTGGCAAGATCTAAGAAGCTAATGCAAAGCGTATGAAGGTGCAGCAAAAGATGTCTTCCGATGACATTGAAACCGGAAAGCTTGCCCATCTAACAGCACAAAGAGAATAGAGAGGCAATGAAGCTTGAGATGGAGAGGAATAGGCTTGAGTTGGAATCAAAGAAGCTTGATATGTAGGGGAAGAAGATTGAGAAGGAATCGAAGATGATGGATACATATAACAACCTTATCTCACAGGATACAAGTTCGATAACCCATGACGAAAAGTCTGAGCACGTTGCTGCCATGAGGTGTTTAAGGAAGAGGCTTTTTTCCTGAAATTATCTAATTTGGTATGGCTTTTAATTCTTGTTTAGTATAATCTTCAATTGAGTTAGGAACTATATGCAACCTCTATTTTTAGCAGGCTTCTGTTATTTGTGTCTGTTACTATCTGTTTTCACATACTGCTTTCTGTTTGTGCTAGTTCAGAATTTTTAGTTTCGTGTGATTAGAGAAGTGTTACTAAACTGTGAAAATCTTGTATTATTTACATGAGTAGCAGTATTGTACTATTACTTATTTCTTGTTTTGCGCCTTGTTTAGATGGCTAAAATTTCTAACCTTTTTCCCACTTTCTCTCCATCACATCACATTAAATACACCAAAACACATATGTTTGAAGTATTAAATGTAGGTAAAAAAAATAACTAATTACACAGTTTAGATGTACATTACGAGGCGATTATTTTGAGCCTAGTTACTCCATGGTAGGATGATATTTACCACTAACAAACTAAACGTGCTACAGTGTATGCGATGTGACATTCGGTTACAATTTTTACCCATCTAACAAAGCCTTGGGCCTGGTTTAGATGGCAGATTTTTTTGCCACAAAATTACAAATTTTTAGACTCTCTCCATCACATCACATTAAATGCACCAAAAGACATATGTTCGAGCAGTAAATGTAGGTAAAAAAATTAACTAGTTACACATTTTACATTTGTACATGACAAGACGAATCTTTTGAGCCTAGTTAGTACATGACTGGACAATGTTTACCACAAATAAACGAAACGTGCTACAGTGTGCTACGAGGAGTTAGAGCAGTGTTTTTGCTAAAAATTTGCCAACTAAACAAGCCGTGTGTACAGAACTAGGAGGTTAAAAGAAGGAACCAATGGTGATTTCTGGCCGGCAAGGATGATTTTGCAAGTTATTAGTAATCAATTGGTGGCATGGTGATTTTGCTTGTGATCTGTCTTTTGCCTGTGCACCTGTGTCCTTTTGGGTGTGAGCATGTCCTAGTCACCGCGTTCCCGGGTCGACCGGGTCGAGGAACGAGAACGAGGATCGTGGTACGCCGTTTTTTAATACCATTTGGAACGGCGAGTATACAGCTCAAAGACGTCCCAAAGTAATTTGGATCGTGATCCAAGTTAGTTCGGGACGATGTTCCCCGAACGATCGAAGGAACGAGCGAGAATTGCAGTGACGGGAGTAGGCCAAACACTTTGCATCTGGACCCCTAAGTTATTCCTAAACCTACTAAGGCTTAATCTGAAAACTTCTCTCTCGGAATTTTTACCTAGATGACCTTGTGAGTGAAATGAAATTCCGTATTCATCCTTATCTTCCTCACGCGACGGAGCGGAGGGCGGCGATCCGGCTGCAGCCCCTGTTCCATCATCGCCCGATGGCAACCCGCTTACGGATCGTCTCTCCCGTGCAGTCTCGGCGCCACCACAACTCACACTGGTCGAGCCTGCGGGGCGGCGGCGTCGAGTTCCCGCGGCGGCTTTCGGTCGGGATCCGGCGGGCGCAGGACGCGAGTTACGCCAGCGGGCGGGCGACGGCGAGGGCGTGTTCGCCTGCGATCCGTGATCGACCCGGGCGTTCCGTTCCGCGTTTTGGGACGGCGCCCCGCTGAACGAGGATTGCCGCGTCGCACCCGTGTTCCCGGTGACTAGGAGCATGTCTCCTGTGTTTGCACAGGCCGTTCAAATACTTCACAAGCTACAAGCTCAAACCTATCTACTTATTCTGTTTAGGTGCTGTAATTTATGGGATCCAGGTTCTGGAAAAGTATGCTTTTCCTGAAGTTCTGACTCCTGTAGGAATGTTGAGGTTCGCTTGATATAATTTACTGCTCTGTCTCAAGCTGAATGTTTTGCTTGTTTCTTGTGAAATTAATTTACTTTGCATAGTTCCTTGTGCATTTCACTTGCAGTGGTCACCCTGTTCCTTGTGCATTTCACTTTTTTTTGCTAGCGTGAGTTAAATATTGGTCTATTGATTAGCTACAGAAAATGGTATATATAGGAATCATATTTATTTATTTATACTTGATCATAGCTATATAGATAAAACAAGTCTCTATTATCATCCATCTTACTTGGCAGTTCATAAAAGAGAGAAAACCCCTCAAGTGCATCCAGTGATAGGGGAGTGGCTTAACATTCAGTTTTCAGCAGCATCTTTGTTTTTTGACTTCCGTACACGGTACACAAGGACAATAGAAAGATAATCCATTAAGCATTACTTGCCAGTTAAATGTCATTAAGTTTTCATTGATAATATAATAGTAACACGAGACTGGAATGAGTACTTTCAGTGATCGTGACTAACTAGTTAATATGGAAATAGCTGTGGATTGGCATTCAGTTTTCAGAAACTAGACATGCATATAATAAGACCTTGTTTAGATGGTTAAAAATTGTAAACCGAATGTCACATCGTATACTGTAGCAAGTTTCGTTTGTTAGTGATAAATATCATCCTACCATGGAGTAACTAGGCTCAAAAGAATCGTCTCATGCAATGTACATCTAAACTGTGTAATTAGTTATTTTTTACCTACATTTAATACTCTAAACATATGTCTTTTGGTGTATTTAATGTGATGTGATGGAGAGAAAGTGAGAAAAATGTTAGAAATTTTAGCCATCTAAACAAGGCCCACACCAAGTTTGGCAAAATGGGAACTACTTCTGTAAAGTATAACTGTCTAAGCAACTGCCTTTCTGTTAAGTTGTACGTTTCATTGCACAGAAGCAGAATTAATTAACAGACACCGGCATTTTAGCCTGAATGGGCATTTCATTGTGCACCTAAACTTCAAGCAGCAACATGGACGTCGTGATCGTGAGCAGCGGCGCCGTGGGCTAGAGCCCCGCGGTCGGCATGGGGACTCGGGCTCAGATGTGCGTCGCCGGGGCTGAGGCCGACGCCGCCGAGGAGTGGAGCCGACGCTACTTGCTGCCGCGGTGTCCGCGTGCTTCCCCGCAGCAGTGCCGTCGATGCTCCCCGCATCTGCACCGGGCCCCAAGCCGCCCTCCTGCGCGGTACGGAGCATCGATCCGCATGGGAACGCTTCTGGTTGCATGCGGAGCTGCACGCCTGTGCATGAGCGTGACCACCGAGTGGACTGATGCCTGCTGCGTTTGCTGGGCGCAGGCCTCCTTGCCAGCCATGCCTACCTTGCCATGCCTACCTGGACCCTGCCTAGCGTCTTCTTTGGCGGACGCTGCTCAGTTCTCGATGATCGATGCAGTGTCTCCTCTTTTTTTCGGCAGCAGCACGGTGTACTGCACGGTTTGGTCAACCGTCAAACTGGCCACAGTGCTCGCGGACGCTGCTCGATGCCCACATGCCTGCATGCAAGGCTGCAAGCACCGCACCAGGACGAAAGAAGCGCCTGTGCCCGCGTGCAGCAGCCTCGCACTGGCACAATTGTAGTGCTGCATCCCTCTACCGATCGAGTACTGCGTGTAATTAAGGTGCTCCAGTCATTGTAACGTACTCCTCCAACATAAACAAACAAGCTGCATAATTTTTTTTTAGATAATGGATAACAATATTCGGTCTCTACATCCGGGATGTACACAGTCAATTATTACAAACTTTCGAGAAAGAAAAGAGAAAGTCTCGGTCATAGAACGACCAGGAAGCTAGTTCAAACAATATAAATATTTCCATCCTTTATTGATATCTTTAAAGCAGTAAATTCTAATTTCTTTGGTTTATAACTTCTTTGGTTTTTCTTCTTTGGAGGCCGGCAGTGATGTCCACTCGGTATCACAGTTTAATCTTTGTATTTGGATTTGGTTTTCCTACCTCTTAATGAAAAACGGTGAATGGCCCGATCGAGAAAAAAAAAAAGTAAATTCTAATTTCTTGCTTATCGTTGAGAATGCTTCCTTGGTTGTCTCGCCACGCCGCAAATTGGGCCCAAAGATAAGCGTAACCAATACGCACCTCTCGAAAATTACCCGCAAAATAGAATTAGATTTCTTTTGATTAAAAACAACATTATTTCGGCATCTCCGGATAGCCCAGCTCATGGCAGCCACTCCAACTCAAATCATATTTCTAATGATTTTATTTTGATTAGTTAGCCAAATCACGAACATATGGCTAATTGATCTAGGTTGGGTTAGTTAGTCCAGTAAAAAAAGATAATCCTCCGGATCATTTTGGTAGGGGGACGGTCTAGGAATAAGTGTTGGATAGTTTCATTCCCATTACAACATACGTGCTTCGACTCTCTTTCCATTTTTTCTTTGCAAGATTGTCTTTTGTCAAGACACCCCCTCTGAAGAACCAGAGAAATATTTTAATTTTTAGAGGAATTTTTATCTTCCAAATCTTCTTATGTCGAAACGGTGTTTGTGTATCAATAAGGTCGAGATACATAGAGCGGACAGAGAATCGTCCCGATTTGGTTAGGCTCCATCTAAAGTAATCCTTTCCTTCCACCAATTCGATGTTTGAGATTCGTGATACTAGACTAAGCCATTCTGTAAGTTTGTTATCCATTCTGTAAGTCGACGTTTAGAGGGCTGGAATGCATCACTTTTGCAACAGTTGCATGAGGATCCCGCACTATATTATATAAAGATGGATAACTATCTTTCGGAGGCTTGACTCCTACCCATGTATCGTCCCCAAAATCTAGTGGTGGTTTCATCTCGATATCGAAGGAACGTTTAGCCAACACCTCATCTTTAATATGCATGAGGCCTCGATCTCCGAAATGAGAGTCGTTGGGTTTGGCTGTCACTTGAGTTAGAGATTTAGATTGTAGGTATTTATTCTTTAAAAGAGATTGCCACATGCCCTCCGTGTTCAACAAGTTAGCCAATCATTTGGCTAGAAGACACTTATTTTGCATTTGCAGTTCTAAATTAAGGATGCAAGCTGCATAAATAGCCGAGGTATGGAATGTTGTCGTGGCAATGGACCTCGAATCCCAGCTTGACGCAATTTGTGTGCGTTGCCTGCCCCCGTGCCCCGGAACAAATCCAAATGGCTCTGAGATAGTTAATTTGCACATGATCAATGTATTCAAGGATGCATTGCTAATTTGACAACTTTTGACATAAGGGCCACTAGTACATTCACCCATCCTTAACATAAAAATGAAATCGATACATTAGATTTTTTAAAAATCATATAACACTCTTAGGAAAGATTATGTGTGTTTGGTTTGTGACCTTTGTTGCGGTAGTTTGGAAAGTATCATGTTTCGGAAACGTTCTTCTCTTGAGGAAATGAATTAGAGCTGTTTCATGTTATTAAAAAGAATTTTGGAGAGTCAAAGCATCTTAAATTTAACCAAAATGTGTAAGGTGGGGAGATCAATTAGAATGTCCCATGATGCTATTCGATTCATGGTCGATCAATTAGCTATATAGATAAAACAAGTCTTTATTATCATCCATCTTACGTGGCAGTTCATAAAAGAGAAAACCCCTCAAGCGCATCCAGTGATAGGGAGTGGCTTAACATTCTCAGTCTTCAGCAGCATCTTTGTTTTTGACTTCCGTACACGGTACACAAGGACAATAGAAAGATAATCCACTAAGCATTACTTGCCAGTTAAATGTCATTAAGTTTTCAGTGATACTATAATAGTTAACACGAGACTGGAATGAGTACTTTCAGTGATCATGACTAACAAGTTAATATGGAAATAGCCGTGGATTGTCATTCAGTTTTTAGAAACTAGACATGCATATAAATTTTTAACAAGTTGTTAAACACCAAGTTTGGCAAAATGGGAACTAAGAAATTACTGTATAGCATATTTGTCTGACTTTTCTGGTCAGTGGTACTCCCTCCGCTCCTAAAAAAACATGCAATTGTGGGAAGCGTGTCAGTCAAAGTTTATCAACTTTGATCAAGTTTATAGCAAAAAAGTATTAGGATTTATGTCTCGAAATAAATTTATTATGAAAATATATTTCATAACTAATCTAACGGTACTTAATTTGTCTCATACTCCCTCCGGGCTAGTATTAGAAGTCGTTTTGGATAAGGTTTGGGTCAAACATCGGGAATATAAATCATCAATAACTTTTAAGTTGTTGATTTTGTAAATGTAAAAATTATATGAGTAGATTTGTCTTAAAAATACTTTAATAAAAGTATACATATATCACATCTCCATAAATATTTTTATAATAATAAGAGGTCAAAGTTGTGTTTTGGAGACCGTGTTGCTGTCCTAAACGACTTCTAATACCATCCCGAGGAGTAAGCCTTAGTATTTTTGTGATATAATTTTTAGTCAAAGTTTGTAATGTTTGACTTCTCGGGATGTGAGAATTGCATGTTTTTTCTCGAACGGGGAAGGAGTATGTTTCATTGCACAGAAGCAGAATTAACAGATAGGTGTTTTAGCCTGAATGGGCATTTCATGGTGCACGGACTTCAAGCAGCAACATAGCAGCAGCGACAGCGCCGCGGACGGGAGCCGGAGCCGACGCTGCTTGCTACAGCCGTGTCCGCGTGCTTCCCCGCAACAGTGCCGTCGATGCTCCCGCGTCTGCAGGGCCCAGCAGCAGGGGTCAGCATCGTTCTCGATCCACTGGTTGCATCCGGATCGGAGCTGCACGCCAGTGCATGCGTGACCACCGATGCCTGCTGCGTTTGCTGGGCGTTGCCATGCCTATTCCTTGCCGTGATGCCGCCGTGCCGCGTACTCCTACTGGCTCTGGCTGCTCAGTGCTCAGTTCTTGATGATCCATGCAGTGTCATTGCTGGGTCTCCTCTTTTTTTTCGGCAGCAGCACAGGGCACTGCACACACTGCACGGTTTGGTCAAAGTGGCCACAGTGCTCGCGTCGACGCAGCGCAAGGACAGCGCACAGTTAGGAGGAAGGTGAACCTGACAGGTTGGCCCCACTATGCAGAGAGATAGAAATAAGAGGATAGGATAGAGAAGGGTATTTGGACGTTTACACTCGTCGGACCCACATGTCAGGGTCCCAAACGGCTAAAATCAGACGGAGCATAGACAGAATGTCAGTGTAAAGAAGTTTAGAACGGTAGCACTAGTGGGAGCTCATGTTTTTTAATGGCTCGGGTGAAATTGCATACTTTTTTAATGGCAAACACATGAAAGTCCCTTCTTTTTTTTTTTGAGGATACACATAAAAGACCCTTCTATAAACGGTGGATGAACCAAAAAAAAAATCAAAGCGGCTTAATTTTTTTTTTTTCGAGTGAGTATGTTTCTGAGATCTGCGATCTATAGAAACGCCTAAATTACATCACTCTGTCTAATAAATTACATTAAAAAATATTACAAATATAGTAATATGACCGTGTAAAATATATGTCTGATTGTATGGAAAATAATCTGGTTGTTTAGAAGACTAAACAACCAGTTATTACCTAGACGTATTCTTTAAATAAATAGAGTAGTTTCTGATTCTCAATTTAGAGAAGACATTTTAGAATAGTCAAGGGGGGCTGTGTTGATTTTTTCCCCACTATTTTTTGTGCTGGCCACAGGACCGCAGGAGTCAGACTGAGGAATACTTGCAACCCGTTTTTCTGTTAGTAGGCCTGGCCACTTTCTCCTCATGTCTGGGCCAGATGTGCATGGGCTTCAAAGCCCGTAAAATAATGGTGCGTTCCCTCCGCCCTGCGCCGAAGGCAGCTGAGACGCCCGTCACCGCGGCGGCTCCTGTCGCCGCCTTCAGACGCGGCGGCGGCTCCCCAGCGCGACTTCGGCTAATTTACGTCACAATGCAGGAAGTCGATGAGCAAACGATATGCCGTTCCATCGCCGCGTGACGGCCGTCTCGGTGCCGGTGGTGATGGGGTCTGGTCACCGATGGATGACCACGGCCCGCCTGTGAACAATGGAGGTATCAGGTATGTGCTTGCTTCTTCGATTGGCTCAACAATGGGGATTCATCTCTGTCGGGCACACACTGGAATACCTATTGATAGGTAGATCTATCACATATCGTGGTGTTGCTAGCTGTCTCCATATGGATCATTTTGATTATCTCATTTTCCACTGAATCGTCACAAGAGTACACTAATGTTGCTGGGAAACGGTCTGGTGTAAGGCGTTCAGCCTTTGGATATGTTTGTGTTTTTTATAATTTTAATTTGGTATACTTATTTCGGGTCTTGGATTGCACGAGGTTCTACAATCTGGACCAACAGGTGAACAAATCGGTAGTACATTAACATTTGGATGATGGACTTACTATGTGCGTGGGTGATGGAAAAGTGCAAAACAGCAAATCAAAGAACAATGTATATTTCAGGATCGCGTGGAACTAGGATTAAACCCACATATTGATTTGCTGCTTTTATGAATATGTATATTCATCTACTGAAAATTGTGCAATAGTAATTCAAAGGTGCTACATGAATATAATTTTCATTGTTTTTTGTTTTGGGATACTTTATAAAACATAGATAATGAGTCAAGAGTCATCTCAATAGGGAATATCTTGGCTAAGATGTGGAATGTGACTGGGGCAGGGGGCAGGAAAGGAATGGCTTGGGTGGCATTTCCAGTCCGTCGATATTCTTCTCCAGCGTGACTGTATTCATGGAAGGACGACTTCCTGGGGCCATCTGTATGCACCACAAGCCAACTAGAGCAATCTGCTTTGCAGTCTCTTCTAGCTCGCATGTGACTTCGTGGCTTTGCAATTGCTTTACCACGCAGTCATAAATCCAGTCGGTAAAATAAGTTTCACTAGAATTCTCAGTATTTCCCCGGCCGCTTACCATTTGTAGTATCATCATTCCATAGCTGTAAACGTCTGACTTAGTTGACACAGCTCCAAACCCTCTATACAACACTTCTGGAGCAATGAAACCAATGGTGCCTCTTGCATCAGCCATTGAGAGAGCGCTGTCCTTGATGTGACACAGTTTTGCCAATCCAAAATCAGCAATTTTCGGACAGAAGTCTTCGTCAAGAAGGATGTTGTGGGGCTTAATATCAAAATGGATGATGCAGGTGCTGCAGCCTTGATGCAAATACTCCAGGCCCCGGCGATGCCAATAGCTATTTTCCTCAAGTTTTCCCATCCAAGTGCCGACTTTAAACTCTCTGAATAAATATACTTCTCTAAAGAGCCATTGGCCATATACTCATAAACAAGGGCTCTCTTAGATCCCTGTAAACAAAAAGCCAACTAAACTGACAATATTGACATGAGAAGTCCTACCAATGCTAGTAACCTCATTTTAGGAATTCCTCTCCATTGCCTTTGGATCCTTTTAAGAGTTTCACAGCAACCATATGGCCATCTGGTAGAGTTCCCTTGAATACTGTGCCATAACCACCCTCTCCTATTTTTTCCTTAAAACCTCTTGTTATTTTCTTCAGATCCGAAAGTGACTGTACTTCTTTGGGGTCAGTGATTGATATCTCTTTATTATCTCTTCCATATTTGATTTACTCCGAGCATGCTTTTGGAGAATGAAGAGACCGAGCTTTTGTTTCCGATGGTATATGAACCAAAGAAGACATGTGAAAAGCAACCCAGCTGTAGCAGACATGGAACCTAAAAAAATTAAAACCATAGAATGAAACCCGACCATGGAAATATACACTACTATAGAAGTTTTCCATCTATGCATATGCAAGTTCTCGAGGATGCTATAATTTGTAATTTAATATTCTCCCTAGAGTTCTCCTGTAATATCAGATATAAGATATCTGCAAAACTGATAAGAATACCAGTAGATCCTATTCTGTTATTATCACATAAGAGCACGGGGCTAACCTGCCACCTGAAACTTTAGATAGTAGTATAGTATGTATAGCTAGCCAAATAAATAAATACTACTTCTGTCCTTGAATAAATTAATTCCTAGAGATGTCTTAAATCAAACATTTCTTAGTTTGACCGGATTAATAGAAAGGAACACAAAGGCTTATGACACCAAATTAGTATTGTTATGCTACTACATAAAATGTGTTTTCATAAATATGTGTGGTTTTTCTATAAATGGGGCCAAACATAAAAAAAATTGGCATCCAAGAATTGATTTTTATTCAGGGATGGAGGGAGTACCTATTAGAATTATTCTGATGTTGTGCCTCCTGTCTGCAATATATATTGATTCTAGTTAGCAACGTCTCAATCACAATTAAAAATTATCCAATAATGACTGAGATAGCATTATTAGAGAAACCGGTAGGGAAGTGCAATATGACTAGTAATTTTTCCATGACAGCATGACACAGTCTATTTTTTCTTAGCATTTTCGTTTTTTTAAAGGAGATATGTTTCTAAAATTAGTGTAATAATATAGTAGTGTTTCAAGTTTCAACTGTTTTACTAATGTAGTAAATTGGCTGTTGCAAAAGCTCTCATGTTGCATTCACTAACAAAGTGCCATAACCAAACCTGTTACTGAGTCATGTTTTTGTCTCCCTAGCAGGTATAGTTTTGTGGTATCCCCAAAGATCTTAAAAGACTACCATACAAGTTGGGAGCCATAAGTTTCTTAACAAAACCTTTTCTGTGACCAATATGTTAGTTAATGCAACATAAAATAGGTAGGCTGCCATATTCTGTACTTCACCTCAGGTCTGCCGGTGCTAGGGGCCATCAGATGAATGTAAATGTAAATGTAAACGATCTCAGATGTCCTACTGGCACGTTAACTGACTGTGACTTTGGTTTTCAATTAGACTCGAAGAATCTGACATTCTGCACACTTAATGCATAATTCAATTTATTTGATTGCAATAATCTCACATGTGAATTTACCAGATGGAGGCTGCCATGTCAAGAGGAAGCCATCGCTGATGAGTTGCTCATAGCTGCTTGCATTCGCCTTGCCAAATGCCCTCCACACTGGCACAAGGGTAGTGCTGCATCCCTCTACCGAGTACTGCTTGTAATTGCTCGAGTCATTGTAATGTCCTCCAACATTAACAAGCAAGCTGCTGCCACATTTCGTCTTCACAAGCCCCCTATCAGGCTCCGGTGTCTTGGTGCACTTGTAGAAGATGAGGTTCAGATTGACGGGGCTGATCGAGAATGGAAGGCCGATTTTGGAAGAGGTGTTGGCAGTCAGAACATGGCAGCCCTTGGAGTTGGATCCGATGATGTCCTCGAGCTTGTGGATATCAGCGATAAGAAAGGAGTTGTTGTTGTAGAAGATGTTGAGGATCTGGAATCTATACTTTTTTGCCGATAATAGCCGAGGTATGGAATGCTGTTGTTGCAATGGACCTCGAAGCCCAGCTGACCGCATTTTGTGTCTGTTGCCTGCTCCGGAACAAATCCAAATGGCTCTGAGATAGTCAGGTTGCCGCATATCTTAGGGGAGCAGCTAGCCTCTTGGTCATCTGCTGGTTCAACGGCTGCTACAGGTGAGAGAGGTAACCATAGTAAGGCCAAGCTAAACGGGGACATCGGAGTGGAGATGACAAATTGGGTGGAGGGCGGAGAGGCAGAGTTGAGAGATGTATACATGGTTGCAGCTAGTCGAACAGAGTAGATATGAAGAACTTGCATTGTTGGTTGGCTGAGAAGTGGAGTGCCCGAAGGGCAAGTCTTGACTACAGAGCTGACACGACCTGAGCGGCTGAGCCATCATCATACTATGACTGGTCGTGTATACCTTTTGAACACAACAGTGTGGTCTTGGTTGGCAGGCCAGCTTAGTCTAATCACTGTCATCAGCTTCTAGTCCTTGTATGCTTCGGAAATTAGATTTTTTTTGTTGGCTGCACCTGGTTCTGGTTGGGGGTGACTCTGTGGCTGTACAGCCGGAACCAATTCCAGGAAGATGTTGACTGACTCTAGTCAGAGTACATGGGAAGGATCCAGATTGTTAGTGGTTGTGCATTACTGATTTCTGTTGGCGTTCTGGCAGTGGTAGACTTGTACTCGTGATATTCACAGTCAGCTGCCGTGGGCGTCCTGGCAGGTGCATGTGCATGAGACTTCCAACACGAGAGCGCATGCCAATGTAAGTCTCACAAAACACTTATATCATATTAGCCCCTTTTCAGTTTGATCTGATTTCTGACGTAACTGGAGTAATGGTATATATTCTTTATACATATGTGGAAATTTGCATAATTTTAATTTAGTTTTCAGGAGAATTTTTTCTTAACTTCAGGCAGACTAGGTCTGCAGATCTATCTTTTAAAGCCGTGTCATGATATAATTAATTAAGTTTTAAAGGCACTAGTTATTATCGTCATCTAAAGTCGTTTGCCTTTGGGAGTAATTTTGTGCTCCAGGCAACGGAAGCAAGATTTATGCTTGTTATTGGTCCATGTTACGTACATAGTTACCTGGTCGTCTTAGATATCCAACTTGATATGCTCTAGGCTATATATCAAGGGATCCCATATATCAATCCTTATATTATTATAGGAGCACTATGATGACTAATTTGATACTGGTATTGAGGACTTGGGTAGAGAGAGAAGTAAAAGCATCAATATAATATACGTAGTTATGATCGGTTTGCCCGGGAGCAATGATACTCCACTAATTTGACAACTTTCAACGAAAGATGCACTGCTACATTTTTTTTAGAGAAAAGGTTCCCGCTTTTATTCAAAAGTGAAACATAACATCCAGGTTACAGAACAACGCTTAAGCACCCTCACTCACAACACTTAAACTCGGAGTGGGGTTATCGGACCTAGCCAAGCACTGAGCGTTCAGATTATTACAGAACAAATCCACCCTCTGCCCCTCGCTGGCGGCCCTTGAACAACGAGCAGGCGATTGAACCGACTGTGACGACGACCCCATTGATATCCACTCGACTTGCTCCGGTTGCCTGCAGAGGTCTTCCAGCTGTTGAATCACTCGCCCGCACGGATCTTGTCCTCCTCCTTGAACGTAATCAACCATCCCCGCAGCATTCTTGTCAACTTCAATAGCACCATCTTCCTGCCCATCCATACAGAACCCTGAAAGCATAGCTTGTTACGAGTTTTCCAAATTGTCCACAAAACCGCGGATGAAACCGCATTAGTCACAACATGTTTCTTGTTGGACAACCAACAGGTAGCAACAGTTTGAAAATTTGCACCAATATTTGTACCAGGAAGTTCAGACATAATAGTCCACACAAATTGAGCCACACAACAATCAAAGAATAAATGGTGAATTGTTTCCTCATCAGCACAGAATAGACAAAATTTTAGATCAGCCACTTCCCTTCTTTTCGTAGATTGTCTCTATTGAGTAATTTATTATGAGATAGCAACCACAAAAAAGAATTGGACTCTTGGGGGGATAGTTATCTTCCACAATGCATTGAACAAAGATAGGTGTGATACCTCTATCATTAATGATAGCATACAAAGTCTATACTGAGTACTTCCCCTTGGGAGTATAAGCTCACAACATTTGATCTTCCTCCTCACTTAGTGTGATTCCTTCAATTAAACCTAACAGTTCAAACCACATGTTCATCTGAGCTTCAGAAACATCTCTTCTGAAAGAGAGCTTAAGCTCCCCATCCCCGCTGCACTGGCTAATTGTTTTACCATGTTGCTCATTAATCAAATACAAAGGCCAAAAAATAATAGCCAGGCTAGTATTCCCTATCCATTGGTCTTCCCAAAACCTAATCTTATTCCCATTACCAACCACCCACCTAATACCCATTGAAGCAGCCTTAATAGCCTGTGAGTACACCTTTCCGTAAAAGGAGATGTGCCTCGGGGCAGCACAAACAGATTTGGATGGTTAGTCCTATATTTGAAGTCTACTATATTAACCCAAATAGCATCCTTATTTAACTGATACCTGAAAATCCAAGAAGATAGTAATGCAAGATTTAAATTCCTCAAGTCAGGGATCCCCAAGCCACCTTTTTTTTTTTTGCTGAGACACCATCTCGCCAATTGGCCGATGGTATCTATGTTTTTCTTTCGAATTATCCCGAGAGAAAGTGACCCATATGGGAGTTTAACATATTAATAGCCCATTTTGGAAACTTGACTATAGATAAGAGATAAATTGGAATGCTTGCCAGACATGCTTTCAAAAGCACTAATCTAGCAGCATAGGAGAGCAATCTCCCCTCCAACCAGCAATTCTTTTAATAATTTTGTCAATGATTGGTTGGAGGTCCTCCCCGCTTAGCTTTCTAAAATGTAGAGGTACTCCTAGATACTTAATAGGAAATTCACTTCTTTTACAGCAAAAGAGTTTAGCAAAGCTATTAGACTGATCCTCATCTAAACCTATAGTTAAAAGGTCACTTTTGTCATAATTAATCTTCATACCTGACATTTGCTCAAAGCACACCAACAACCATTTGAAGTTGCTAGCCTTATCCAAGTTATTTTCCAGAAAAAGTAAGGTGTCATCTGCATACCGTAGACTAATGATACCCCCCTCATAAACTTGAGGAAGCAGGCCAGAGATAAGTCCCTGGTTAGCTGCTCTCATCATCATTTTGGAAAACACATTTGCCACTAGATTGAAAAGTAAAGGGGAGAGAGGGTCCCCTTGTCTAAGTCCCTTACCAGGTTTGAAGTAGGTATTGTTTTCATCATTAATCCTAACACATATGGAACCACCTTTCACTACCTGTCTTATCCAGTTTCTCCATTTAGGGCTAAAGCCTCTGGATTCAAGCATTTCCTCAAGGAAGGACCAACTGACTCTATCATAAGCTTTCTCATAATCTAGTTTTAGAATAATTCCTTCCTGTTTCTCCCTCTGAACCTCATGAATTATTTCATGGGCAGCTACAACACTGGTACATTCATTCACCTATTCACAGGTTTAGGAGACACTACATGTCACCCCCCCACCCCATTTGTTTTTACAATAGTGGGAAAGTATCATGTTTCACATAACGTTCTTATTTTGAGGAAACGAACTAAAGCTGTTTAGTTTTTTTTTTTCAACCACCTCAAAACTTGCATTTGTTTATACTAATGTAGAAAAACAAAAGGGCCTAGATTTGCGTCATAGAGCGCAAGAGAGAGAGAGAGAGAGCATTTTAGCCTTGGCGGGCTGGCTATACATACACACCTTCTACCGTCGCTCTCAGTAGGAATAGGACATGATTTTTTTTTTATCGAATATGCATCTAAGGAGAAAGAGTTTACTTTTTACAAGAGAAGGCGGCTTGGCCGCTGACAGTGATTTAGGATACACCAATGCCAAATTAAAATATTCTACATTGTACATTGCTTAGAATAGTCTCGTGAGATAAGGGACTCTTGAATGACCAAGGCAGAAAGAATGTTTTGATTATATACTGGACCACCATGTACATACCTACCCCTCATAGGACGTTGTTTCTATTTTTTAAGGCACAAAGCAAGGGATGCTGTAGGCTAAGAAAACCCAGGCTTAGGCCTAATAAGTGGTTTGACTATCATCCTTGCACCAGGCTGTCCACAACCTGAGGTCACCTTTGCGTTAGGTTTGTAGCACTTGCATTTTCTACACTCAAATTGCGAGCTGAATCTTCACTGCAAAGAGAGAAACATGTGAAGGTCAATACTTTAATTTTGAAGTTTTACAACAAATGTGCATTGCAGTGTCTTACATTATTTGACCTAAGTTTTGCTTAGGTGGCATGTCTAACTCATCTAATCTCCTCCCAAACATATCCAAAACGTTTGTTATTGTAGGACGATGTACAGGTAATAGTTGTATGCACCATAAACCAATTAAGGACATCTTCTTTGCCATTTCCTCAAATTCACTTCCGATTTCACAGGTTTGTAATCCATCATCTTGAGCAAAGTGGTCATAAATCCAATCTGGAAAATACATTTTACTGGAGTTCTCATCCATCGATTCAACATTTTTTCCGGCCTCCGACCATCTCCAACAACATCATTCCGTAACCATAAACATCGACTTTGTTGAGACAACTCCAAAAGTTGGATAGAGAACTTCAGGGGCAATAAAGCCAATTGTTCCTCTGGGGTAAGTCACTGAAAGCCTACTCTCTTTTGTGCCACACACAATTTTGCTAGACCAAAGTCTGCAATCTTTGGGCAGAAATCTTTGTCCAGAAGGATGTTTTGAGGCTTGATATCGAAATGAACAATTCGTGCGTTGCAACTATGGTGCAAATATTCTAGCCCACGGGCAATTCAATTGCAATTTTATACAGTTTATCCCATCCTAAAATTCCTTTGGGGTTCTCTGAATAAATATACTTATCTAAAGAACCATTTGGCATGTATTCATATATAAGAGCTCGTTTTGAACCTTCCAAACAAAATCCAAGCAAGCTAACAATGTTAACATGGGATGTTCGGCTGATGCTCAAGACCTCATTCACAAAGTCCTCTCCATTTCCTTGTGATAGATGCAATAATTTAACAGCGACAAGATGACCATTGTCTAGCCTTCCACTGAAAACTGTACCATAACCACCTTTTTCCAAGCTTATTGCGAAGGAAATATGTTATCTTTATAACCTCTGAGTAATCATATCTTTTTGGAGTAAGGGATCCGTGCAATGTGACCAAGTCTTCAATGTTTCTCTCCATGATGTTCGTACCAAGAACCCTTACTTTGTTACCCTTCCCACTCCATATCAATGCATAAGTAGCAATGCCACACACAAAACTCAAGAACGTAGCTGCTAACAAGAACCCTGAGATTGAAGAGTGTTATTTTGGATTTGGAAGCACAACAATGCCATTTTAGGTACTAAAGGGCACAATTAAGTAGTTAAATATAAAGGGAGATGGATTCACAAAGAACAAAAAAATAGGAGACTGTAATGCTTTGTTTTCCGTAGGGTGTATCGAAGAGCATCAAAATGCTTGATTCTTATGAGGATCACGATGGAGAATCAAGCACTTTCTACAAGTTCTATATTAAGCAAACTCCAAACTGAGCACAACAAGTCTCTAATCTTACAAAAGCACCTCCAAAGAAGGTCAAAAAAAAAAATCACCACTAAACTATCTAGGTGTTGCATATCATGAACGAGTAACAAGACAGAGACCTTATTTAACCTAATCCAACATAAAGAAATGGGTGGATGGACACAATGCAAGCTTCTATCTACCAGTGTTGGTTCTAGGACTGGAGCAAAGAGGGTGCTATGTAACCATAGATAGATAAACATCTTACTAATTTTAAACTTCGAACAAACTAAATGATATCATAGACGTGGTAAACAAGGCAACAAACAATATAAATTATTTTGGGTGACAAGTGCCAAGAAGAGAGACGCCTTAGTTATTTCTTGGTTGTCTCTCTAAATTGATTTTGAGAGGCACTTATTTCTTGGTTGTCTTTGTAAATAAAGGGATCGAATAGAAAAATCACCATGTGTTTTTAGAGATGTGTACAATCCGTGATTGCCTTTTGTAAAACAAACGTGTTGCCTTCTAAAATTAGTTTTGTAGTACTGTACTTACCTTTATGATGTTTGTTTGTCATTGTAAAAATTTATTCTTCTTACTGGATTACGTGTTCAACACCCCTCTAAAACCAAATATTTGAACGAAAGTGCCCAAGGAAACTAAGGTTTATTTCAACACAGTATTGGCAGCTCGTGTGCTTTGATTTTTGGCATACCTATGATTATCTTCATGGCCGTACCGTCGGTACCTGCATTGGCATACTTTTATTATTAACTAAGACTTCTGTATTGATTAATTACTCAAGGAAACTGATGACATTGGAAATCTGTTCCAAACTGTAAATCATTTTAACTTTTCTAGAGACATAACCTTTGCTATACACATAGATATATACATTATAAGTTTGTGTATTATCTACCATAGATATTAATGTGTTTTTCCTCAAAAAAAAATAGATATATACATTATAAGTTTGTGTATTATCTACCATAGATATTAG
Source organism: Hyparrhenia diplandra (assembly GCA_015847255.1). NCBI lineage: Eukaryota > Viridiplantae > Streptophyta > Magnoliopsida > Poales > Poaceae > Hyparrhenia > Hyparrhenia diplandra. The sequence goes on from JADLZK010009041.1 coordinate 234,203, forward strand.
TGTGTGTTTTCCGCAAAAAAATAGATATTAGTGTGTTTTTCTATATAACTAGATTAAAGTTAGAGAAGTAGTACTTAACATGAAGTAAAAATAACCTATATTTTAGACAATTATCCTCATTGCTAGCGCCAAGCGAGTCATGACTAGGAGCGTTCGAAGAAAAACTACACATCACTAATTCTTACCTTGACGCGTGGTCGAGCAGAGCAACTCGTCGCGGCAGAAGCACTGAAACGATTGTTGGACGAACCGGCACTCTCCTCCGCTCCGTCTGCACGCAGCGCAGTCTCCCGCCGCCGTCCACTCCAAGAGGAACCCATCGCTGATCAACTCCTCGTAGCGATCAGGAGCCGGCTCCATTATTCCGTCATGGAACTCGCGCACGGGCACGCTGACAAAGCTGCAGTTCGTCGGAACACCCGTCGGCCCGTCGCCGTCGGAGACGTAAGCTCCCATCGTGTGGTTACCACATGGCCGTGGCAGTCGTATGCTAGGAGGAACCTCGCAGTTGTAGACGAACGTGAGGTTCCTGTTCGCCTCGCTCACCTTGAGCGGGAGGCGGGACGAGAGGCCGGAGGAGACGTTGAAGTCCGGGACGTTGCACGTCTCGTCGCCGGCGAAGGTGGCCGCCTCGACGACGGACACCACAAGGGAGCTGTTGTCGTATGATATGTCTCGGACGCGGTACGGCCGGTGCTCCGTGAACGCCCTGTCGAGGTAGGCGCGGCGGCCGGCGTTGCACGTCAGGCGGAGCGCCGGGAAACCGCAGTACGGCGGATGCACGCCGCTGAGCGAGAACGGGTACGTGATGCTCAGGTCCCCGCATCTCGCCGGAGCGCAGGTTGCCGTGGTGTTGTCGTCGACGGTGGCTCTTGCTACGTGGAGGAGCAAGGAAGCTAGCGCGACTGCTTGCAGCAGTTCCAAGGCCATGGCCATCGAAGGACACACGGAGGGACCTGCTGCAGTGTGATGCCTGCTGGGCGCGAAATATCTAAAAGTTGCGTGTGCGAACCTGGACTGGCTTTTGTCACAGATTGTCAACCTTCCCAATAGGTGACTCCAAAATACTGGAAAACAGTCTTCGACGACCAGTAAATAAACGATGTTCACATTTTTCTTGCTGAATGAACGCGTGAAGCAGCGTTCTGCTACGACCATTACAGAGTTGTAAGTGCTGTCAGAGAAGGTTGACACTTAAACGCAACGCGGGATGCACCACACAATGTTACTGTACACTCCAAACAAATGAGTGATTTTTAGTGAAGTGCTGACTATTCCAGAGCAGATGTGAAGTCTTTGAATCCACGCGTGGAATTTCTTCGACTGAAGAATATTAGAAACGGTCGATAAAATGTTCTGAAAATATACGGTTGTTAAGAGTTCAGACTCGGGCACGCAATCGGGCATGGTTAGAAAGGAACCATTGTAAAAGTTGGGCCGTGTATGCGCATAATTCCGGCCTTCCGGGCCGGAAGATTCACGGGCTTCAGGCCCGCACGAGCTGCACGAGTTCAGGGATGAAACCTCGTATATTTGGGCCGAATATCATTTCATCCCGAGGTTCCGCCTTGAGGTGCGGCGGCGAACGCACGAACCACCACTGCGACTGCGAGCCATCGTCCCACTACCACTACCACGCAATCGCAACTGTTGCCGTCGCATGAGCTGGGTCGCCGAAAAACCTTCGTGCCCCGCGTCGGTGAGGGCTTGGTACTTCGGTCCCTGGCGGCAGACGTCTCGACTCCCGGCGGCGGCGGCGCGTATGGCAGAAGGTCGCAACTCATGGGATGATTGGGTTGCCTGGACTCGCGTTTTGCGGCCGTGCAGAACCAGGCAAGCAGTGCCATCCAACGAACTAATAAGTAAGTAGATTCACAGCTTTGCTCTGATTTTCCCTGTTTCAGTTCTCGTAAGCCGTAAGCGTTCATCAATCTGACTATTAGTTTGTGGAAACTGTGATCTGATTTGAATTGGAACCATTGACACAGTTTGATTGGGTGAAATTTATTTGTCTGGAGTGGATTCATTTATACGGCCTTTAAAACGGGGGTGTACAGCCGTAGGATTATTATTGCCGGACTTCAGATATGATGCACTGCTACCCGGATTGCCAGGACGGAGAATTTTGAAGGAACTAGTAATGCGATTTATATTCAGAAAGATGCACTTCAGCCATGAAATGTGATTTATATTCATTTGTCTCTCAGGAGTAGTTTGATGCGGTTGGGAATAACCAAACTTGATTCCAAGCAAAATTATGCCTCTTTCTGGCCCATTGTACATGGATAACCATGTTTAGCTTCATCTTCTTATTTATTATTCTTATTCTGATGACCAGTATTGATGTGCACACTAGTACTTTATAAATTGCTAATACTGGGCTACCATGTATGGATAGTAGTATTAGTACTTTATCTGAAAAAAAACTCCCTTTGGGTTTCATTATGTATACGTCCTATGCAAGATACTATAATAAGATAGACCTTCTGATTTGAACCCCATTAATATGCCTGGTTCATAATCCATTACTCTAGAGTAGGTGGTCATTTCAGAAAGTTGATTACTCTCACAGGATGTTTATTCTCGACAATGTGGAGGGCCGTAATATAACATTTGAATTCACGTGCTTTATCTCTTCAGCTTTCAGTCCTTCACTAGAACCTTGTGTTTCAGCAGAGGTGCTAGGACTCATGCTTTGTGTATTCAAATTGCAAACTGAATCTTCGCTGGAAAGACGAGAAAGGAGTTGTATAAAATTATTAAAAAAGACAACTACAGAAATGTAGAGAGCGAACATCTTACAGTATTTGACTGAAGTTCTGCCTTGGTGGCATGTCCAATTTGTGTAAGTCTCTTTCAAACATTTCTAAAACCTTGGTTATGGTAGGGCGATGCATAGGTAACATTTGGATGCACCACAGACCAATTAGAGTCATCTTTCTGGCAATTTCCTCCACTTCACTTGTGACATCACAACCATGTAATCCATCTTCTTGGGCAAAGTGATCATAAATCCAATGTGGAAAATACTTTTCACTAGACTTTTGAACCACTGATTTCACGTTTTTTCTGCCTCCAACCATCTCTAGCAACATCATTCCATAACTGTAAATATCTGATTTTGTTGAGACAACTCCAAAGGTTCGTGAGTGAACTTCAGGAGCAATGAATCAATTGTTCCTCTAGCACCAGTCATTGAAAGCTTACTATCCTTGGCATGACACAATTTAGCTAAACCAAAATCAGCAATTTTTGGGCAAAAGTCCTTATCTAGAAGGATATTTTTTGAGGCTTGATATCAAAATGCACTATTCGTGTATTACAACTGTGGTGCAAGTATTCTAGGCCACGAGCAATCCCAATTGCTATTGTATAGAGCTTTTGCCACCCTAAAGTTTCTTTGGGTTTCTCAGAGTAAATATACTTATCCAAAGAACCATTTGGCATGTACTCATATATAAGAGCTCTTCTTGAGCGCTCTAAACAAAACCCAAATAAGCTAACAATATTAACATGTGATGTCCTTCCAATGCTCATAACTTCATTCAGGAATTCCTCCCCATTCCCTTTGCACTCATGCAAGAATTTGACAGCAACAAGGCGATCATCATCTAGCCTTCCTTTGTAAACTGTTCCATAACCACCTTCTCCAAGCTTATTGTTGAGAGAAGAAGTTATGTTCACTACCTCTGAGTACTTGTATCTTTTTGGAGCTAGGGATCCGTATGATTTTATTAGAGCCTCAGTGTTCCTTTCATTGGTGCTCCTAGTCTTTCTGGCAAGTAGAAACCATAGGTTTTTACCTTGCTCTTCCATATCAACATGCAAATGCATAGAACAAGCAAACTTGCAGCTGCTGTTGTCGAACCTGAGATTATTATATGTGTTATTTACTTTCTGCAAAATCAAAATCCTTTTTTTTCTTTCGTTTCTTTTGTAACGAATGAGTTTTTGTCCTCTAATTTTTTTAAAGTATAGGTTTTTTGCTCTAACTTTTGCAGCACTCTACAAAACCAGTTAGAATGCGTGCCCTATCTATCCAAACCATTGTATATTGCTTTTTCCACATTGGTTGTCATATCTTTTCGCATTGATGGAAATATTTACCTATTATTGTTGTCTTCCAGTTAGCCCTCTTGGTTCCTGCAATTGCCATAACAGATATTAGAAATTTTGATATTACATTACTTCAGTTGAAATATATATTTTGCTATATTTCTTTATGATGCACAAGGTTGAATATATATATGCTTGAATGGCATTAAAAGAAAACTTTGTAAAAAAAAAATATTGATATGTTTTTGTGGAAAATTGCGAAGCTAATGTTATGGGACTGCATATATATATATTATTATATGTCTTGCCATAAACACTGGTGATACTACTATGCTTATTTGTATTGCTGGTGAACAATTATTCTCGTAAAGGTTGCAGAAGTCACAATACTTTTTTTTAATCTATATCAATGTCCTTTTCTTTCATTTTGTCGGATGAATTATTTTTACTATTCTTTCAGAGTTACTCTTATATAGGTCAAGAGCTTGCTAAATCTTTGACCAATGTTAACTTATATGTATCTATGTTGACAAAACTATGTTTTTTTTTTGTTTTTGCCCAACGGTAATGCGAATTAGAAATGTTATTAGATATTTTAATCAAAACAATGTAGGATTTAATTAATGCACTATGTAATGTTTAGATGCCCTTACTAATGCTATTTTAATTTATTTTCAGTTGATGTTATGTCCTTCACAGATTATGAATAGGGTCAAAGAAATTTCTCTCATTGAATGGAGCAACTTTCTATTACGAAAAAGAGAATTTAGTTGTCTCTTTTATTTTTTAACTGTGATCATACCATCCGGGAACATTCTCTTACTCTCCCAACAGAACAAGAGTAGGAACATGCTTATGTGGTGTGATCATAGTTCAGAATTAAGAGAGCCAACTGAATTTCCCTCTTTCCATAATGGGAAGTTGGTCTAGTCAACGAGGAGGAATCTCTTTATCCTGTTCATGACCTCTGAAGGACGTGACACTGAGTCAAAAGTAAATCAAAATAACATTATGAACAATATGCCATGCTGTTTTTTTTTTTTTCTAATTTGCATCACCTAGAATGTAGAAACAAAAGAAAATAAAAACATAATCTTCTGAACATATGCATATAAATTAACGATTGGTCAAAAGATCTATACATAAGCCATAACAAAATCTTTAACTAGATTTTTCTGTTGCTTTCACTAGAAAGATAATGATAACTTAGCAGCCAAAATAATCATTATATGGGCGACATAAACACTATACACGTAAGACACATCATAAAACAATGTATGATTCTCTAAACAAGAATGAGATTGCATTAAAAATAATAATGAGCTTAAAACAATAGCTCAAATTTGGCCCGTGAAAGCAATAAAGGACCCACATTAAAATAGCATGCGCAAGCCACCTTTCCGTGGGCCCATCCTATGCATAGAGTAATACCACATACAATGTCCTCTAAGGTTTACCATCTAAAATATTCTAAGATTTTTGTTGCACATATAGATTTAAATGGTGAACCTTTGATTTTGGTATGAGGGCCATAAGATATCAATTCCCATTACGATTATGTGACATCCTATTGATGTGGGTATGCATGGGTACCGTTGTTGTAGTGTTCTCTTACTGTTAGAACACATTATGTATTATTTTTATTTACTGTGGACTTATGATGTTAGCTTGTCGATCAAAGAGGAGAATATTGGAGGTTTTGGGATGGTTCATATCTCCCGGAGCGATTTCTTTGGCCGAGTCAAGCTGACCAAGTTGGACTGGAGGCACCCAAACTGACCAAGTTGTGTCCCTTGGTCAGCCAACACCAATAAGAGGACCAGACTCCAACTCAAGTAATCAACATCCAAGGATTAGCCAACCTTATGGGAAAGCGGTGTCATCATAAAGGTGATCATCAAGGTTCTAGATCGAGTGACGGGAAAGCGGTGTGATCATCAAGGTTCTGGAATGATAGAAAGGTCATTGTCGTCACGCCTTCATCACCAACAATTAGGAGTCATCTATAGATAATATGTTCCTAGCTAGCGTCTTCTGACCTCTCAACGAGGATAATATGTTCAAGTTAACTTGATTACGACAGCCATGGCAGCAGACTACCTTACGGCTATGGTTAGTCTGTTAATCCATTAATAATGTGTTCAAGTTAATTAACTAGATTATAGATCATTTGTTGAACTCCAAGTTCTCTAATAGCGTGTTTTTCCAAATATACTTGCCTTGATATTGAAAGTTATGTCGTTTTTGCCTATATGTGCCCTTTAGTAGTTGGTTTTCACATAGATTTGGTTTGCACTAGATATGTTCCCTTAGTAGCTCTTAGGCTGGATATGGATAGTACAAACATGATGTGTATTTTTCCCGTGAATTTTCTCCAAATTAGTATTGTAAAGACAGATGTATTCATGCTCAACGAATGAATTGTTTAACAAAAGAAATATGAGCGTACGTTCTCCTCATCATAAAAAAAATTGCAACTGAACTCACCGCAGGCCGTCGAGTCGTACACGCCGTCGGAGCAGTAGCACTCGAACCCATCGTCGCTGACAAATGTCAGGCACTGGTGCTTTCTACGGCTGATTTTGGCTGATTCTGTGAGAGGAGGTTATAAATTGACTCGGAATGAATCAGAGTTGAGATTGTGTACACCAAAAAGATCCTGCAAGACTGAACTGACAATTCAGACGACAGAAGTGCCTTTTTCAGTAAAAGTGCCAAATTGTTGATGAATACTATGAAATTCAGCTTGCAAGATAATTGAAGTGCCTTCTTCAGTAAAGTGCCAAATTGTTGATAAACTACACTGCCATCTCTAAGCTTAAGTCGTAACGATGAAATGGGGATGAGATCCCAATACATAGGATGAGAGCAGTCCTTGATGCAAAATTTCGTCATGAACAGTCAAGAAATTGCATATATGTATAGAAGATAAGTTACAGAGTATTAATCATCATCAACATCATTTTCCTAAAGCTGTAATCTACACGAACATATGACAATTGAAGAAGAATGTCAGTTACATGATCTAGCTTTCCAGAGCGCCAATATGTATCGCTGAGTTGGCCTGTCCATAAACAATATGTATCATAACAAATTGTTTTACAACGTTTTTTTAACTTTTTTTATGTGTAAATTCAAAGGTATAGATTGTACTTCAAATTAGTTGCGGAGCCAGCAACCTGGCCACCTAGGGCAGCTGCCTATGCTCGTCCTCGGTTGGCCAAGGTGCATCTAGGCTGCAAGCTCTACAGATTAGCAGCGAGGACGTGAAGTCCTTAGGATTGCCCAAGCTCTACAAACTTGTTTGGCTCTACCAGACTGCCACTGCTTCAAATCATTTGCTTTTGAGTTGGATTGTGGAAGGTAGTTGAAAGGGAGGTCTCTCCTGAATCTCGGCAGAACAATCCAAGTTCAGATGAAAAATGAGACGGCACTGGGGACACGAAAGCAATGGTTTCGGGGGCATTTCCAATTCATCTAGGTTCTTCTCCAACATTTCTATAACCCTGCTCATGGATGGACGATTTTCTGGAGTCGTTTGTATACACCACAAGCCAACAAGGGTCATCTGTTTTGCAATCTCTTCTGTCTTGCATGTGACTTCATGACTTCGTAAATCTTTAACCAAACGGTCATGAACCCAATTTGGAAAATATTGCTGACTAGAGTTCTCTGTGTCTTCTGTAAGATTTTTTCCTTCCTCCTACCATTTCTAACAACATCATTCCGTAGCTGTATACGTCTGACTTGGTGGACACAACTCCAAAACCCCTTGAAAATACTTCTGGAGCAATAAAACCGATGGTACCTCTTGCTTCAGCCATTGAGAGGGCACTATCCTTAAGATGACACAGTTTTGCCAATCCAAAATCTGCTATTTTGGGACAAAAGTCTTCATCTAGAAGTATGTTGTTTGGCTTGATATCAAAATGGATGATGCGTGTATTACAGCCCCGGTGCAAATATTCCAAGCCTCGTGCAATTCCTGTTGCTATTTCTCGCAACTTCTCCCATCCAATGGCCCTTTTTGTTTCTTCTGATTGTATATACTTCTCCAATGACCCATTAGGCATGTATTCGTAAATAAGTGCTCTCTTAGGTCCATGTAAACAAAAACCAAGTAAATTGACAATATTTACATGGGATGTCCTACGGATACTCACAACCTCATTCACGAACTCCTCTCCATTTCCTTTTGACCCTTTCAGTAGTTTCACGGCAACCTTCCGGCCATCTTCTAAAGTCCCCTTAAATACCGTGCCATAGCCGCCTTCTCCTAACCTATCTTTGAAGGATCCAGTTATCTTCTTTACCTCTGAGTATTTGTACCTTTTTGGGACGAGAGAATCATATCCTTTTAGTATTTCCTCTATATTTGATTTATAGCTTTTGTACTTTTGGTTGGATGTAATGTGCTTTTCCTTTCTCTTCTGGCGGTACATTATCCAAACAAGGGATGCAAGAATCAAGCTGGCTGTAGAGGACAAGACAACTGAAAAAGGATATATCATGTTATTACTCACCAATTTGTATTGGCAACAGCAAAACGCAAATGCTGGTTTTATCAACATTACAAAGATAAGATGCACAACACACTCTTTGTTGTGGAATAATATGTGTATTTTGATCAGGGAAAAATCAACTCATTAGATTTTGCCCCTTAGTTTTCTCTTACTATATGTTAACATCGCTCACATCGCCAGGATTTGTTTTGAAATTGTTTTCCGTGGCGGACATTTAAAAACCGTCACGGTTAATGTCTCTATTAACCGTGGCGGTTTTTATTTATTAACCGTGACGGTTTTATGCCACGGTAAATAATAGTCCATATTCAAGCCCAAATGGCCCATTGTAGCCCAATAACGCGCCTCGGTATATATATGGGGACTTAGAATTTCTACATCAGTCAACCCACCCCCTCTCTCTCTCCGGCCCCTCACCTCCTCCTCCTCTACGTCGATCCGGATCCCGGATCGGCGCGCGGCGCTCCTTCCCCTTCCCGGCCCCTCACCACCTCCTCTCCGTGTGGCCCGGCACCGGCGCTCCTACCGCGGGCGGCCCAACCTCGCTCGGTGGGCGCTCGGGGCGGCTTCGGTGGAGGCTTCGGGGCGTGGCTTGGAGGAGGCGTCGGCGGCGGCTTGGCGCAACGGTCGGCGGCGGGGGCGGCTCAACGCGGTGGTGGCGGCATGGATCGAGGGCCGGTGGTGGCGGCGGCGCGTCGGCGGCTGGAGCTCGCGGCGGCGGTCGACCTCCTCCCGGCCGGCTCGCGGCGTCAAAGCGGCGCTCCGGGCGGCGCGGGCGGCGGGCGGATCACCGGCGGCGCGGTCCCGAGACCCGGCGCGCTCCGGCGGCGCGGATCGGCGGCGGCAACCCTAGCGGGCCGGATCGGGCCCCGGGCCCGTTAGGGTTTCGTGCGGGCTTTTTTTTTTTTTTTTTTTTTTATTTTTATTTATTTTCCATGGCGGTTTTGGTGGTTCCAAAAACCCGCCCGCGATATCCATCCATTTTGCGTGACCTTCCATTGGTGGCGGTTTTGAAAACCGCCACGCAAAATTGAAAATGACCGCCATGTAAATGAAATAGGTAGTAGTGCCCCCCCCCGCCCGCTCCTCCCGGGCCCCGCGTCGCTCTCCTAGGAGGCGACTTTCGGGCGGCGGCGCCACCCTCACCACGAGCCCCCTCCCCATGAGGTCCCCTTCCGGTTGTCGCCGGGCTCGGACGCGGGCGATCCAACGGGCTGCAAGGATGGCGGCCGGCTGGATTCCCTTCTTCTCCTCCCTCTTCTTTCTCCCAAAGGTGTTCAGTGGCGCTTTGGGGCTAGTGGCCGGTGGCGGGATTACGGGCCTCGCACACGGATCCGGTGCCCCCTCTGCGTTTGATCCGCCGCTGGCGTCTTGATTCATGGCGTGGTGGTGGGGGACGGTTCTGCGGCGGCGGTGGGATTTTTGGGCCTACGTGTGCCGGATCGCGTCCTCGACGATGCGCCTGCGCCTGCGTCTTGGTCCGTGGCATGGGCGGCGTGGTGGTGCACCATCGTGCGACTGGTGTGAAGAAGACGGTGGTGTGGCAGCTGCCTGGCATCGGCATGCTTGCGGTACCGCCGGTGGCCGGATCACCGCGAAGAGGTGGAGGTGCGGGCGGAGGGGCGAGGAGGTGGAGGAGGCCGTGGCCCGGCGGTGTGAGGTTGGATCGAGGCTTCGGCGTGTGGGTGGTTGCACGGGCGGTGGCCATCCGGTGCCGCTCCCAACGATTGTTGTATCACGGGCTTCCGTGCGATAGATCGAGTCTCCCTGACGGTTTTAGGGCTCGGGCGGCGCTGCAGCGTGGAGGCGCGGGTGGCCTCGTGTGAAGTGGCTGTCTAGCGTCGCTTTCGACCGAGGCCGTATCTGCACATGATGCTGGTGCACCTCCCATGAACTCCATCATTACGGATCTAGCGACGGTCTTCCTCGTTGGTCATTGGCATAACGACATGGATTTCGATAGAATTGTTGTGTTTTTACCGCGGTGACGCTTGTGGGTGCCACTTCCTCGTTGGATGCGTCGTCTCTCCTCTCCAGCACAAGGCACCATCAAGATCTTTTGGGGGTGAAAATCCGTTACCGGTCTTCTGGTCGGGTGGCGATGGCATCTTCGTATGTCATGCTCTTGTTAGAGACATCGCTTTTGGAAGATTCCTCATTGGTGTTTAGTGTTGGCGCCACATAGTTATCTCCCAATTCTTAGCGCTATTGTTGTGCATTTGACGGTGTATTCTTGTCTTGTTGCAAGCGAGGAATGTCGTGGGCGACTTCTAGGGCTCATAGAGGGTTTTCTCTTTTGTTTTTCTGGCCTATGGCCTCAGCTTTGTAATAATTGGCCTGATTCTAACTTTGGTAGATGAAGCCGGGTATGAAATACTATCATTATCTAAAAAGAATATGTTATCATTTGTTAAAGAATCAATAGAATATCCGAGTCATTTTGAACTGCGCAAATCAATTGATACACGTTATCATAGACTTGACTAACTTTTGGTCAAAGTTTATAAACTTGACATTGCCCTGTACAAACTACATTTACCATTCCGGGACGGAGAAAGTAAACAACAATAAAGAAATATACTCCCTCGGAGGATGGTATTAGAAGTCGTTTAGGGACAAATGACACGATCTCCAAAACACAACTTTGACCTCTTATTATTATAAAAATATGGGGGTTTGCTATATTTCAGTCGCCTGAAAAAAAAGGTGAGATTTCAGGCGACAAGGACAGCCATTGGATCTCCATCCAAGGGTCAGATCTGTGATCTGTTGTTTTGAGTAACAGGCACTCATAACGGGTCCGAAAAATAACCAGTAGACAACAGTAACCATTAGCAGGCCCGCGAAATCAAACCCGTTAAGCGGTGGACCTTGTTACAGCAATGAATCTAGGCCTTATACACTGGGCCGAATAAAAAAACAAAGTGACAACTACTCTACGGTGCAGATCGTGCTCTCCTACCCCTGCAGGCTTTGCACCCTTGCAGATCGTGCTCATGTCTAGCCTCCAGTTTCTTGCTTCTGTCCTCTTCTATAGTCTTGTTTCTATTTTTTATGCAAAGGAATCCATAGAATGTGTAAGTTGAAGAGAATTCAAAAGGTAAATATGAAAATTGCATGTTTCAAATTCTGCAACTACTATTTGTTATTAATGCAATTATACTGATCATGCATGTGAACCTGGCTGCTAGTTACTACTTATAGAGATTGATGCAAGAACTTACAGTAAGTCCTACATTTTCTAGTCATGCACTAAAGCACAAATCACAAGACAGAAATAATCCCAAGAAAGAAACAAGGGGCATACCTACAAAGCTTAGGGCCTTCAGCCACTCTCAGTTATGGTTAGTTCTACTCACCAGCCTCCTCCCACGTACAAAACTAGTGTCGTGTACTGTGGTGTGCTGTAGGAACAGAAGTGACTATGAATGAATATAATCTCACACATTCCAACAAAAATGACAGGGAGAAAAAATTGGTTTGGGCAGGCACAAAACACAATAGACAGAGTAGAACCAAAGTATAGTTTATGTTCAAATGTGGTGGAATTTCATTGACTTTATCTGCTGCAGTTCGAAATGTTGCTTATGACAATCATGTACAGTTGCACTCCAAAGAATCAAAGTACAGCTTATGTTCAAATGACTCACCCTTGATTTTAAGGCAGTTGGATGAGCCTTTAACGTTCTAGCTTGGCTCACTCCACCTTTTCAACTCCCTCTACAAATAAAAGAAATGCCAAAATAGGTCACACAAAGGCACAAAGCACACTGCGAGCTTCCTGGTTCACTAGCAGCCCAGCAGCTGCAGCAGGTTAACGAGAAGTGAAAGGCTTAAGAGTTGGTTCTGTGTATAAAGAAGAATGGTGACTGGTTACTTGAAGACTTTCAAAAAATGCACAAGGAACATGGTCTGAAAATATTATAAACAACAAATATTCTAGACACTTGTAATTCATTTTATATAATGCCAAAATCTAAGCTCTGTCCTCCAAAGGCACATGACCTAGCAATTCAAAATGCAGAAAGACAACATGGCAGTGAGGCATGAAATTAGATTTAGACAGACTGTGTAACAAAGAAAAGGCCCCGAATGAATTCATATGAGTATATGACTGAATTCACATATGAGCACACAACTATCATGGTGAGAAGGGTCAAAGAGCGGCAAGAGCCCAATGAATTGCCATGGTCCACCACGACTCTCGTTCCTACCATCTGGCACTTCCTGTACACGAATTTAGTCAGACAAGTACAACACAACTTGTAGTAAGAGTGTAGCAATAGTGCATGTCAAGGATCATAAACCCTGTAAGCTACACCAAGTGTTTGCAAACCACACTCAGCAAATTTGTCAATCTACAAATCACAGGACAACCCACTACACACCACCTAGGTCAACAAAGTTGGAAGGATTCTTGTGGAAGAAAGATTTCCTTACTAATAGTCACCCCCTAAAAGTAAGAAGGGACATATCGCATATCCTCGGCACTAAAATTGCAGTGCTCAATACTTGCAATTTACAGAATGGTTGATTGCAATTACTAAGTAATTGAATATTTTATTTGGTTTTTTTCGTGAATAGAACAGATTAATAGGAATAGAGCACTACGATTACTATGGACAAGAACAACAAACTCCACTAATCCATTAGTGGATAGGCCTGAGGAGATACTACATGTTCAGACCATCTGCAGTAGTATATTCACATGCACGGGGGCATGCAGCAGCAGTAGAGCGTGGCCAAGCTGCAGATCAGACGCACTGACAGAGAAGATCTTAAGATTTGGAGTAAATCAGCACAAACAAAAAAAAACAATGCATTCAGGAGGGTAGAAGCTTACTGGAATTCTGTCAAGGTTCCTCTCTCTGGTTCAGTTAGCTAGAAGGGTTACTAATTTGATATAAATATAATAGAGCAACCTCCTTTCATATATTCTTAGAATAACAGTTAAGCAGTGTTTATTACTAACAAGATATTGTGCACCCCTGATTTTTAGAAATTCGACAATGGGCTAAAAAACCATGAACTCCGCATTCAGTGTCAGAACACTAAGCGTATGAATCACCAGTCCAAACATGACCCTTTTCTCAATAAAAAACTGTGTTTCCCCCATTGACTGATCTACTCAAACTGTAATCACTGTTCTCTAGATATGCACCACAACAATCATAGCTCAGATTAGACTAGGCTAAGGTCCTTCCATCATAGGAGAGGAATACCTAAAAGGTGTTTCAATCTAGTATCCTCAAAACTTGTATGCAACCCAAAGACCATAAACTAATAGCACAACACACACATTTCAAGTAAAATAATTGGAAGGAAACAGGATAAAATGGATACCTGGGAGTTTTTTTAACGCTCATCATTAGGACTAACAAAGAGCCCGTGCTAAATTTCTCCGCCTCTTTCATTCCACCTGCTCGTAAATAGTTAGAAAAGAATTAGTATTAGCCACCTCTATGCATTGCCAGGTCAGAAAATGCAGCAAACACAAATCACATTAAATCGATTTTAAGATGTGTTAGCACAAATCACAATAAACAATTTTTTTCTATGAAAGGACAAGGACAAAAATAAGGTGTGTCGGCACAAATCACAACTAACAAAGATGTGGTGTGTACTAGCACAAATAACAAATCACATGCTCGACCATGACAAAAGTACTCTAATTGTACAAAGCTAAGGAGCCGCAACATGGACACAGTAGCATTGCAGCCACAAGGCCCACACATCTCATCCGGCCATGCACAATACAAGGGGCATGACAAAGGACTATACAACACAATCAACAAAAATTACAATATAAAGTACAAGACAAGGGACAATCGAAACACAATTCGCGAGGACCCCTGTGATGACTTCGCGCCTCGGCCTCAAGGGCCCTAACGGCCCACTCGGCCTCGGGCGAAGCTGTTATTTTCACAAGGCGCCTTCAGCGCCCGGGGTTTCTATAGGGAATCAAGTGATGTCATTTTGTACTATGTGGTCTTGTATCGCGGGGTCCCTGCTTGTTTTCAAACAATTTATTTTTTATTACAAGGGACAATACTGAGGACAAAACATCAGACATAAACAAGGCTACAGAGATGACAATGTCATTTAGGGACAAAACAATTTGTTTCAAACACCTAGCTCGCGGAGCTCGCGATTCGAACCCAAAGCGCTGCGGCCACCCTCTTCCCCCCACAGAGATCACAGAGCTTTCTATAGAAAGGACAAATCACGAGAGAGAAGGAGGAGATGCTCGTCGGAACCCTAGAGGAGGAGGAGCCACCGGAGGGGAGGGGATAGGGTGGAGGAGCCACCGGAGCGGAGGAAGACAACCGGTCGCGCGCGAAGCAGGCTGCGGGGCTACGGTCACCTGTAATTGTGCGATGATTTCAGTTGCCTGTTGTATAGGAAAAGTGTAAAAATTATAGTGCTCACTTGCACAGATCACAGATTACAAGCCACAGAGCACAGAGTCATGGTCCACCCTAGCACAGATCACAATTAACAATTTATTTCTATGGAAAGACAAAGACAAAAAAGCATGGTGCTCACTAGCACAGATCACAAGTCACAGATACACATAAGCAAAAGAGGAACAAAGAGGAAGGAGATGCAATTTACTACTTATAAATATGCAACAAGAAATGGATAATACTTATAAATGTGATCTATGCTTTGGTATACTTACACTTATGACAGCAAATGCACCAGCTCTTGCAGGTCATCAAAATTGAAGTCTATGTCATCATGTAGGTTGTGATAGGTCATCTGGGTTGTTGTGCTTGGCCTGGTAGTCCCTGCCAAAGCGAAACATGCATTTAGATCATCAAATCAGCTAGAATGGCCAAAAAAAAAAATGCAAAACCACCTGCCACTAAGATTATCTAGTAGGAAAAAATGATGACGCTAATGGTTCAGCATCAACATATTGCGTATACTTGAAACTACAATTGCACTCATAGAAACTTGTAATTTACATTATTATAGGCTGCAATTATGTAACTGAATCTTTTATTTGTTTGGTTTTGATGAACACAAAAGATTAATAGGACCAAATCAATACAACTACTATGTAGAAGAACAAGCTAATATTCAGTTAACCACAATTGTTCCAATCAAGCCACTTACTGGCTTACTACAAAAATCAGAGCTACTATCAGTCTTTAAAAGGATGGAGTACCAAGCACA
Organism: Hyparrhenia diplandra; assembly: GCA_015847255.1. NCBI lineage: Eukaryota > Viridiplantae > Streptophyta > Magnoliopsida > Poales > Poaceae > Hyparrhenia > Hyparrhenia diplandra. Next base: position 249,964 of record JADLZK010009041.1, read on the forward strand.
AAAGATATTAAGTATACCATAGTTAAAAGGACAACAAAGAGGCATTCAATTTGAGCCACCAACCTTGGTTTGAAGAAAATCATGCTCTGGCAACTTTGACTTCAGAACATCCAGCAGAAAAGATGTTGCCACCCTTAGCATTTGTGTCTGTTAATGGAAGGATGTAAGCGAAAGAAGTTGGGTTACATAATGCACAAGAGGTATAATCCAGAAACTTGAACAGGAACAAAATACTGAAAGGGTTCAAGTTTGAGTGAACAAATAGAATTGTACAACTACTACATGTATAGGTATCATGTGCAACGGATAGAACTATACATCTGTTACATGCATAAATAGTGGTCATTAGGCAATTAGAGGCAGCAACAACTATCTTGCAAAGAGAAACAAGCACAAACAGCACCCCTAACAGAAGATGCCCAAATGACAAGATATTGCAATGTTACACACCATAATTGCAATAGTTCAAATGTGCAATTTACCACTAATAAATGTGCAATCTAAAAAATGGTGCTTCTGAAATATAACAGACCATCATGTGCTAAATTCAGAAGCTTGATACTACTTAGAGTATCATAAAATTCCTTACAAGGGATAGTACTAGTAACATAGCAGACAATCGTGTACTAGACTTTGAATATTCATACAAGCAACTTCAAAATGCAATATATTTAGATTACTGGAAGCCATAAATAATATCAATCGAATAAGTGTACATCATAACAAACTTTAAAAGAAGAGGTCAGCAACATATCATGAGGGCCAGAAAAGCAACTGAACTATATTGTGGATGCATCTTATTTATATAATACGGCACCAAAACAACTACAAAGGCAAAGTAACTTCAAAGGCATACCTGAACAGGATTTGCTGCCACCAGCAAAGCCGACAGCTCCGCCACCGACAACATGACCATCTGAGGTCGCCAGAGACACACTCATCCCACCCGATCGACCTCATGTTTCGTTGCTTTCTGTTGGCACAAAGCACCCAAACAAGGACAACAACTCAAAGCGCCACCAATCCAAATCTGGGCATCAGATAGATGAGCTTAAGTAGGACCACTCAGAATTCTTTATCTATACATAAGGAACCATGCTTGCAGTAAGAACTTGCAATATTTGCCATTCAGTTTTGAGAAAAAAAAATATGGTTCTATATAGTAACATAAAAGGCATTTTCAACAACAAATTCCAGAAACTAGGATCAATATATAGTAACTCCAATCTTATTCACACTTATCTAAAAATTCAGAAAATAACAGATATGATGAAGAAAACATACAATGAGCTGTATGTGAATTATCTTTGGTTTAGCCTCCAGTTATAATAGAAAACAATATCCATACAAGAAACAGGTTTGCCAAGTGTAGTGTGGAGCAATGTCTACCACAACAACTAAAACTAAGTAGTAATGAGCTGGTTTGCCTTCTGTAATGTATGCAACTGCTATACTTAGTGACTCGCAGGACTTCAGTCAGGCAACTCAGTCAGTTGAGCTCTCAGTGTAGTCATATGAATAAAGCAAGTTTGAGAGTTCAAAACCTACATAGCCACTAGATGAATTTTTAGTCTCACCTTCTTTGTGTTTCTGGGCATCGTGTGCAAATGAACTCAGCAATCTAGGTACGAAAGGACTGGGATTTGGATTCATCTTGAACGATCCATCCATGGTTCTTTGATCAAAAAATCTGTAAATGTGAAAAGACAAAAATTTAGAAAAAAAAAATATATGCGCACAATTTATTAACAAGAGAATTCACAGAGTAGCCATGCATTACTTAAATCAAGAGACACTAATATAGTCTGAAGTCCCAATTCAAAAGGTTCGACTGAGTAGAAGGGATAATTTAATTTCAAAGGAGGTCAATGGTGTTAGTACATAGTCTGATCTCATGTACAATTTCAATATTGTGTGCATCACAAAATTAATCTTCTTGCGCTAGAGTAATGCAGAATACAATACTTGCGGTAGAGTAAATTTCTAAATATAGGAGATTTTTTAAAACAACAATTAGTTTGTTGCATTTAGAATGTTGCTGACAACAATACTGATTACAGAATGCAAATGACAAAACCTTCCATATGAATGTATGAACTTGTTCAGAGTTATACAATCAAAGGTCGGACAAAAAAAGTTAAGACAACATCCAGTATGTTTAACAGAAAGACAAGAAGCTAGCACATGATGTGTGACATTTTGTTCAACCTGAACTCAATTCAGTCTGCTGGACCCCAAAAGCGACAATCAAATTATAGCTAATTCCTGCACTCCGACAAACAAATGTTCAGTAACCTCAATACCAAGTTCAGTATCACTGTCACCATAAAATCCCCAATTTGATCTGCACAAGAAAATTAGCCATAATATCCTATCCTATACATCAAGCATGAGATATTAGCTACATGCATGCATCCATCTTTCCTCAAACTTCTTCAGCAAATGCACAAGACAGAGGAAGAGGATAACGTCAATACAAAACCATTCTCAATCCCTGACCAGACCATTGGTTGATTTGCTTCCCCTAGCATGAAAAATCACGAAGCACATTGCATTGACACAGAATCAACACACAAAAGCCATCAGTGCAATGAACAGAGCAATACAGATCTACCAAAAACGCTAAAAATAGAAATCCTAAATACAGTCACAAATCAACCTACCAATCATGCATGCATGTCATCACAGAGTAGAGGACGACATCAAAAAGCAACCCATAACATGAATCATCAAACAACCCCCAACCACATCGAGAGAGACAGAGAGGGCAACCTGCTCCCATGCATGACCGAAACACAACATCCCCAGATCCTAAACACCGGATCCCCCGTTTCGACCAAAACCTCCAACATAGACAAATCCAACGCCCAAACTAACAACTAGCAAACGGGATCTTCAACCATTCATGGATTCAAGCCGAGATCTAGAAGAACAACAAACAGACGAGCACAAATGTAGGGAGAGCTAGATGCAACTGACCGTACCTGACAACGTCGACGATGAAGGACCTCCACCAGGCCTCAAATCGGCGAGGGAGGACCTCTGGCAGGCCTGGACGGAGAGCAGCAGGAAGAGGAGTGGAGGAATCGCCTCGCCAGTCTCCCCCTCCGCCCGAACAAGCTACCCCAAACACCGAGTCTCCGGATAAGCATCCAAGGCGGGTACCGGGCGCGAACGTTTTTGGATGGGACCCTATAGCCGCACGGACCCGACAACGGAAAAGCAACCCGTGAATTGCCTCGCTCGTGTCGACACCGCTCGCGTGCCTCCATGCGCGACGCGTGTCGCCTGAACAGGAGGACAAAAATCAGGCGACTAACAGATAGGAAAAGTGTAAAAATATTTATGAAAATATGATATATGTATACTTTTATTGAAGTATTTTTTAAGACAAATCTACTCATAAATTTTTTACATTTACAAAATCAACGTCTTAAAAGTTATTGATGATTTATATTTAGATATTTGGCCCAAAAGCTTGTCCAAAATGACTTCTAATACCAAAAGGCTGAAAGTATATGGAAATGGAATAGTGCTGTAGCAAAAGGAACGCAGGAGTGATAGCATATATGCATAAGCTAACCGAATAGCAGGCTGCTCAAATAAATTGATCTGTTAAGAAACATACCTATTAAGATTAACTTCAAGTTTTGTTTCTTCTTTGGATCTGCTAAAAAAATATAAAATTGTACCAAATTAACCATTGAAGAATATAAAAACACTTGAAAAGAGTCTGTTTTCTTTTTGAAGAAAAAAGGCTAAAGTTAATTATTTTTTATTATGTTGATGAAATGTAATGCTAGCAAGAATTGAAACAGTGATAAGCTAATAACATAAAAGAACATGTTCTTTTTTCATTCAACGTCGACTGCTATTTGAGATAATCTCTTGGAATTCATATTTTATTCCTCATAATTTTAGATTTAATAATTACTTTGGTGTCTTAAGTCCGGATAATACCACTAAAATACTATTGTTTTGTTGCTGCTCAAATGTTTATTTTATACAGAGTGTTTCCTCTAAAATCTAAATAGCAATTGACACGCTTGGACAAGTCTCTCAGTTGCTGAAAGCGCGCAGAGATTGCCTTGGGAATGCTAATGTAGACATAATTTGGAAGCTAGGGGTACTCCTTAAGTTGACAAGTACAGTCTATTTTTTTTTTCACACACTCACTTCTAAAATGTACCAATAAATTATCCCTCTGTTTCAAATTATATATCAGCTTTGGATTTTCTATAACATAGCTTGCTTCCAAATTAACACTCACTCAAGTTGACAAGTTTAGGGAGCCAAACTAGAATAAATTTCACTAGCGGCCCTTAAAATGACTTCGCCATCCAGGTCCCCATACTTGCAAATTGCAAGTTTGGCTCCCTAAACTTGTACCAACTTCTCATCATGGTGCTTACAAATTGCATGTTCGAATTCTAAACTTATATATGTCAAGTTCTCATCTCAGGCACTTGCTTTGCACACTCAACTCCCTAAAGTTGCATTATTGTACCATTCTAGTTCATCCACCTACCGTCCTCGCCCCGCCACACTGCACACGCCCGCCTCATCCTTACAAGGTGTAGCGCTAGCATAGTCATAAAAGTTCCGGCACGAAGTGGTATACCTCTTCGGGACATTTGGTTCGAGGATGGGTCATGATCCTTAGATAATTGGGACAACACGCTCCGAGAGTTGTGCGGGTTTTGACTTGTGTCTATGGTCCTTGCACTCGAGAAGGGAAAAACTCTTTCATCAACTGGTTTAAAAACTTTTAGATTCCAAGCGGTGCTTTGAGGGGATATTTTTATGGGATTTCAATCTTATCAAGCAACCTAAGGACAGAAATAGGGCAGGTGGAGATTTAACTGAAATGTTCAGATTTAATGTAGCTATCAATGCTCTTGGTCTTGAAGAAATAAGACTGCAAGGCAGAAAGTATACATGGTCCAATATGCAACCCTCTCCTTTGCTGGAAAAACTTGATTGGGTCTTCACCATGCGATAGTTGGGCTCTTAAATATCCAAACACAATGGTCGAGCTCTTGATATGGCTCCTTCAGATCATTGTCCTTGTCTGGTTTCAATCTCCGCTGTCATTCCTAAGAACAGGATCTTCAGATTTGAAAATTATTGGCTACAACATTCGGACTTCCATGACATTTTGACTAGCTCCTGGAATCAGTTGCCTCTTAATAATGACAGTGCCAAAAACCTTAATGCCAAGTTCAAGTAGCTCGGGGAAAAGACTCGGGAGTGGAAGGCCTCGATGTCAAGTCTCAACATTGTGATTAGCAATGCGAGGTTGATATTCTGTTCTTAGAAGTTCTTCAAGAGGCCAGGGATCTCAGCCTCAGTGAATGGAATTTCAAAGAAATGTTGGGATGTCACTTGATCAACTTGCTTGAAAAACAAAAAATTTAGTGGAAGCAAAGAGTAAACATAAAATGGGTCCAAGCGGGAGATGCGGGCACACATTTCTTTCATGCTAATGCAACTATCGACACATAGGCAAATTAATCAGACCGACCTCATTCTCCCCGATGGAACAGTAAAAATCGCCACTCTAAAAAGAGCATATTTTGTGGGAAGAATACAAAGAAAGATTGGGAGTCTCTCGAATTTTTGGGAGTCTCCATTCCACCCTCTTCATTGATCATACCTGACCCCAATTTGCGCACTTGGATGAACCTTTTTCGATAAGGGAAATTGAAGATATTGTCGAGTCTTCCAAACTATAAATCTTCTAGACCGGATGGCTTCAATAATGAGTTCACCGAAGCTTGTTGGGCAATAATAAAGCAAGACTTTCATAACTTATGTCATGGGTTTTATGATTCCACAACAAGTATAAAAAGCATCAACAATTCCTTCATAATTAACTCTAATTCCAAAGGTGGATCAACCAAGAAGCGTCAATGATTACAGGCCCATCTCACTTCGCTTAACACTTCAATGAACTCATCATCAAAATTCTTACAAACAAAGTTTGCGACCAAATATTCTCTCATTGGTTCATCAAAATCAATATGGGTTCGTCAAGTCTAGAACAATTCAAGACCGCTGGCCTGGACTTTTGAATATATCGTACATTTGTCACCACTCCAAGAATGAAATAGTCATTCTAAAATTAGACTTTGAAAAGGCCTTCAATAAAATTGAACATAAGTCAATTATTTCCTTGATGCAAGCAAAAGGGTTTAGTGAAAAGTGAATTTCTTGGATTAAGGACAATTTTGATCTGGCACTTCGAGGTCCTTATGAATGGCAACCCCGGAAAGACTATTCACTATAAAAGAGGGGTGAGGCGGGGTGACCCCCTCTCCCATTACTTCTTGTATTTTTTTGCGAACGGGAGGGGCGGATGTAGCACCCGTGTTTTTGCATCATTTTAAAAATCACTAAAAATTTAAACTTTTTGAATTACAACTAAAACTTGATTTATTTTCCGATAAACCAAAACCCCTGTTTTTCGAAAACACGCATTCAAAACTCTCACCATCTAGAAAATAGGAAAGATTGCTTGTTGCTTGTCGAGCTTTATGGTTGCAAAGGATGCATGGTAAGTTCTAGGTTTTAATTATGGAAGTATGTTGCATGAGAAATGATTTACAATTTTCTCGGGAAAATAAAGGAGTTGTGCCACATGTTTATGCGTATATAAATATATATAGCTAGACATATATATATCCTTGTGCCTTCACAGAGATGAGAGATATATAAATATAGCTATGAATAAACAAATACGCATATACAAAGTATACAAATATGAATGTATACAAATACATGGGCACTGGAAAATGGAAGGGAATTATAAAAGAAAAATGCCACCGGGCTCCTTCTCTAGTACATGTCGAGGCCCAAACCTTTAGGCCAGCCCAGCTAGTCAATTCGGCCCAAGGGCAGCAGCAGCAGTGTACCCCATCCCCTTCACTTCTCTCTCACTGACGGACGGGTCCCATCCGTCAGCTCCTCCCCACCTCCACCTTATCTCCTCTGCTCCTCACGCACACCAAGCACGCGAACGCCTGCTGCCGCTGACCCCGACACAGGAGCACCACTGGAGCACTGCCATGGATGCTGGAAAAGATCTCCTCACCGCGTCCACGCCGCGTTCCCTCCGCGTCGCTCCCGCGTCTGGCCGCGTCAGTGCCGCACAGCGCCGTCGACCTCGCCACAGTGGGTGAGACGACCATGCCCGGAGAAGCGGACGCACCATGGCTAGCTGGAGCTCGACGGTGATGCCGGAAAATATCCTGTCTGCCGGAAAATATCGGCACGACAGGGCTGCCCAGCTCGCCCATAAATAGCCCCCAATCCCGCCGTGGGAGCTCACACCGAGCTCAGTGCCGGGGCGGCCGACGCCGAGGCCTGCATGGGCGCACTGCGCCCTGCCTCCGTCGCGCCGCCGTCGGCCAACTGAAGCCCGCCGCCGTCCAGCCGCTCTGGCCGCCGCGACGAGGACGAAGACGTCGAGGACACCGGCGATTCGCCCGCCATTGCGCCCATTGCCACGCTGGAGCTCCACCTCCCCCTACTCTGCCACGGCCACACGCTGCACGCCGCTCGCCGCGGCCGTGATTCCGAGCTCGCTCTCGCCCAACGCGCCGCGCCGAGCCATGCCCACGCCTTGCCCTCTCGCCACCCACCGCAGCCCTTGCCGCGCCGCTGCCGCTCCCCAACTGCGCCACCGCTCGCCGCCGCGCGACCCGCTACTCGCTGCCGCGCGCCACGCTGCTTGCCGCACCACCACTCGCCGTGGCCACGCTCACCGCAGCCGGACACCGCACGCCACCATGCCTGCAGCCGCGCCGTCGAAGCCCGAGCTCGCCGCCGCGCTCACCACACCGCCCACGCACTGCCGCGCTTGCCGCACCCAGCCACCGCCGCGCCCGCGCGCACCGCTCCCCACCCTGCCGCCCACCGACAGCCGCGAGCTCACAACGCCGCGCCGCACCGCTCCGCTCGCCATGCCAACCTGCTTGCCGCCGCTCGCCCAGCCCGCTGCCTCAACTAGCGCCCCGGCCCCAACTCTCCCTCTCGCTCTGCATCGCGGTGACGGGAAACTGAACGGGGACGAGAACGTCGGATGAGGATTGGGAATTTCCACCCACCTTATCCTTTCCGCGGGCCCCGCACGTCATGGACCCGGTCCACATGAACCAAAGGAGGAGCAGGCGAGTTACTGCAGCATACACCGAGTCTATAGCCCAGTACCCGGTCAACACCACTGTGGCCAGGACCCACGCGTCAGCCGGAACAGAAATGGTTAGGCGCACCCGGGAAGCGTACACAGAGATGTAAAACTCCATTTTCCATGTATAGAAAAATTCCCAGAAAATTTGTAAATTCATTATTTGATTTATAGAATTTTATCATGTAATTAGTTTCAATTTTATTACATGATAAAATTATATTATAATATTACCCTAATGATTTAATTAGGGATTAATATTATAAAATCTATAACTCATGCAAATAAACTCCGTTTCGCGCGTGAAAACGACTTCAATAATTCATCTAAAATCTAGCACTATGCATCTAACTCATTGCCACCATAATGTTCTATATTTGTTTTACATGTTATAGTTCAAGCTAGGGTTTATCGCCAGACGTAAAGTAGATTCGACGACCCGATTAGGAGTTTTCGTCCGAAGTACGCTAGAAGACGTTCGACGCCGTGCCGATTCGTAAGAACCTCCCAGGCAAGTCCTTACCCCTTAACCTGACTTAATTCCTATAATAATTAATAAGATGTAAGATAAGGTTAACTAGGGCAAGCCGTGCGGGAGTACTCATGGGCTATGTGCGTGAGGCTTCGCTAAGCTTTGTCGTTAATAGAACTTAAATAAAAGTGTGAACCTTCCCAACAAAAAGGTGAGTGGTGATAGTCTACATGGAGGTGGACTAATCACAATCGGGGATGAATCCTGCGGAGAGATACTCGCCTCTCTAAGGACCGGTTCATAGACCTTCTACCTAGTGTCATATTTCGTACAGCCACACGTCGAGATGGGGCGGCTTGATTCCACACCCCGTTGGGTTGAGGTATAGTTTCGATCCAAGGTGGCCGGCGTAGGCAAGCGACCTATTAGGAGCAAACCTGGGGAGAGTGGCCCCATGGTCCGGTTGGCGTGGATGCTGAGTGATCTTCCACGTAAGGTGTTTGGGCGTAGTGGCGCAGTGCTAGGTGCACATATTTATGATTAATGGTTGGGTTTAGTGTCTGACAGTATAGGTTGGGTAATAAGATATTACCTGTAAAGCCGTGGGTGATTTGGTATCACCATATTGTCTAGGATGATGCGTCATCCTTCTAACCCCTGAGAAGTCGTGGTGAGGATTATACCAATATACCTAGGAGGCATCCAAGCGGGTACGGAATCTCGTTAGGCCTGTCTGAGCCAATAACATCTGGTGTAAGACTGCGCCTATCGTGTGGGGAAATTGTACAACCTCTGCAGAGTTATTTAAACCTATTCGAATAGCCACGTCCTTGGAATGGGCAAGTGCTAGGCATGAACATCTATGATTAGATATACACTAATGATGGCTAACCCTGTGGTGTCATGACGGCGATGATGTGGTATAACCCGGGAACTAGCGAGAGCAGTTTTTAGAGACTCGCTAGGGCCCAAACCTTTAATAATTACAACCCCCGGTTGGGACTTGCTTGAGTACGTTTGTACTCACCCCTCTATTTTACGGATATCGGCACATGTGAAGGTAAGATCGACGACAAGGTAGAGTACCGGCGTATCGTAGGAGTTCGTAAGGTGTCCGCTTAGGAGAAGGACATTGAAGCCCAGATTTCATCCATGCACAAAGTCTGTGGAGTAGATGCGGGCGGTGTCATAGTTAATCCACCGCTTCTCGGTTGGCCAACTCGATATTGTAACCCGACTTGGTGACCCTTCGTCGCCATTGTAAGCCCCTTTCCATCCTATATTTCCATAGCTCGGTTTTATTGTGAATTCTGCTTACCATCATCTGTTACTAATAGACGTGTTTGTAGCATGATCCCGGCGCAAACACGTATGATTAACGACCCATTAAAAGTGGGTCGTGATGCGAAAAGAACCCCTATCGCAAAACTTTATTTATAGCAACCTAGGAGATTACAAAAGGATTACAAAAGGAAAAGCCAAACTGAAATAAAAGAAGGGAAGGGAAAGACTAAAGTCTTAATAAATAAAAAAGGAAACAAAAATACAAGCTTAATTACACAAGCTGCTGGATCCATGATTCAAAGCTTGGGGGGGAAGTACTTTTTCTTTGCCCTCTAAAGGAGAGTTACAAATATCTCCATGAAAATCTCAAGACATCGAAACCTACAGACTGGAGAGTTTCTGAAAATTGCATCAATCCCGATAGACCAAATGCTCCAACACATGAGAATAATAATTTCCATGAAGAATTTTTTATTGATCTATCGCTTAAAGCTCTTAAATCGCAAACCGGATCTTGAATACTAATGACAAGTAAGACCAATAAGGCTCCAACAATCCCACATAGTAGGGAAATCTAGGAAAAGATGATCAACAGTTTCCTCCACATCAAGATGACAAAGGACACAAGAGTAAGAGGGAAGGTGCATATTTTTCCTTATGAGAATGTTCCTAGTGCTCAACTTGTCATGAATAAGCAACTTAAGAAGAAAACTTTATGGTTGCTTATTTGGCAGGAGGACTTCCAAATCCATCTAAAGATGGATGGGGCAAAGGAGTGACCAAGGAGATGCTTATAGGCTTTCTTGGGGGAGAAGATGTAGCTCCCCAAATATAAGACTAGCAATCGGGAGCACTTGAGAGAAGAGGAGCCTAAGAGAGATTTTGAACCTGAGAAAACTAGGCATAGGCCTCCATAGAGAGAGGGAGGTTGAACTGATCAAGAATGTTGGAGCATTCAACAAAGTTGTGGACAGAGATGCTCTTGTTCTTTGCAAAAGAATGCAGCTCGAGGGGAACAAAAATCGATATGGCTGCCCATTCCAACAGTCATTCAGAAAAAAAATAGGAGGAACCATCACCCACCCCTAAGCGAGGCCATGCCTTTAAACTTGTCAAGAAGCTTTTAACATCTCTCCACCAAAAGGAGCCCTTTCTAACATGCCCGGGTAGATTCCCATTCTTATAATGCTTCTCCCAAATGAGGTTTACCCGGGAATATCCATCTTATTAAAAAACTTGTGAAGATGTTTCATAAGCAAAGCTTCATTGTGGGTTCTAAGATCAAGAATACCAAGACGTCCATCAATCTTGGGTTTAGTCACCACAGGCCAAGCAGCCTTAGCATTGATTCTATTGCTATCATCAGAGCCCCTCCATCTTTGTATTGGCTGCTGACTATCTTCAAGATCTGGTTAATTAGGCCAAGAACATAGGGTTATTGAAGCTGCCCATTCCTCTGCAATCTTCCTAGGACTTCCCAGTCATTCATTATGTAGATGACACCCTCTTGATTTTGGAAGGAGACCCCGGACATTTTTTTTTTTTTTTCTTGAAACTGTTCTTAGAAATTTCTCTAATTCAATAGTGCTCAAAGTCAACTACTACAAATCAATGATGTTGCCCATCAACATCCTAGAAGAGAGGCTTGATCATCTTGCAAGAACTTTGGTTGTTCCAAAGGACATTTTCCACATACTTAGGCCTCCCTCTTGCCATTACAAAACCAAAAGTACAGGACTTTCTCCCACTGGTCAACAAATATGAAAGAAGACTTGGGGAATTAGCTCTATGCGGAATCAAGATGGAAGGCTCCAAATTACAAATGTTGTGCTCTCTGCCATGCCAACCTATTATATGTGTACACTTGAAATTCCAAAAATAGTGATCACTAGTACAAAAGGCTACTACAGGAATGCCTTCCTTTTTGAGTAGGAGCGGTTCATGTTTTGAGCCGCCCCGACAGTGAAGCAAATTCCTTCCATCAGACCAGCCGCCCCTATAGTGACCACAGTAGGGGGCTTTTTTGTTTCAGCCACCCCTACTAAAAGCAAGGGGAGTTCAATATCGGCCGCCCCTATCGTGGTCCCTTTGTAGGGGCGGCTCTATATTGAGGCGTCCCCTGCGTGGGTAGGTTGCCGAATTTTTAAAATGAGGCACTAAAAATTAAATTTTTAAAATGATCTCGGATGGGAAAATGACCTAAATAAAAGATATAGATCTCAAAAGGTTCTGAATCTTTATTGTAAACAACTTTTTCATTTGACTTAATTTGATGCCTCAAAATGTGGATTTAAATTTTGAATTTTGAAATTTAAATTTTTCAAACGACCTCGGATGGAAAAACTTCCTAAATATGAATTGTAGATCTTAAAAAGTTATGAAACTTTGTAGTTGACCACTTTTTATTTGAAATCATCTTGTCATACAAAACCTACGTTGAAATGTCTCAAATTTGAAATTCAAATTCCTTAAATGACCTTGGATGGAGAAACACCCTGAATGAAAATTATAGATTTTGAAAAGTTATGAAACTTTGTAGTTGACTACTTTTTAATTTGAATCAGTTTAGAGCCTCAAATAGTCAATTTGCACTCGGATTTGTATAATACGCGGAGATTCGGAATGGAATATGAACACATGTGAGTGTGTAGCGTGGTGGTGGGGGGCTCTTCGGCGCGTGAGCCTAAGGTCACGGGTTCGAATCCTCATGGCTCAACATTTGCAAAAAAAAACTCTCAAAAAAAGGCAGTGGCAAGGGATGGCGGGTGGCTTACCGGTGGGGGGCCTCGCCCGATTAAATAAAAATATTTTGTTATTTTTTAAAAAAAATTTGAAAACATGAAATCGGGAACAATAGTAGGGACGACTCATACAATAGGTGCGGTTGTATCACCAACCGCGCCCCTACTATGAAATCACAAGTAGCAATAGAGAGTTAGGGTCGGTTACAAAAACCGCCCCTACAAAGTGCATCCTCAACCGCCCCTAAAGTAGACTTATGTACTAGTGGATCAAGCAGTTGACAAATTTAGAAAGCCTTTGCCTTTGAAGAGGTTTCGAGTGCTAATGCTAACTCTCGGCCCAAGGTTGCTTGGGAGATGGTATGTGTAGCAAAGGAGGAAGGAGGCCTTGGTATCATTCATCTAGAGACCCAAAACAAAGCTCGCTTATGAAGAACCTTGATAAGTTCTTTAATCGGAAAGACATTCCTCAGGTCAAAATGGTTTGGGAAAAACACTATAGCAATGGTAAGCTTCCAAACTCAATAAAAAAGGGGGTCCTTTTGGTGGAGAGACGTCACTAAACTACTCCCCGATTTCAAGGAAATGTCCAAAGTGCAAATTGGAAATGGTCAATCATGTTTGTTCTGGAAAGACAAGTGAACAGACCTTATTCTTTCACAAGAATTTCTTGAGTGCTTCTCCTTTGCAAAAAACAAGAATGTTTCAGTTAGCAGGGCTTTTGATGCAAACAATATCTCAGATATTTTCCATTTATCCCTCTCTCAAGAGACCTTTCAGCAAATGCAACTCTTGATTCAGATTATGCAGGACACTGAGATCACCAATGATAATGATGTCTAGAGTTACTTCGGAGGAATTCCTAAATACTCAGCCTCAAGAGCATATAGAATTATGATGGGTCACGGTCCTAACCCAATTGCGTTCAGATGGTTATGGAAAAGTTTCTATCAACCCAAACACAAAGTTTTTGCTTGGCTGCTTGCTAAAGACAGACTGAGCACCAGGAATATTCTCAGAAGGAAAAATATGGTTCTTCCAAGCTATGATTGTGTCCTATGTAATCAAAATGTTGAAGAAACAGTTGAGCACCTTTTCTTTCATTGTGCTTTTGCACAACAATACTGGGGATTATTCACCTTGTGACCACAGGAGCAGGGGTCCTTAACAATCTTGATAGCCTGAGGTTGCAATTACACTCCCAATTCTTCATGGAGGCACTTATCATTATGTGATGGACAATCTAGTCTGCTAGAAATGCCTTAATTTTTGAAGGGATTCAGTTTTCCATTCACGAGTGCAAATGAAGATTTTTTCTTGAAATGGAGTTGATTGTTCTCAGAGTTAAACCAAGCTCAGTAGCAACTTTTCTCAATGGGTGCAAGCATTAGATCAGACCTAGGCCTTTTGTTTAGTCTTATTTTCTTTGTCTCCATCTTTGTTTCTTGAATTTCTTTTTGTTGTAAGACTCTAATTTTTTTGGTTCTATTTAATTCAATCCAATAGGGGCTCCGGCCCTCCAGTTTCAAAAAAAGAAAGAAAGAAACATAGCTATGGAACAAGGATCGTCGCCGGGAGCCGTCCGCGCGGCCCTCCACAGGCCGCGCGTCCGGCAGGGTGCGCCGGAGCTGCCACTGGTCGGTGAAGACGCGCCTGATGCAGATCCACGCCGTGTCCAGGGCTGCCACTCGCCCGATGCTCCGTGAGAGGGAAGACGAAATTAGTGAAGAGAGATAAATTAATTTGGACGGTGGGTAGTGTCGTGGAGCATTGAACACTGCATGTGGAGGGACCGGGTCAAGCTCAGTCAAATGAGTGCGTGAATTACGGTGGGTGTGAATGAATGGACCTCCAGGTTGGGTGGGATGGTGCGCTAGTGATGGTCGGGCTCACGAGTTTGGGTCTGGCTACAAAATATTTGATTTCAGAATAGCCCCATTTCTACAGCGTAATAGTTCTATATATATATATATATATAAAAGTGAATTTGGCATTCATAAAGATAAAAATATATGCTAATTATAGATGTTAGAATCTTCAGGATCTACATCAGCAGAGAGACTTTGGAGTATACCTATGGATAGATCAAAAGTCTAATTATTCCGTTATTAACACATGTTTACTGTAGCACCATGTTATGACGATGTGAGCATAATTAATTGCAAGTTTGAATAGTCGCAAAGGGAAAGTTTGTATACTGATTTGTCTAAAAAATAATTAATTGCACAAATTAATAAGCCTAATTAATCCATCATTAGACAAGTCAAAGGGAAAGCAATATTCAAACTTGATGTTGGCATTAATTGTTTTATCTTGTTCCGTCAAGTGCATCTTATCTACAAACAACTTGCTGTTTTGTTTCGCTTGCTTGATTT
Organism: Hyparrhenia diplandra; assembly: GCA_015847255.1. Lineage (NCBI taxonomy): Eukaryota > Viridiplantae > Streptophyta > Magnoliopsida > Poales > Poaceae > Hyparrhenia > Hyparrhenia diplandra. Next base: position 265,024 of record JADLZK010009041.1, read on the forward strand.
CATAGTAGGAATTCAGGTTTAATAATGCATATTCACAAGAACAGGTAAATACGAGGCACTACTAGATAAAAAAAAAAAATAATGCAGCAATGGTGAGGTTGTCCATCTACTAATGTATTGTTGCTTCTCCAATCCAAAGTATTCCAGGCTTCCAGCACAATGTAATAGACGCTTACCACGAGAAAAAGTCGACGAATTGACGCACTGGAAGGAAAGATCTAAGAACCTGCACAGCCCTCCTTTCCGTTTGCACGCATCGCAGTCTCCAAGCGTTGGCCAGTCCAGGAGGAATCCATCGCTGATCAATCCGTCGTACACGGACTCCTGAGTAAGGTCCATGTTCATCCCATCTTGGAAGCCGCGCACCGGCACGCTCGCGAAGCTGCAGTTGGCCTGAACCCACTGCGGCGGGGTGTCGGAGATGTAAGCTCCAATATTGGAGTGCTTGGTACATGGCCCTGTGAGCACCTCGTTGCGAGGAATCTTGCAATTGTAGACGAAGGTGAGGTTTTTGTTTGTGGTACTGATGTTGACGGGCAAGAGGGCGAGGCTGGAAGACACGTTGAAGTCCGGGATGCGGCATCTCTCGTCGCCGGCAAAGGAGTTGGAAGCCTCGACGGACACCACCAGGGAGTTGTTGTCGTAGAATATGTTGTGCACGCGGTACAGGTTCTCCCTGAACGTCCTGGTGAGGTAGGTGGTGCGATTGGGGTCGCATGTCAGCCCGAAGGACGGGTAGCCGCAGTAGAGTGGATGGACGCCGATGAGGGAGAACGGGTACGTGATGTTCAGGTTCCCGCATCTCGCCGGCGCGCAGCTCGTGTCGTTGCCGCTGCTGATCCTGTTGGTGTCGTCGGCGGTGGCCGCGGCTAAGCAGCCTATGCGCAGCAAGGCGGAGAGGGGGAGCAGCAGCGCCGCCGCCACCACCACCACGGCAGGTTGCATTGAGAGAAGAAGAAAAACTTGGTGTGGTTCTTGTTCACGTCTGCGCGGTGGAACCGTGGAAATGGATTGTGGACGATGCCAAAAACGAGCATTGCGGTCACGGGCAGATAGATACTTGGACTGGAATTTGTTCCCAGGCCGCACAGTCTCGCCGTGCACTTGTGACTTGTCACAGCTCTACGGTCGGGGTGCCTTCAACGGTCGCGATGGAGCTTGACCATGGATGTAGCTCACGTACCGTTACGAACAACTTAACTTTGTGTGAATATTGAATAGTGCACCCTGTTGAAAGGGAGAACGAATTGAAAGGGTTTTGTCAAATATCTTAGGTCAGTCTTAATGGGAGTTTTACGGATGTTTCATGCACATTAAATAGGGTGCCATATTAGCGAGGAATCCACTTTTTGCATGAAACTATGAGGAGAGAGAAGAGAAAAATTTCACCATGGTGAAACTCTTAAGTATTGTTTCCTAGGTGTTGGAAACTCTATACGTGGAAGAGTACTATGAGTGAGTAGAAAGAGAGGTTGTGGGACCCGTGAGTGAGTAGAAAGAGAGGTTGTGGGACCCGTGAACCTATAAAAACTGTGTAATAAAATTGTATATTGAGAGGCATTTATTTTATGTCAAAGTTTTACATAAACAGGGAGGTGAAACGCTCCATTCACTGAGTACTTCACTGAATCATTAACCAAGCTCGGAAGTCGGAACTGTTTGCCCAGGTCCCAGAATGCATGAATAATTGCAGCGTTTGCCAGCATCGACTCAGGAGTCAGGAGTCGCGTGGGTGTGGGCCCACGATAGGATTTTTTTCACTTGATGCACCACACACCCTAACGTAACGTCCAGGCAACACGACCATTTCTGAAAATAACAGCTTTAATTTGTCAAGTGGTCTTGTGGTAACGCTTGTCCAACTGTTCAACGCAGATATTAATTTGTACTCCATTCTTTCTAAATTATAATGCCCCTTCTAAATTATAATGCCGCGCCACCCCCTAACTTTCACAAGTTTAGAGAAAAGTTAATGTTTCATCAAATCTACCATGAACAAAGAAAACTTGCATTTATCTCGTCTCTTGTACATGCTAGATATATATTTTCAAAACTTCAACTTCCAAACAAAGTTAACATGATAAATAATTTGAAAGGAGGGAAGCATATAAATCTGAGCACTTGAACCGTAACATTTGGAGAGTAATTTTGTGAGAGGTCACAAACTAAGCATAACTTAGCTAGTTGAGTTTCTTATGGTGGAACATGACGTCTAGGGTTGACTTGACATGAGTGCTCGTATGTTTCTAGATTTATTTTAGGATTTTTTTTTTGAGAATTACACAGTACAACGCAGACACTCACAACACGCACGCACACTCACCCCTATGAACACACGTCACGGAAACCCTACCCCTATGAGCACCTCAGAAGGGACTCGGGCGGCCGGCAGATCCGAGATTCTCGAAGTCACCATAGGCGCCTCTCGCCGCCGACGGGAACATCGCTACCACTTAATGCACACAACGCCGGTAAATCTGGGAAAATCCCAAGAAAAGGTGCGAGCACCGGGATTTGAACCCCGGTGGCTAGCGTCCCCTTGGACCTTCCTACCGTTGGACTACAAGCCAATTCGCATTTATTTTAGGATTTAACAATATTACTTTTTCCGTGTTAGGCGAGATGCATGATAAATGGTTCAAAAAAAAGTTGACTCCTAAAAAGCTTACAAGGGCTATAGATTTCCATGCGGCTCGACGGTCAGGCCCGAATCACAAGGTTTTGGCCCGGCCCAAGCACGCCCGGACCGGAGGCAACGGGCCCGGGCCGGCGGCATGAGGCACCGGTCGCGGGGCCGGCCGATCCCCGAGCACGCAGACCTAGCACGGCCCCGACACGGGAAATAGATGAAGGCCCGACGGCCCGATGAAAAGTTGGCCTAACAAGCAATAGTATGAGAAGATTGGCCCAACGGGCAACATATTCCCGATCCGGCCATCCCCTAACCCTAAATCCTTCTCACTTTCGGTCACTTTGCACTCCCCAAAAATCCAACTCCGTTTGCTCAACTCGTCCCCGTCGCCGCCGCTGCACTCTTCCTTCCATTTGCCGCACTCGCTCATCCCGCGCCCTCCTCTCTCCACTCACCGGTGTCACCGTCCACCCCACCCCCGCGCGCGCGGCAGCAAAACATCCCCATCCCCGTCCGTCATGGAGCGGCGCGATGGCCGGCTGTGGAAGCGCCGGCCGCCGTCGACCACGGCGCGGTGGCGGACCCTCCTCTTCCCCTCGAGCCGCCTCGTCATCCTTTTTGCGACGGGAACGCGGGACGAGCGCGCCACCGCGGACGCCGGTGGACTCGGCGCCAATCCACCCCAAGCCGTGGTTTGCTTGAAATTTGAATCTATGTTCAAAATTGTGTCTGTAAAAAAATTCTATACCTGTGCATGTATTTTGTTCAACGCGCCGTGGGCTGGCCCGACACGATTTTTTCATCCGTGCCTACCAGGTGACCCGGCCTATTTTTTGGCCCGTGGGACGGGCCTGGGCTGGGGTCGAGCACGAAGCCGGTGCAGCCCGGCCCGCAAGGCACGGCACCGACCCGTTGGAAATTTATAATAAGGGCACATTTGCCTCCTATACCTCCCGACAGACCCATGCTCTGCCTTCCCATCATCCCCCCAAAAAAAACTTCCGCCTTCCCTATACAAGTCACATCCACGACTCACAAATCTTCATGTTTCCAAAAATGCGATCACCCATTAAATCATGTGATCTTACTTTTCTGTTCCTTGATATCGTCGTTCCTCGACATCACTATTGTTTTGCTGTCCCTGTCGATCGATCGCTGACATCGACTTTACCACAATTTTAAAAAGAATTTGCTAACCTGGTTTACCTAATAAACCTTCACTTTAGCTTGATTTACCTCCTTGTGGTGATGTGGTGCCACATAGATGTGACACATCGGCAGTAAAACCACGATAAACCCTACTTAGAATGAAAAATAAATGATTTTAAAAGTTGAAGAATAAAAAATCACGATAAACCCTACTTAGATGCATGCTACTCCCTGTATTAAAATAACTTGTCTTTTTGACTTCCGGATATTATGTTTAACTTTTTTGTCTTATTCAAAAATTGTACAAATATTATTTATTTTGTTATAACTTAATCTATCATTAAAGATACTTTAATAATAATTTAGCTACTTTATCATTTATATAAATTTTTTGAATAAAACGAACGGTCAAACATAGAATCTAAAAGTCAAAAAAGATGTTACTTTAAGACGGAGGGAGTACTAGCAACTTAGTACAAGTTGGGCCGTATGTCCATAATTCTGGGCCGGAAGATTCATGGGCTTCAGGCCCGCACTCTGGCTTCAGTTTTTTTTTCATCTTGGGTTTCTTGATGAGCACTTCAAGCCCAGTCAACACATTCCTGTACAATAGCCCAGTCAACACTTCAGTTTGGGCTGAATCTGAACAGGCCTCACCCCGAGGCTTGCCCCATTCCGCCCTGGCGCCGACGTCAGCGCCGGCGGGGCCGTACAGCGGCGCTGCAGCAGCTGCCGTCTCGCCGAGTGGCCGTGAGGCGCGGCGGCGGTGGCGAACGCTCGGACGACCACTGCGACCGCAAACCGTCGTCCCACTACCACGCGGTTGCAACTAGTGCCGTCGCATTAGTGGGAATTGCGAACAACCTCAGCCCCCGCTACGCCGCGGGCGTGGTACTTCTGTCCATGGCGGCAGACGGGCTGATGCAGTGTCGACTCGCGGCGGCTATTATGGGGGAAAAGTCGCATACCCAGGTGGTGATTGGGTCGCTTGGAATCTCGGCCGCGTAGAACGGGGCAAGCAGTGGCATCGACGAAAAGTAAGTATTGTGGATTTTGCTCTGATTTTGCCAGTTTCCGTTCTCGCAAGCGTCCATCAATCTGACTACGTACTTAAGTTTAGGGGAAAAAGTGTTCTGATTTGAATTGGAACCATTTCCAGTTGGATTACGTGGATTTTGTTTATTGGGATTCAGTTCGACGGCCTCTGAAACGGGGGATGTACGGTACAGCCATAAGACAACTTCTTACGAGCTTTAGATATGATGTGCTGCTACCTGGATTTCCAGGACGGACTCTGGTGAAAATTCTGGTTATATGATTTATACTCTTCTGTCTCTGAGGAAGAGTCTGGTGCTACTGGGAATAAGGAAACTATGCAAAAGTTATGCCTCTTTCCTGGCCTATTGTACAGGAATGGTTGTTTAGCTTCATCTTTTTATTTTAACAGCTCTGCTTCGGTATCTTACTTGATGCTCCTTGCCTAGTCGCCTGTCCTGAGATGCATCATTCCATAACTATAGTACGAATAAATGTGTCTGCCTGAGCAAAAAAACTAAGTTAATATGTGTACCTAACGATAGATGTGTACATTAGTATTTTATAAATTACCAATATTGGACAACAATATATGCATAATAGTATTTAGTATTTTATCTGAAAAAACTTCCGTTGGGTTTTGCTATGTATTAGGTCCTTTGCAAGATAAGATAGTAGCCTTTCTTTAAAAAGTTATCGCGATACCTTCAGATTTGAACACCATCAATTTGCTTGGTCTCGAACTCATTACTCGAGTATTTGGTCATTTCACAAAAAAGTTGGTTACTGTCATAGGATTTTTATTCTTGACCATTGGGAGGATTGTCATATAACTTCTTAATTCAAATGCTTTATCTCCTCAGTCTTTAGTCCTTCACTAGAACCTTGTGTTTCAGCATAGCTGCTGGGACTCATGCTTTTCAGTATTCAAATTGTAAACTGAATCTTCGCTTGAAAAAAAAAGAGAAATGAGTTGTAGATAAAATTACTAAAAAAGTGACAACTGCAGAAATAGTCTTGAGCGAATATCTTACAGTATTTGACTGAAGTTCTGCTTTGGTGGCATGTCCAATTTGTTTAAGTCCCTTTCAAACATTTCTAAAACCTTGGTTATGGTAGGGCGATGCATAGGTAAAATTTGGATGCACCACAGACCAATTAGAGTCATCTTTCCGGCAATTTCCTCTACTTCACTTGTGACTTCACAAACATGTAATCCATTGTCTTGGGCAAAGTGATCATAAATCCAATGTGGAAAATATTTTTCACTTGATTTTTGAACATTTGATTTCACATTTTTCCCTGCCTCCAACCATCTCTAATAACATCATTCCATAACTATAAACATCTGATTTTTTGTTGAGACAACTCCAAAAGTTCGAGAGTGAACTTCGGGAGCAATGAATCCAATTGTTCCTCTAGCTCCAGTCATTGAAAACTTACTCTCCTTGGTATGACACAATTTAGCTAAACCAAAATCAGCAATCTTTGGGCGTAAGTCCTTATCTAGAAGGATATTTTGAGGCTTGATATCAAAGTGGACAATTAGGTGTGTTACAACTATGATGCAAGTATTCTAGACCGCATGAGCAATCCCAATTGCTATTTTATAGAGCTGTTGCCACCCTAAAGTTTCTTTGGGTTTCTCAGAGTAAATGTACCGATCTAGAGAACCATTAGGCATGTACTCATATATAAGTGCTCTTTTTGAGTGTTCTAAATGAAGCCAAATAAGTTAACGATGTTGACGTGGGATGTCCTTCCAATGCTCATAACCTCATTTATTTAACTCCTCCCTGTTTCCTTTGCACTCATGCAAGAGTTTCACAAACAACGGCGATCATCATATAACCTTCCTTTGAAAACTTTTCCATAACCACCTTCTCCAAGCTTGTTATTAAGAGAACACGTTATATTTATTACCTCTGAGTACTTGTATCTTTTTGGAGCTAGGGACCCATATAATACTATTAGAGCCTCAATATTTTTCTCACTTGTGCTCTTTGTCTTTTCACCAAGGAGAAACCATAGTTTTTAACTGCCCTCTTCCGTATCAGCACACAAATGCAGGGAAAGAGTAAACTTGCAGCTGCTGCTACCAAAACTGAGATTAACACAGATGTTATTTACTTCATATATAAATAATAAATTTATGTACTGTATTTTATATTATTTTTATTCTTTTCCGAGGAATGAGTCCATCCATGATCCCTCAACTCTTCTCATGGTTTAATTTTCATTGCCCTCTTTAAAACTTGTTAGAGTACATCTCCTAACTATTAAAACCATGGAAGCCTTTATATAAAAAAAAAACATGCAAATTGCATCCCTAGACTGCCACCGATTTTTTGCAACATTAGCTGCCATGTTATCGGCTTGGTTCTCACCAACAATGCTTCTGCTTCCTTTAATCCTTGTTCTGTATAGAACATGTCTAGACTTGAAGTGTCAGTTCTTTGGTGATCTTACTTTTTACTAAAGAAGATAGGGGCGACATATATGTGATCATTATTAGATATAGATTAGATGGCTGACCACATTATTGTTGCCTTGGCTTGGTTGGGAGAGTCCTTAGTATTTTTGGTCAGTCATGTGGGTCAAGCTTGGTGAAAATGCCTCTTAAGTCTTAACAAGTGGTTGGGGTGGGTTTTCACTTTTCGGATGGATCAAGAGTTGGAGAAGGTGATTTGCCCAGTATGAGGAACCGAAGTTTCATCAAGCGAAGAGTTGAAGGACTATGGACAGACTTTTCCATTTTTCAAACAGGTATCATTATGCTCCAGACCCATGTAATTACCAATGAGATGACAGCCTGATTCAAAAGATTCTGTCAAGAGCCAGTGTGAATAGTATTTACCTATTAATATTATCATCCCAGTGTTAGTGGTCTTGCTTCCTGCAACAGCCATAAGCTTATATATGTCATCGATGCTGAGGTTACTAAATTTGCACTCAAATTAAGAAAACATATGCTTAGAACATAAATGTTTTAGAGATAGCACTGCACTACAGATATGTGGCTAATGATGATTTGCCTTGATACTTGAACTGTCAATCATTATATACAATGCAAAGATTTTCATAAGTCGTGCATATGTAAGCATGGTTTTTTACTGTATTTATTGATAATAATACTAAGTGCACTGGGTTGCTTTCACGTACCCGGTTTAATCGTATGCCTATATATTTTACCATGGTAGTCCTACATGTACCTATTTTTGTCCAAACAGTCCAATAGCTCAGTCTTCATTTTAGATAGAATAAAGTCGAGAGTTGGCAAGGGTGCAAGGGTTGGCGAATTCTAAATCAATAGGACCATGGACACATATGGAATTATGGACCAGGAGGGTGAAAGGTTGGCAAGGTCTAGGTCCAAGTCTTCATTTTTCGACTCTAACACTGCTCAGTCTAATCTGCATACACCACGTCACTATTTTTATAAGAGAATTATTTTATCACTCAACCTACGAAGTCATATGCGTCCCACACAACCCTATTGACTTTTGTGGACTATTGGGTTTGGGTTGGGAGCCGGGGAAGACTCACCATCGGTGGCGCATGTTGACCCTTGCAGGTTGCCGTCGGGGCGTAGGCACGAGGCGCCGGCGCCGCCCGGCGTTGTCATACCGGCACTGCCCACCGCCGCGTTAAGGCGGAGCAGTTGCCGGCTCGCGGCCGCTGACCACTCCACGGCGAACCCGTCCTTCAAGAGCCGGCTGTAGTTGGGCGCCGTCATGGCCGCGCCTCCGGCCTAGCAGGGGGACGACGTTAACGTGCACCGCCCTGTCGCGATCGCCGGTGGGAGGTCCCGTTGTAGCTCCCGGCGCAGGTAACGCGAAAACAGGAGCACTGCAGTTTGAGGTGGCGTTGACGTAACCGCTTCCTAGCGGCTCCGTGCCGCTGCAGTTGTAGAGGAAGCAGAGGGCTCGGTTCCAGCGGCTTAAGGTGAAGCGCGCCCAGCGATGATGCTGGCCGATACGTTGAAGTCGGTGCGGCAGACACCATCGTCGCCGGTGGAGAGCTTGGCGTGGGAAGCGATGAAGGAGTAGTTGGTGTAGTTGATGCCCAGGACGTGGATGGGAGAGCCATTTAAGGAAGCGATGCTGCCATCATCGCTGCACCAGACCTGGAAGGCCGGATGGCCGCAAGGTGAAGAGGATTGGCTCCTGCCGCGGATCCAGAACGGGTATCTGACTGTAAGGTTGCCGCATGTCGCGGGCTCACAGTCAGCGCGCGCACGGTGGTGGAATAGGATCAAGATGGGCAAGAGCAGGGGGAGCAGTGAGGCTGGGCTCATGTTAACTGAAGAGGGAATTGGCCGGGAGTAGCAGCAGGAGTTCAGGACCTTCCTCGTAGTTATATGTGCATTTGCTATCCGAGTGAGAAGTCAGAAAACAGCCAGCCATTAGATTGACTAGTCTATCCTATCCTAGTATTTTATAGAGGAACTCCATTAGGACCAAGGCTCTAGTTCTCCGGCTATAACCGCCGCTATGTTCTTATATAGCTGTTTGAAGATGATTTATCTACTTTTTTTCAATGTATATAGTTTAGCTGTTAGTTGCTGCTCTATAGATGGCTATTTTATGTTTTTGGTGGTAGATCGCTAAATGACTTAGCCAACGATTTAAAACAAGGTGTAGGACATATATTTAGACCATGACACCGTGCCCTATTTTTCAAGGCCACTAGCCAGATAGACTCACTTCAGCCTTGTTTGGATGCATGTGTATCATGTCTTATTTTCAAGGCCACCGGCCAAATAGACCCACTTTAGACCTTTTTTAGATGTGTGTGTATCCGTTTCAATTCACATATGTTGAAATGGGGGTTTTTTTTATGAAACAGGAGGGGTGGAAGCTCCTACTGAAATTTTATTAAAAAAACAAAAGTTGCTCATTACAAAAGTTTGCTCAAAAAAGAGAGGGGGGTAAGAAGATAAGAGAAATTACACAGGGGAAACTAGCCAGCAAAATTACAAATGGTCGTTGAGACATTGATCAATGAAAGGGTGATATTTTGCCTTTGTGCTTAGAATAACTAAGGCAAACTCTTGTTTGAAAACTTCATGGCAACGAAAGGAAGGAGGCACACCATCGAAGATAGCATCACTAGAAACAGTCCACTCCAATAAATGTGGTTTGAGATCAATCATCAATATATTTGTATCCATACAAGGCCTCAAGTTGGTCTTTGTTCATCAGGTACTTAAAAGTTGGATTGTCCTCAAATCCCTCGTCCCTAGAGCCTTTTTTAGGTTTCCACATTTTTTTTCACCTATTTGTATTCTGTCTGTGTCTAACATCGGCCCCCACCGCTGTCCTAGATTGGTGATTCCTCCACCGCGCATCCTTCTCGGTGGTTCTACATTTCTCCTCCTGGCGTGCCCTGTTTTCAAGACGTCCGATTAATCGCGATTAATTGTCCTAGACGGTCCCATGGCGCCCAGGTGCTGGTAGTGTCGACCAGTCGATTAATCGCCCTGGACGGTCCCATGGTTCGTCCAGGCGTCTTGAAAACATGGGCGTGGTCTCCTCGTGGCACGACCGATCTCGGAGTAGTGATGGTGTCGGTGTGGAGAAAGATGAGAAGGTAAGGAAAAAAAAAACAGTTGCATTACAACAAAAATGATTTTGGGAGACATCCCCTGGTTAACAGAGGAGGCACATACAAAAAGGGCGCCACCTTTGTTATTGGAGGGGGTGCCCAGGGAGAAGCGCTCACTTCTACTAATCATTAGTGAGGCAGGCGTCCTAAGACGATCGCCTAGAGGAAACCTAGAGCATTACAAATGGAGATGACTTTCCGGACGCAAATCTCCCTGCGGGTATGGATTTTAATATACATATACATATACATATATATAGGTACATATACAGGGCCACTGCGGGAGTATGTTCTGAGGCTATGATGAAATTAATGCCTAATACTGATGGTATTGCTTATACTCTATAGTAGATGCCCATATCAAAGTGGGTAAGCGTCGTATGATTTTGTCTTTAATTTGTAAGGCTTATCTCCTTGGCCTTTAGCATGTCACTACAAGCTTGTACTGTCGTAGTGCTGCTGGGACTTGTGCATTCTGCATTCATATTATAAGCTAGGTCTTCGCTGAAAAAGGAAAAAAAAAAAGGAAAGAAGTTGAATGTATCAACTTTATGAAGGTATTGGATAGGTACATAAACGAGTAGTGAAAAGTTATCTTACAACACTTGACTGAAGTTTTGCTTCGATGGCATCTCCAAATCATCTGAGCCACTTTCGAACATTTCTAAAACTTTGGTTATTGTAGGGCGATGCATAGGTAATATCTGTATGCACCACAGGCCAATCAAAATCATTTTTCTTGCGATTTCCTCATCTTCCTGTGCAACTTCACAAGCTAGTAATCCATCATTTTGAGTATAGTGATCATAGATCCAATCTGGAAAATAATTCTGACTTGATTTTTTTCAACCAATAGTTTTACATTTTTCCTGCCTCCAACCATCTCTAGCAACAACATTCCATAACTATAAACATCTGATTTTGTTGAAGCCACTCCAAATGCTCGTGAATGCACTTCAGGAGCTATAAATCCAATTGTTCCTCTAGCACCTGTCATTGAAAGCTTGCTCTCCTTGGTATGACACAATTTAGCTAAACCAAAATCAGCAATCTTGGGGCAAAAATCATGATCAAGAAGGATATTTTGAGGCTTGATGTCGAAATGGACAATACGTGTGTTACAACTATGGTGCAAATATTCTAGTCCACGAGCAATCCCAACTGCTATTGCATAAAGTCTTTCCCATCCTAAAATTTGTTTAGGATTCTCTCGAGTAGATGTACTTATCCAAAGAACCATTGGCCATGTACTCATATATAAGAGCTCGTTTTGACCCCTCCAAACAAAACCCATACAAGCTAACAATATTAACATGTGAGGTCCTGCCAATGCTCATAACCTCATTCACAAATTCCTCCCCTTTTGCTTTGGAGTCATGCAAGAATTTCACAGCGACTAGGCGACCATCATTTAGCCTTCCTTTGAAAACCACACCATAACCACCTTCTCCAAGCTTATTATTTATAGAAGATGTTATTTTTGTTGCTTCTGAGTACTTGTATCTTTTTGGAGCTAGTGATCCATGCGATGATATTAAGACCTCAATGTTCCTTTCGTTTTTGCTGATAGTCGCTTTACCAATGAGAAAACATGGTTTTTGCCCCTTTCTATGACATATCAGCACATAAATACATGGAAGGAGCAAGGTTCCAGCTGCTGCCATCAACACTGAATTAAAGTATATGTTATTTTTCTCTTAAAAAGGAGCAAGTTATATTATGGACCGTTAAACTTCAACAGTAAGAGTAAAAATTTTAAAATGCAAGGCCTCAAAATTAGTATTAACAAGATAAAACTCAAATTTTGCTCCAAATTCACTGGTCTTGTATAAAAGGCATAAATGATGTTTGTTCTAAATTTTAAACATTAACTTTAGTGTGGCGCTTCTACGATCTTGCATTACAGAAAGTGAACTTTTTAAAGTAATTCATAATATATAGAATAATTTTGTCACAACTGAAATATATGGTTAAATATAAAAAGATGGCTCAACAAAATTAATTACCTATCGACATTATCTTTCTGCTGCGTGTCCTTCTACTACCTGGAAAAGCACATAATACTAATCAAGAAAAAATGGAAATAGTTGACAGTAAGTGATGTGTAATAATGGACTAATGATCCTATATATTACTAGATAGGGGATCACCTAGCTAGGGGAGTTGCATAATTTTGCACACTGAAAGAAGGGAGGTTATGCATAAATGATCACTATAAACATAGTGCATAGCATGGGGATGGATTAGTTCATTATCATAGTATTTGGTCTCTTTCTGTTTTGTATAGCAAACAGAGCCATGTATTCAGGAGCAACTCCAGCACATCCCTTAAATAGGCATCGAATCCATAATTTAAAGGGGTTAGGTAAAAACACAATTCCATCATGGTCTCTACTCAGGCCTCCAGACCCCCTACTTTTTAGTTTCAAATGGACCCCATTTGGAACCGCTCTCGCTTGTGCCCAACATGCCGCAGGCCAACACTCCACCACTCCTCCCTCAGCAGCCCCACCTTCAAGTGGCCTCCTCCACCGGAGTCGGCCACCTCCCTCCCTAAGCAACTTTGCGCTCGCCTAGTTCCACTGGGTGTCTCTCTGGTCTCTCTGCCTCTGTCCGTCCTCCTTTTTCCCCTTCGCCGAGCACTCGGTGGTGCTCAACCTTCGTCCGACTCCTCCCCAGTGGCTCTACCTCCGCCCGGTTGCATCGTCGCTGATGGCTCTGCCTCAGCCGCACCTAACCTCTTTGCCAATACGTGGGCCACATAGCTCAGCCAATGAGAGCGAGGAAGAGAGAAATTTGGGAACAACGAGTGTGTCCATTATATCAATGTCCATTGGAATCGATTTGGAAGCCCGTATTTGAAGGCTCCTGCTAAAGTGGATACAAAAACCAAGCCCTCAAAAGTAAAGAAAGCCCTTAAACTGAAAGTAAGGACCATGATTTGAGGCTCTTTCTGGAGTGGCTTTAATGCTAAACTTTTAAGGATACTAAATGGAATTAATGGGAGGGAGAGAGGACACTTAAATTCTGAAAGGTCTTAACCAGTAATACTTTCTACCATTGAGTCAACCCACATTATCAGCAGCCTAGTCAAAGTCTCTCATACTCTGCTCAATGCCATGTGAACAGAGCTGAGTGAGACAGGTCCCCTGGTTAACTGCATATAGCCTGGACCATGACACCATCAGACATGATCTGATGGTTGGCAATTTTGCATCATTGCATGATAGGTGACAGACCTAGGAAATGTTTCACTACGGAATCATGCTTGCTAGTTAAGAACCGTCATTTGATTTGATTCTTCCTACAGTCTCTAAAAGAAACGTATCTACTGACGACCCAACTATGGAGCGTAGCGTAATTTGAACCAAAACTTTTAAAAGAAACGTATCGACTGACGACCCAAATATGGAGCGTAGCGTAATTTAATTTGAACCAAAACTTTTAATTACTCACCACAGTTCACTGGGTAATGTATGCCGTCGGGGCAGTTGCAGGCGAAACCCAGGCCGTTGTCAGGGTACATGCATTCCCCGCCGCTTGCAGTGCACTTGGAGCAATCCCCTGAGACCACCGTCCACTCCAGCAGAAACCCTCTCCTCATGCTCGCGACGTAGTTGTGCCTGCTGTCCCGATCTGTCGCCGGGAGAGTAGGCACGACAGCGACAAGGCAGCCCGGCGGCGGTGTTGCTCCGCCGTGCTCTCTTCCGAACCGCCGTCTAAACCCGACGAACGAGGAGTTGTCGCAAGGCATGCGCTGAAACCCAGGCACAGCCTCCGGCACAGGCTCGCCGCACCGGGAGAGGAACCGCAGCTCGCTGTTGGCTCTGCTGATGGTGAACGCCGGCATGAACACCATGCTGAGCGAGAGGTTGAAGCACGGCGCCGGGCAGCCGTCGGCGAGCGGGAGGTTCTCGTCCACCACGTGCAGGGAGTTGTTCTGGTAGAAGATGTTGACCACCCGGTACGCCTGGAACATGGAGCGGCTCATGAACGCGCCGCTGCTGTTGCACTTGAGCTGGAAGCACGGCGACCCGCACGGCCGCCGCCCTAGCTCCTCAACCCAGAATGGGTACGAGATGTTCAGGCTCCCGCATGCCTTGGGCGAGCTGCTGCAGCCTTGTTGTTCAGGCGGCTCTGCTGTTTGGGAAGCAGCAGCTATTGCTGGTAGCTGTAGCAACAAGGCTACAGTGTGGAGAACAAGTGATGGCAAGAGCACCGCAGTCATGTGTGTGTTATTACTAGTGTCTGGAAAGAATTGAAGAGTCCATGGATGGAATGGGGTCACCTGGCTATTTCATGGGGGCCAGGATCACCGCGACTAGTCTTTTGCTGTTGCCGTGCTAAATGGTGTGTTGAAGCAGTCAGATAAGTCTTCGCTTTTGTCTCCAGCACTGATCAGTAGTGGTGAGTCCAATTTGAGACCCTTTTTCCACATCTAGTCGTCTCTGTGGTTTCCCTTTTTCCACATCTAGTCGTCTCTGTGGTTTCAATTCAATGTTACAACATCGACCGTTCAGAAAATGACAAAAATTGGCTAAATTTATTGTGAATATACATTCAACGACTAATGTAATCATACTTATTATGCATCATAAAGATTAATGTTTTTTGTACATAGGTAACCCGTTAATTCCGGCCTTAGTTTAGGAGACAGGTGCATCATAGATTAGAATGAGTAGAGCGGCAATGCAAGCATATAGATTACAGTTTGGTTGGTGTCGTAGTTTGTCATGTCCTACCTTAGGGTGGTTGTCACAAAAAAAAAAGTGTGGCGAGCAAAATGGAAGGCACATTTGTAGCAAAGTTTGGCATAAAACTGAGTATATGAAATGTGTGACTGGGGCTAAGAGGATGTTGCGCACTATAGTATGACAGTGAAATAAATAATTACAGGAAAAAAAAACTATAGCAAGTTTTACTAACGAACCAAACAAGCGATCTATTCGTCAGACCCGCGTGGGTTGTCAAAATGGAGTGGCACAACTGCAACCTCGTACTTGAAGGAAGACGCCACCCGCTGCCGGTGGTGGTGGACAATCGGTGGATGCCAGGACTGACAGGGGTAGAGATTGTAAGAACGGTTAGAGTGATTGGTAGAGAGATGGAAACCGGCGATGAGATTAGCAGAGCAATATGAATTGTTCAGATTTTGATCGTGCGATGGAGCTTCGTCGACTGAACTTTCCCTCATTTTCCGTAAGTATAGGACCTCCCAAAAACATCTGATTACAAGTTGCTACAAATTTGTCCATCCGCGTTCACACAAGCTGCCTGTTGCTGTCACAGCGCAGTACGGGAGTGAGACTACCAGCGCAGGTTGACTCGATCTGCCGCCGAGCAGACTGCACTCTGCATTGTGCTGTACTCCTAGTCCTAGTCGTACCTTGCACGTGGTGAGTGGGTGCACCACAATCTTGTCATCAACTCGTCAATGTCACCACCATTTTGGCAGTAATCATCCCTGGCCGTCGCGATTTTGGGGGAGGCACTTGAGAGTCTGAGAGCTACTACGCACAACGGCACAAAGCAAATGGGGGCGGCAAACAAGAAAAAGTCTCCATGGGATTTGAGACCAAATGATGAAAAGGGCACACGCACTAATTAACACGACGCCAGTGGTGCACCACAGAGGATGACGAGAGACACAATCCGCGCGTGATGAACTGGGTCAACAAAGTCTTTGCATGCGCTCTTCGACTTTGCCGCCCGCGTTCACGGAAAAAAATTGGGTACGGATGGTCCGTACCCGGCGTGGTGGGGATGTCCAGTTAAATTGTGACGCGTGGACCGGCAGGGAAACGGCTGACTCAGCCTCTCAGCGTAGGCTTGCAATCGAACTCTTGGCTCGAGGGGACGCCCGCGGCTGGTGACTCGGCCAGTCGGCTCTCCTTATTCCAAGACTGAAGACTCCCAACACAGAGTTGCCTTTCATTCTAAAAAAAGCGCTTCGCCCCTCGTTGTCTGCCTGGTTCATCGACGTTGCCTGAGATACAAGAGCTTACAATCCGCCTCCCCCGGTTCCATGGTGCCGCCGTGCCGGATATGCAGCAGCTTTAATTTGTTTCAGCTAGCTATAGGGCGCATGGGGTGCCTGCCAAGTGTCAAGGAGAACGACGATGTGCTTCCGATTCTTCAGAGGTCATGATTAAGTGCCCCTGTAATGTAGTTCGTCACCTAGATGTAATGTCAGGTGCAAATATTCAGTGACATAGTTTTTGTTTTTTTAAAAAATCAGTGACCTGTTGCCCCTGCAATGTAGTTCATCACCTGTAATTTCAGCTGCAATGTGGTGTTCCTGTTCTGCTTCATAGCATGTATGGATAAGCACAGACTGAGACATCTCATCATACTGCATATTCACATTATCATTTGTATATAGTGCTAACAAAACGAGGTTGGGACTTGGTAGCAGAGGACCAATTTTTTCTACTGTATTATTAATAAAACACGATTGATGGCCAGCTTCATTACAGCTGGTGTATGAGGAATTCACTTCGGCCGCATGGTCATCACCATTTGGAGCATTAACAATAGCAGCACCATTCAAAAGATATAAACTTACAATAGCGCTCTCTGGTTGCCGTATGATGATGCTTCTCCCGTCTCTAGATAAATCTCCGATCGTGCTAGAAAAAACACCCGTGTCTTAGCTTGCGGCTGCGTGGCTGTGAGCCAAGCCAACGCCAGCCAGCAGGGGAACGAGCCGAGGAGTTTGATCGTGAGTCATCGCTGAGTCGTCCACGCGTTGTTCAAATTTAACTGGACATCCGCACCACGCCGGGTACGGACCATCCGTCCCCAATTTTTTCCCGCGTTCACACAGCCTGACTGCTGTAGGCTTTAGCAGTGCGTGGCATGGGCAAAGTCATGTTCATGTACTCGCCGTGTTCATCACAGTCTCGCTTTTAACACCGTATAATATAATACATTGGATTAACCACCTCACACATGTCAACTAAACAAAAATAAGCACAACCTTGATGCAAAACGCAATTACATTTTTTTTTCGAGATCGTGCTTTAGCACAATTTTCATTAATAAGCAGAATAAAACACTAGTAGAGAATTCAGTGCCCAGTCTTCCTGGAGATAACTATAGCCATGTTTTGGGCAATTTAGTCAGCTAGAAACGAATGCATTTTCAGACAGAATTCTACACTCTCTGGCTTCTGTTTAGAGAATCTTCAAACATGAATTAGCTCTAGTTAAGCTTAGAGCCACAATAAACATAACTACTATAAGCAACATCAAAGCTGATGGCGAAGGGGCTAGTTTGGCCACCTCATCCATCATAGGTCTGTGTGAACCATGAGCATTTGGATTAGGTCTGTGTGGGGTTAGTTTGATGATTGCTAACTGATCAGATGATGTATGTATCCGTTATCTGAAAGGCTGAAAACTAACTCAAGGAACATTTATGTACCTTGCTGCCTCATCGATCAGCTCCATCCTCATATATCAACATTTCATCACTCAGTACCTAGTAACATTATGCTGCTTGGCTGGACTTAGTTGCATCATTGCCGTCACTCTAATTAACGAATACTTGACACCAGTACAAATGTGTTCACCATAATTTCAAAATTTTGGGTGACGAGGACTATATGGAATATTTGGACAATGTTCTTCCACCAGCTGCCCCTTAATTTACATACTTCAAATGCAAGAATGGAGGACACTATATTATGCTAGTACTCAGCTAACATCATATTAGAACTTCGTCACCTGTCAACAAAAGGTACATATACATAGGTTAACATTTAGATATAACAGTTACCATAAAATACTTAATTCTGATGCTTTATGGTAGATGACCTTTTCAAAGAGTTGGCAGCCGCTGTAGGTTTTTTGAATTTATAGTGCTTATAACAGTTACCATAAAATACTTCACTAAAAGCCTGAGTTTGGGTAAGACTGCTGAAGCTTGTGCTTTCCGTATTTAGAATATGTACCAAATTTTCACTGAAAAAGAGAACAGAAAATAGGTGTTGTATCATCTTCACTGAAAATTCTACGGGACATATATGTAGAGGAAATATCTTACGATGTCTGATTGAAGTTCTGCTTTGGTGGCATGTCCAATTCATTTAAGTCTCTTTCGAACATTTCCAAAACCTTCGTTATTGTAGGGCGACTCATTGGTAGTACTTGTACGCACCACAAACCAATTAAAATCATCTTTTGGCTATTTCCTCCACTTCACATGTGACTTCACAAGCTTCTAACCCTTCATCTTGGGCAAAATGATCATAAATCCAATCTGGAAAATACTTTTGACTTGACTTTTCAACTACTGATTTCACATTTTTCCTGCCTCCAACCATCTCCAACAACATCATTCCATAACTATAAACATCTGATTTTGTTGAAACAACTCCAAAGGCCCAAGAGTGAACTTCTGGAGCAATGAATCCAATTGTTCCTCTGGTTCCGGTCATTGAAAACTTACTCTCCTTGGTATGACACAATTTAGCTAAACCAAAATCAGCGATCTTTGGACAAAAATCTTGATCTAGAAGGATATTTTGGGGCTTGATATCAAAATGTACAATGCGTGTATTGCAGCTATGGTGCAAGTATTCTAGGCCACGAGCAATCCCAATTGCTATAATGTAGAGGCTTTGCCATCCTAAAATGTGTTTGGGATTCTCACAGTAAAATGTACTGATCCAGGGGAACCATTGGGCATGTATTCATATATGAGAGCCCGTTTTGAGCGCTCCAAACAAAACCCAAATAAGCTTACAATATTCACGTGAGATGTCCTGCCAATGCTCATAACCTCATTTACAAACTCATGCCCTTGTCCTTTGCAATCATGCAAAAATTTCACAGCAACTAGACGACCATCAAGTAGCCTTCCTTTGTAAACCACTCCGTAACCACCTTCCCCGAGCTTATGATTGAGAAAGGAAGTTATCTTCATTACCTCTGAGTAGTTGTATCTCTTTGGAGCTAGGGATCCATAAGATTCCATTAGAGCCTCAATGTTCCTTTCAGTGCTGTTGCTAGCCTTCCTTCCTAGGAGAAACTGCCCCTTTTGATGCCATACCAGTACATAAATACATGGAAAGAGCAAGCTTGCAGTTGCTGCTATCAAAACTGAGATTAAAGCACAAGTTATTTTTTCTTCAAATGTAAATGTATATTCCTTTTTTTTTGTAAAGTCATATATTTCTCCAGTTGAAACAGTCATGTAGGAGATCATTCCTAGCCTTTTATTTTTTTTTTAATCAAGTGTTGATGTACTTATGAATTATTTACCTATTAGTATTCTCTTCCCATGACTCTTGCTTCCTGTAATAGCACATATATAAGATCCATTAACATGCGTAATGTTTGAAATTACTAACTTTTGTCTTTGCAAATAATGTATATAAAAGAAGCATATGTTTGGAACTTAAATATTTTGGGGATAACAAGAACTATTTTTTTTGAAAGTAAGATAACAAGAACTATAAAAGTGAACATACTTCTCACAAGTTAGTAAAGACCAGATCGAAGAAAAATTTCTCATCTCTCCAGATCGAAGAAGTGAATTATTCAAACAAGGTTTTGACTTTCATATAATTAATCGGCACAAACTATGGATGATCTGAATCTGTGGAGAAAAACTGAAGATAATTGGGGTTGTGGTCTTCTTTGAATTATAATTGGGGTGTAAGCATGTTCTTCTTAGTCTTTCGGTCAAAAAAATGTTCTTCTTAGTCATTGGATTACATGTAGGCATGCTCTTCTTAGTCATTAGATTACATGATCGATTGAAATTGAGGTCTCCTTGTGCAGGTTAGATCACCAAAATAAATAAAGCTAAAAAGACATCAGGGTATTTATCATTTTTGTTTATTATTTAAATCAGTAGTATTTCACATTTTGATTATCAACAAATTGTGTGCTTGGTGTTTAGTGATGCTTCGAGGGGGAAAAAGCTAAAGTGGAATAAAATGTTAGCATTTGTTTTGTTTTGTTTTGAGTTGGAACAAATAGAATTGCTTCAATTGTTTTTTACATAACTGAGACTCTTTCACAACATTCAAAACCATAGGCTAGAAGAGTAGTATTTAATCTTCTTTCAATTATTATAGGTGTGTAAGCATGTTCCAAGAGTGAAAAGTTACCTGGCTGCGGCGGCAAAGGCTGTAGAGGCAGCGGCTGCGGCGGCGGCGGCGCCCCATGTCGCGAGGAAGCCATCCCTGACGAGTTGCTCGTAGTTGGCTGCGTTCACCTTGCCAGGCACTCCAAGCACCGGCACCATGGTAGCGTTGCAGCCTTTTAAAAAGTAGCCGCCTGACTCGTCGGAACTTCCATTGGCAGCACGAACAAACGTGTTGTGGCACACTGTCTCCACGAGGTCCACACCAGTTGGCGACGGTGGCTCAGTGCAGTTGTAGAAGATGAGGTTCTGATTCTCGGAGCTGATCGAGAACGGATGATCAACAAGTCGGGACGAGGTGTTGACCGTGGGGATTTGGCACCCGAAGGGGCCATACCTATAGAAATATGGATGCCGCAAGTGTGTATCGGCGACGAGCAAGGAGCGGTTGTGGTAAAAGATGTTAAGGATGCGCATGTCGCCCTCGCTCTGAAAGAATCCGAAGTATGGGATGTTGTCAAGGCAAAGAACCTGGAAGTTCACGTCGCCGCAGTTGGTCTGCCGACGCCATCCGGGATGAGCCCAAACGGGTAGGAGATGTTCACGTTGCCACATAGCACGGGCGGACAGTGCTCTGCTCCTTCCCCGTGTGCTGCCGGCAATGGTAAGCATAAGTCCAGCCACACCGACGACGAGATTAGGAAGAGCAGCAGCGAGGATCGAGCCATGGAAAGCTTCCAAGATGGCATTAGCATTAGCAGGACGAACAGAAGGGTGAGCCGCTCTAGAAGAATGCAGGCATGGCGATTGACCATACGGTAAAGTGAGCCCGCGTGCCCCTGTATAGACTGTACTGTAGACTTTCGGCAGAACCATTCATCTGCGGTTGGGAATTTCCGAGGTGCCCGATGGACGGGGTAATATTGCGACGACTGTGGCGAGTCATTGGCGTGGTGACCGGAACAGAACGCTTGTGGATGGCAAAAAGGAACACGGACAGGGAGAACTTGTTTAGTTGGTAAATTTTGTAAATCTCTCTCCATCACATCAACATCACATAAATTTTTTGGACACATAAATGGGCATTAAACAAAGCCTTGCTAACTGACCAAGCCGTCAGAGCGGAAGCCTTATGTAAGTCCTGCAGGAAGGAAGGAAGTTGCATTAGCGGTGGGGTCCGCTAGATTGACCGTCACGGTCCACCAGTTGGTCTTCATGTCAGTTGTCAGATGGACACAATCTAACGTCCTCCGACCGGCTTGTGTACATGTAGCAGCCGAAAGCTTTGATTGGATTGTCAGCCCAATGGACAGGGCGAAGCGACGACATTCGCGTCTCGCGAGCCACCATATGTGCCTCGATAGAGGTTTGTCATGGAAAGCTGGATGGGCAGCCACATAAGATGTGGAAAAGGCCGTGTTTGGTTGAGCTGATCCGGACAAGATCTGGATAAAAGCCAA
The DNA here is from genome assembly GCA_015847255.1 of Hyparrhenia diplandra. Lineage (NCBI taxonomy): Eukaryota > Viridiplantae > Streptophyta > Magnoliopsida > Poales > Poaceae > Hyparrhenia > Hyparrhenia diplandra. The sequence continues at coordinate 287,002 of JADLZK010009041.1, forward strand.
CCAAAACTTTGAAGTTTTTATTCTTCCATTTGTAACTAATATATTGACGAAGCTTGTGTTGCTGGTCCCGTGGGAAGAGGATTCTGTTAAACAAGGAAGGGACCTTATATGACTGACAAGAGTTTCAGAGCCATCAATGGATACAAAAGTGAGTTGAGAACATCTTCAGTAATTTGCAACTTGCCCGTGTGTGTGAATCTCGAGCACTACACCAATGAAAATGTTTTACACGAGAGAGAGGTTGCCAGACACCCGACCCCGCGTCGCTCCTCCTCTTGGGGGCGCACGGGCGGCCTCCAAACCCTACCGCCGCCACCCCAAGATCCGCCGCCACCACGCCTCACCGCCGCCCGAGCTCGACGCCGGAAGCCCGACTGAACGCGAGGAAGGCGGCGGCGGGGTCTCCCTTTCCTCGCGCTCCGTTTGGTCGGTAGGAGGCCCGGCCAAAACCAGCGAGCGTGCGCGGCGGCGCCACCTCCGGTGGGCGGATCCACCTCCCTCCGGGCCGGGGTGTCTTGGGGGCCCCGGATCCGGTGCTCTGCGTCGCCCGGCGGCTCCGGCCTGGGCCCCGCGGGTGGGGACAAGTGTTGGCGACGAGGTGGGCGCAACCCGTCGGCCATGGTGGCGGCGGTGGCGCAGGCGGTGAACCGGCTCCCCTTGGCCGGATCCAGCCCTACGATGTGCGGCGGCGGGCGTGATGGCTCGCCGGTCGCCGGCGGTTTGGTGCTTCGAGAGGCCTGGTCCGGTCCTCGGGCGGCCGATTAGGTCCCCCGGACTGATCTACGCCGCAGGGCCTTGGGTGTTTGCCGGCGTCGGGAGGAACTTCAAGAAGATGGCTGCGGCGGCTTGGGTCGGTCGTGGTGACTTTTGGTGCCCGGCGCCGTGGTGGGGTGAAGATGGCCGGCGATCGGGAGGCTTCATGCGCAGGGGCACGACCTGTGCGGTGTGCGGCGGCGGCGGCGCCGCATGGGGCGTGGCGTGACGCCTCTCGGCGTGGGAGGCCCCGTGTGGGGGCGCATCTTGGCCGGGCAACTCTTGGCCATGGTGGTCGGGTTTCATTGCCTGGCGGACATCTGCGCGCGGACAGCGGGGACAGAGGTGAGATGGTGGTGCCCTCCCTCCTTCTCCTTGACGCCGTCGTGGTGATCCCGGTGCCGCCTCGGTGGGCGGGCTGGGTGGCTTGTGCACGTTCTTGCAAAGGCCGTGGCGGCATGGTGGGGGAGGTACCAAGCCATTTCTTCACGGAGGAGCTCCGGAGACGGCGGGAGCGGTTGTTGCTTGTCCGAGCATGTGTTAGGTGCGGTGTGGATCCAAGCGAAAGCCTTCACCGACATTCGTGTTGGTAATAGTGGCGGCGGTGTCCTTGGGGCGTCGTTCTTCCTGTTAGGGACACCATTGTGGAACACCGGTGCCTTATGCATGGAGTCTCGGGGTGAAAACCTGGTCGATTCCATGGATGAGAGACGGCGGCCGCCATTGGTGTCGCGTCCTCCTTGAGGCTTCGCTCTCGAGGAGACTCGTCTCGCCTGTGGCGATGGGGTGGTTTTTGGTTGGTCCGCGTCGCGGCGACTATGAAGGTGTGCAAGGTCCGTGTGTTGGCGGCAAGGTGTAGAGGGCCCATGGGTGCTTGAGGCCTGGAGTTGGCATGCATGGTGGTGGTGATCTCGGTGTCGGACTGGACAGAAGTGGTGCTCTCATCGTGATTTCAGATATCTGAGTCCTGGGCAGTGGAGTAGTGGAGTGTGAGGCGGTGGGTGAGGCGAGGCCCCCGCGCCAGTAGCCAGGCTCGTGGTTTTCATTGGTGCCGCGACGGGATGGTTTTCGCTAACGCGTTGGAGCTGGGGGATCGACGACCGTGGATGTGTGGCAGGGGGTGGTGATAGTCCCGTGGTGGAGGAGTTTACGGTAGTCGTTTGGGCTAGCGGCGGCTGCGGCTTCGGGCGTGGCACGGCGTGGCACCGCGCAGGTTCGACGGCCTGCTTTTGGCTCCTCTCCCGGTGGTGGTGGTGGTGTAGAGTTGGGTTGTGTGTTTTAGGTGTCGAGGTCCCAATCCGACCGGCCGTTGTGGATGGAGGTTCGAGTTAACGACCCAATCCAACCGAACAGGCGTCATGGTTATTTTCTCCCTGCCGAGTTGTTAGTTGTGTTTGAGTTGCTTTAGTTAGGTCGTTTCGTCCAAGTTGAGTGGGCGCTAATTGTGGCGCGAGTTGAGTAGACTTGGTACCTAGGTGTGCAGGTGGAGTAGTGTACCCTCTACATTTGTATGGTTTTTGACTCGGTTTCTAGTCAAAAAACGAAATGACACTTGCCTTTTTCTTTTTTCTTTTTAGTCTAATAGAAATCACGGCAAAGCTTTTGCCGTCCCTTCTAAAAAAATGTTTTACACGGTCAAGTGAAGCCTGACGTCCATTAAAAGAACATTGCAAGCGTGTTGCCAACATTGACTCCAGAGTCTTCTGTTCAGTGAGCACATGACAGAGCTAGCTCTCCATGCGCCACACAAACTAGCGTCCAGGCTCTGTGTTCAACTTCCTGAAAACAACACCGGCCTTAGCCCTTTTTTTTTTTGAGTAATCATGGAGCTTCATTAACTTTCAGAATGATTACAATCTTCGGCAGCTAAAGCAATTAGCCAGTCCGGAATTACATCAAGCCAAAAAAGGAGCGCTCAGAGATAGAAACCGTCGGCGCAAACATGCGCCACTGAGTTTGCATCCCTTCGCACCCAACACAGACAAAAACCAGCAAAATTCTTTCCTAGCCCTTAGCCAGTAGCCACCTTGGCAAGTAGTGACGTTTATCTGAAATTCGGAGTGCTTAGACTATTTCAGCGATGTCACGAAGTGCGTGAAATTGTTATAAAATAGCAGAGTTGGGCAATTGAAACAGCACAACGCAGCATGGTTCGTATAGTACACGACGAGTAAGAGCAATTTTTTCCCTATTGAAAGTTACTTTTAGTTTCTTGACCTTTTTTTTTAATTTGCTTATTTGGCATACTTATTTTCTTGGCCCTTCCGTCAATTTTGGGCCTTAACAGTGTTAAGTGGTACTCCCTCCGTTCATCAATCTCCTTCGTTTAAACCTTGTGCACACAGACCAAGTAGCACTCATGAATCACGTCATTTGTATTAAATATGTGATCTAATTAATGTGCATGCTTGCATGCAGCCAAGGAGCAGCCACAAACGCTCGCATGCAACCAATCCTAAATTCGGGTAGTGTGTGGACCACTTTAGATGAAGGAGATTGTTGGAAAAAAATTGCTTAGACCAAGGAGATAAATGGACGGAGAGTACGTGAGATGACTTTTTTTACCCCAGAGGCCTATTGAAAGAGATCAGCAACGTTTCGTATTGTTTATTCAACAACAATATTTTACAAAATGAACGGCTCATAGTCATTCGGGGTACTGCAATATAAAGAATAATACACAATATATAATATATCCAAATGTACACATGAATTCTTGTGTATTATTTTTGATGAAATATTGGTCTTGAACAAACAATACAAAAACGGTGTTGATCTCTTTCAATAGGCCTTAGGGGCAAAAAAGTCATTTCACGTACCACTTAACACCGTTACGGCCCAAAATTGATGGAAGGGCCAAGAAAATAAGCAAAAACTTAAATGTAGGCCAAATAAACAAATTCGTAAAAAAAGGCCAAAAAACTAAAAGCAATTTTTAAATAGGGCCAAAAAAATAATTTGCTCTACGAGTAACCGGTTTGCAAGGACTCGGGCCAAACCGCAAGGCGATGGACTCCGATACCCAATATCTACCACCAAGCCACTGTACTTGCCGGGATATGCACGGCAGTGGTGAACAGAAACACCCACATAACTGAAAGAGACGGTATAGCAATATGTAACTAACAAACCAAAAATATAAATATGTTACGACTTATGAGTATGTCAAGTATCTTATGCATACTTGGCTAGTTTAACTTCACCTTATCTGGCTTTCATGTTTACGACTTTGAATGAAAGGTGATACCATCGTAGGCCTGTAGCCTTTTGTTTTGAAACAAACATCATAGTAACTTAACATTTCAAACCTCTCATATACAGAGACATACACAAGTTTAACGCCTAATTCCAATGCTATAAGGTTACCATTTCACAGAGTTGTTAGCGATGGTAAACGTCATAAAATTTTTGAATTCAAAGCACTTATCCCTTCATAGTTAGCACATCACTATAGAAACTTGTGTTTTGGTACCACAGCTTGTGCTCATATTTTCTTCATTGAAATTGTAAGCCGGATCTTCACTGCAAAAGAATGAAAAGTTTTTGCGTCAGTTTGAATGTAAATGGTACTAAACGGTTGTAAAAATCTGTATCTTAAATGTATCTTACAGTATTTGGCTAAAGTTTTGCCTTGGTGGCATGTCTAGTTCATCTGAACCTCTTTCAAACATTTCCAAGACCTTTCCTATGGTAGGCGATGCACTGGTAATATTTGGATGCACCATAGGCCAATCACACTCATCTTTTCGCGATCCCTTCATTTTCACGTGTGACTTCACATTCTTGTAATCCATCATCTTGGCCAAAGTGGTCATAAATCCAATGTGGAAAATACTTTTGACTTGACTCTTGAGCCCCGGATTTAACATTTTTTCTTCCTCCAACCATCTCTAGTAACATCATTCCATAGCTATAAACATCTGATTTTGTTGAAACAACTCCGAAGGTTCGAGAGTGCACTTCAGGAGCAATAAAGCCAACTGTTCCTCTAGCACCAGTCATAGAGAGTTTGCTCTCCTTGGTACGGCACAACTTGGCCAAACCAAAATCAGCAATTTTGGGGTGAAAATCCTCATCAAGAAGGATGTTTTGAGGCTTGATATCGAAATGGACTATGCGTGTATTACAACTATGGTGCAAGTATTCTAACCCTCGAGCAATTCCAACAGCTATCGTATAAAGTTTATCCCATCCCAAAACTGCCTTGGGATTCTCTGAGTATATATACTTATCCAAGGAACCATTGGGCATATACTCATATATGAGGGCCCTCTTTGAGCCTTCCAAACAAAATCCAAATAAGCTAACAATATTAATGTGAGATGTCCTGCCAATACTCATGACCTCATTCACAAAATCCTCACCGTCACCTTTTGAGGCATGCAGGAATTTCACGGCAACTAGACGTCCTTCATCTAGCCTTCCTTTGAAAACCATGCCATAACCACCTTCGCCAAGCTTATTATTAAGGGATGATGTTATCTTTGTTAGTTCGAGTACTTGTATCTTTTTGGAGCTAGTGATCCATGTGCTGATATTAGGGCCTCAATGTTCTCTTCTATGGTGTTGCTGGTCTTCTTGCAAAGGAAAAACCTTAGTTTTTGCCTATGCCATACCAACACATATATAAATGGTAGGAGCAAGCTTGCAGCTACTGAAATTGAAACTGAAATTAAAAGTAGATGTTATTTTCTTCTCACAAAACAGTGAGGTCTAATATTATGTGCATTCAGACTTAGAGGACACAAACAATTTAAATTGCAAATGTGAAAATAGATCACATTAATCCAGATTATGTAGTTTTATAGTAAAAGCTATAAATTGTGGGCTGCTTGTGTTCGAATTTTTCATTACAGTATGTATGTGCAAAATATATGTATATATCTGAGAAGTTTTATAGTATTTTTCTAAGATCTTCCAAGCTCCAATAATCAAACTAAAACTAATTTAATGCATTAATAAATAACTATATATAACTAGTGAAATTTGAAAAATGTCAAAAGTAGCATACCTATTAGTGCTATCTTCTTTCCATTCCCGTTGACACCTAAAATAGCATGATAATTGATTTTAAAATGAAATAATTAGTGATACAATTATTGCTTTTGTAAAATGAAGGAATGATATTATACGATTCAATATTTTAGCATATGGAATTTGAAGCATGCAACTCCCTTATGCTGAATTGCACTATATGCTAGTCTAAGTTGATCGTTGTATGGTGGGAGGACGTTGGCCCGCTGGTTTGATAGGTTTCGATCGAAGAACAAAACGGATATCACGGAATTGATATTTGAATCAGTCACTGGTACTATGCCACTTGCATAGTTTTCAATACATGATCTAATAAGAGTTAATGGTAATTGACAAATAGGATGAGTAATAAAGCAAGCCATTGTTACTTTTGCTTGATCTCCATGTTTTTGGGCTCCCTATTCTTGAAACTAGGAGGACTCTCCGCCGTTCGCGGGTATGGAAAAAATATAAATGAGTTACAATGTCAATCACTAATAATTAGGAGACGTGATACATATGGGTATTGCCGCAGGAATTGGCAAGTGATTATCTTAGTTCTAATATTAACTAATAAATAAACCACAAAAAGATTTATAGTTTTTTTCTTTTTTATTTAATTTAATATTAGTTCCTAAGGCTGTTCATTGTCTTGGACGCATCAATCAATCAACAGATCATGGTATTTTTCCTCGTTGAGAGATGAAATCAACGATAACTTGGAAACAGAGTATCTGAATAACCAAGCAACCACCTCGTTGTCGCGGGAATGTAATATATTTTTTTCACACGTTTCTATGAGAATTAGCAATAGTTGATGTGGGATTTACAGTCAATTCTAAAACTCTCGAAGATAAAAAGAACATATTCTAATGGGTGATTCTTTTGGATTGCCATACGACACAGGCTTGCATGAAAAAAAAAATGGTTTGTATTTGCATCATTATTTATTCATAATGGATTGTTATCCCTGCCTTCCTGCAAATATTACACGAACACATGGAGAACAGATGTTGGAGAATTAGATTTACCTTTTAAGTGCTATTAATTTACTGGAAAAAGGACTCAAAGAACCACGAAAACCAGACCAGGGCAGCAGCAGCATGTCATCGCCGCAGGATGCCGTGAAGGCTTCGCATTGCCCAGCGCCACGGTCGAGTGCTGCACGCGCCATCGCACGCCCGACGGGGTCCAATGTCGTGCCCATGTCGATGCGGCGCCACAGCAGGGGCTCATCGACGGCGACGCGCCGCCACGTCGTGCACACGAGCTCCGCGCCCTGCATGATATCGCAGGGCCCAAGCTTGGAGGAAGACGGTCAACAGGATGTCCTGAGGCAGCGCCGCCCAGTCCCTCGGCTCACTCGGCGCTGATGAAGACGAAGGAGGTTCCGCTCTGTGGCGGCCGCCACCGCGTTGGCGCCGGCGTCGGCGGGAGGGACGGCATAGCTGCGGTCTGATGAAAACGTTGGTGTGTGCTCTGCGGAGAACGATTTCGCCGCCGCCTGCGGTTCCACTTTATTGACGCTTGAGCTGCATGCATTGATACACAGATGCAGAACACGAAGGGTCCTGTAGTTGAATTTCTTAGACCGACCTCTAGCATTCTACAGCACATCGAAATTTGCAGCGGATTTATCATTAGTGCACAAATGCAGACCGACGACGGACGGGAAGGCCGGGAAGGCCGGTTCAGTTTTACTGACTTGTAGGACCCACCTTGATGACGTGGCTTCACGAGAAGCCAGAGAAAAATGTGTGTTTGGGTGTCTTGACATCTCTTCCAGGCTAACTCTACTTCTACTTCTCGATTAGCAGACCAGTGCTATTTCCACAAAAAAAAGGGTCAAAATTGCCATGAGTTTTTAATTTCTTGAACTCACCGCACTTGTCACCGGAGCAATCACAGGCGAACTCATTGCCGGTGTCACCATAGTACCTGCATTCCCCGCCGCTTGCCATGCACTTGGGGCAATCGTCTGGCACCGCTTTCCACTCCACGAGGAGCCCATTCTTCATGCTGGCGATGTAATCATCCGACTCATCCCCATTTCCATGGGAAGACCCGAGAAACGGCACGACAGTGAAGAGGCAGCCTAGCGGGATCCCTCCCTGGATGGCTTGGCTTGAGAAATTCCGGCCGTCACCAATCCGGATGAAGGAACTGTTGTCGCAAGGCAGGCTGTGAAACCCAGCCGACTCCGCTGGTTGGGACCCCGTCGTGCACTTGCCAAGAAAGAGGAGCTCTTTGTTGATCTTGCTGAAGACGAATGCGGGCGACAAGACCGAGATGTTCACCGTCGGCGCTGGGCAACCGTTGTCGAGCGGGAGGTTGTGGTCCACCATATGGAAGGATTTGTTGTTGGGGAAGATGCTGAGCACCTGATACGCCTGGTACACGGATACGGTCAGGAACGCACCGCTGCTGTTGCATTTGAGCTGGAAGGACGGCGGCCCGCACGGCGGCCGGCCGGGCTCGTCAAGCCAGAACGGGTAGGTGATGTTGAGCCCCGCATGCCTTGGGCCAGCAGCCTGAGGACTCTACTGCTCTGGCACCCGGCGGTGGGAGGAGGAAGGAAGCGATTAGCAGCAGCAGGATCGTATGCATGGCGGATTGGGGATGGAGGGAGGCAGCGGGCAGAGCCTGAGCGGCAGAGTTGTTTGGATCTCGGAGTTCGGCCAGGGATTGAGGGACATCTCAACTCCTGACCCGAACGGTGAACAAGGGAATGGATCGAGGGACAGCCGGAAGGGCAGAGTGGTATTCAATGACGACGACGGCAGAAAGGACGGTGGTGATTAGTCTTTTTTTTTCTCTCTTTCTTAATTTCTTTAATACGAGTAGCAGGATATATCTCATTAACTTCGGCACTGCCAACTCCGATTGGGAAGCTAAACCTCCTATCAAGTCAGCGGGTTAACAATCTGATCGGTGGTTTGGGCTGCAAGTCCATGCTTTTCGGTCTATCTATTGTGAGGCAGCTCATATTCTTGTGTGGTGTGTGGCCGGCGTGTGAGTGCGACGGCCTGGCGCCGCCGGACTAGCTGTTGGACACTTTTTTAGAGTAGCGTCCAACGAATGCAATTCTCTCTATGCTATAATAGTAGTTCCAATTCCAATTGCGAACTTTTACCTGCCGGTGGTGGTGCTGATGGCGACGGCGGCGGCAGTTGCCATGTCAAGAGGTATCCGTCACGGATGAACTCCTTGTAGTTTGCTGGGTTCGCCTCGCCCGGCCTCGCAAGCATCGGCACGACGGTAGCGCTGCAGCCCTCCAAGAAGTAGCTGCCAGGCACGTCGGGACCCTTGGTGACGCCAACCAACGTCTTGTTCCCGCATGCTGTGTCCACGAGCCTGCGGCTCCGCCTCCGCCTGCGCCGGCGGCTCCACGCTGACGTAGAAGATCATGTTCTGGTTAGCTGGGCTGATCGAGAATGGGAAGCTGAGCCTGGAGGAGCTGTTGTTGTTCGGGGGGTAGCAGTCGTCGTTGGAGGCGGAGCTATTGAAGTCTTGCAGCTTGAGGACATCGGCGATGAGCAAGGAGGAGTTGTGGTAGAAGATGTCGAGAATCCGTGGCGAATATTGAGTCGACCCCCCGAAGTATGGGGTATTGTTAGAGCAGAGAACCTGGAACTGCAACTGGAACCCGATCACCCCACAGCTGCTCTCCGTTGCGTTGTCGGCGACGATCCCGAACAGGGGAAGGAGATGTTCACGCCACCACATACCGTGGGGGAGCAGAGCTCTCCTCCTTGCCGGTCCGCTGCCGTCGTCGGTGCCGCTGTCGCGAGCATCACAGGCACGGACCACCACGCCCATGCCGTCCAGAGCGAGGAGACGAGAGAGAGCCACGACAAGAACGGAGCCACAGCCATGGGAGCATCACAAGTGGTGAAGGTGATTCTGACTCAGAATCTATGATGGGAGATCATGAGGAGTCGGAGACCAAGAGCAACAAGCTTGGAGCCATGGCCCTTGGGAATGAGAGCGTAACAAGGTTTCTATGATTGCAGTACAGAGGAAGGGAGAGTTGAAGAAATGACGAGTTCCACGGAAATAGGTGAAGGACAATGATTCAACTGACCAGCAGTCTGTACTCTGTGGGATTGGTTAGTGGACTGTACGTACGGCAAGAGTGGACTTGCCTGACCCTTGACCACTGCATTTGGAGAAAGCCACACAGTTTGGCTGCAGCTTTTTTGGATTTTTTCCTCAAATTTATCTCATTGGAAAATGTTCAATGAAACACAGTCTCTTCTTATTGTTTAAAAGAGATATAAAAGGGTGATATATTCATAATATCCTTAAGTATTTTTCTCTTTTTTTTCTTTCTTTTTTTTCTTTGATGGAACCATTTTTTTTCTTTCCATTCGACCCTCCACGCACCAACTATTACACCTCCGACACCTCCCTGCTTGCCTCTGCGCCTCGGCAATGACAGCACACCGGCGCGCATCCGACCCCCTTTGTCCACACTCACCCACCTCACGCTTTGACATTGACACGCTCTGAACAATTTAGCGTCAATTTGACCACTTGGTCTATGCTCAGTTTGTACAGGTTAACATAAATCTGTGTGAAATTATGAATAGCAATGTGTTTAGATTTGAATTTTCAAAATACTTTTAATCCTGTTCAAATACTTGATGTTAAAATGGTGCTAAAGACTTCCTCCAAAAAAAATGGTGCTAAAGACTTCCTAAAAAAATGGTGCTAAACACACAAAGCTCTCATGAGCAAGGTCAAATCTGTATAGGCAAAATGGTCTTTGGACAGCCAAATTGAATGCATTATCTCGGATTGCGGCGTGCGTGGCCAGTGCGCGCACCACGTACAATTCTGGCAACTCGTCAAATGTCATCAATTTGGGCATGATCGCACGAGAGAAGCATCACTCACTCCAGCTGCCGCCGCGCCAGAGCTGCCCGGTGGATTGAGGGAAGCTAACCAGGGGCGTGTTATACGCCGACCAGGCAGCCCCACGTAACGGCCCAAGGCCTGTCGGCCCGGCCGACGCCCCTTCGTCTTCCTCGGGACACCGACGCCCCGCCCCGCCGCCTCCGCCCCCCGCCGCCGGCGCCCAGGGCTAGGGCGCCCGGGGGCGGCCCGCCTCCTCCCCTCCTCCTCTCTTTTCCCCCCGTAACCCCTAACCCTAGACGTCATGGCCGCCGCCACCTCCGAGCTCCAACGCTGCCGCCATGGACGAAGCTCCACGCCCCGCCGCCTACCGCACGTAGCCGGATGAGGCCGCCCCGCCCAGCCGGCGGCACCCCGCCGCCGAGCTCACGCCGGCCGAACCGCCACCACCGCCATGTCGACGGCGCGGCCTGCCGGCCGGGCGCATCTACACGCCCGGGGTCGCAAATGGAGGGGGGGGAACGCTGGTACACTAACTGGGGGAGCTCGCCCGGCGCCGGGCGTTTGGCACGGCGGCGTCGTCGTCCCTCCTCCTCGCTCGCCGCCGGAAAGGGCCTGGTAGGTCAGGGCCGCGGCGGGCCTTGGGCCGCCCACCAAGGGGTGGCGCCATGTTAGGCGCCGACTGGTCGGCACATAACATTGCCGAGCTAACCAAGGTTTCCAAGTAAAATGAGAGCTACGTGCTTCGTGCAATTAGTGTCAGCCAGTGGGCAGCACTGACGCGACGCGACACCAACGCGCCACACCGCAATCTTTGCATGCATGATGGGCAACGGGACCAAGAAAGTCGTCCGGCTAACGACCGGCACGTGCCGAGTCCGCGTCGGCCGCCGGCGTTCACACACGCTAACTACTGTAGATTAGTAAATGGGAGGCACATACATACGTGTACAGAGGGAAAGTGAGAGCGTCGGACTCACCGGCGCATGTCGGCCTCTCCGCGCGGCTGCCGTCGGGGCAGAGGCACCAGAACTCCGCGTTGGTGTTGTCGTACCGGCACTGCCCGCCGCTGGCGTTGCAGGCCTGGCAGTCGCCGATCGACGCCCGCCGCCTCCCCAGTCCAGGACGAACCCGTCCTTCAGGAGCCGGCTGTAGTTGGCGGCCGTCATCACCGCCGCATCCGACTCTAGCACCGGCATGTAGGCTAACTTGCATACGCCCATCTCGATCGCCGGCGGCCTGTCCCAGTAGTACGCCCCACCGAGGTACGCGTAGATGGGAACACCGCAACTGGAGGTGGCGTTTGCGTTTGCGTACTCGGCGCCGCTCGGTCCCGTGCCGTTGCAGCCGTAGAGGAAGCACAGCGCACGGTTCTGTGGGCTAATATTGAACAGGCTGAGCGCTATGCTGGAGGACATGTTGAAGTCGGTCAGGCACACGCCGTTGTCGCCGGCGACCCTGGCGTGGGAGACGACGAGGGAGTTGGCGGTGTAGTTGATGCGGAGGACGTGGATGTAGGTGCCCCTCAAAGGAGGCTACGCGGCCGTCGTGGGTGCACCAGACCTCGAAGCCCGGGTGGCCACAGCTGGGAGAAGGACGCGGATTGGTGCTGCTGCCGCTGCCGAGCTAGAACGGGTAGCTGAGGCTGAGGTTCCCGCATGCCGCCGGCTCGCAGTCGTCGGCGCTGGCGTGGTCATGGAATTGGAGAAGCGAGAAGACAACAAGCCGGAGAAGCAGCAAGGTTGGGCGCATGTTAACTGAGGAGGGAATTGACCGAGAGTGGCAGCAACCAGCAGGGCTGCAACGTATAGTAAACAGTATGCAATTTGTTAGCGCTGTATCAAAGTCTGTAAGCAAGAAAAGTTTGCTCGGGTGAGCCAGTGTCTAAAAAGTCTCCGCTTAGCAACGAACGAGTCCAAATGCACTCTGACTTGTCCCAAAAAAAACATTGACTAGTCCAAATGCACTGTTATGCCTATTCCCTATTAGATTCTCGTTCGGTCTTGAATTCTCAGTAAATGAGAGTGATGATCTTGTTACACTGGACCTGGACGTAGTTCAACTTGTAAGGTTTTTCATGATGGAACTTGGGGCCGAAGCCCTTACAGATAGGATATATTAAGACTTAAAAGTAGCGGATAAAAAACAGGTTCATGAAACAAAAAAACAAGAAACAGAGAAAATCAGCTCTAATCTATGAATTACACTATTGTTTGGATCCATTGTTCAAACTGAGGAGCAAGTCTTGTCTTGACTCTATGCAAGAGCAAGAGAGAAAAAGTTCTTCTAGCGTGCACCATGGTTGGTTGAATGCCTTTGAAGATCAGATCATTGCTGACTGTCCAAATTGTCCAGCAAATGAGCACTACTGTTGTCACGAAGAATTGAGAATGAAGTATGTGTTTGAGATAATTTGAGAGTTCTGGGAAAGTTTCATTAGAGGTATATCAATGTGTTTGTTGTTGAGCCACAGGAGTTTAATTTGTATGGATTTGAAGAGCTGAAGTTTGTTCCCCACTTATATCTCCAAGTGTTATTGTTTTCTGTTAACTGAATACCTGACGGTACCTGCAGGAGGTTATGCATTTGGATGAGGCCTCTTCTCAAAGATGGAGATGAAAAGAGTTGTGAGAAGTTATCTTGAGATGCTGCTGCCTGTACTGTAATGGCTTTGTTTTTTGCGAACGAAAGAAGCTCTGGAGGCCTGGAACTGAGGTCTGTAACTGCTGACCATTCCAATTGTCCAGCCAGAACATTATACTGCTACCATTCTGAATTTCTGAGGTTACTATTTGAAATTATATAGTGAATCAGTATATCAAACCAATAATCCAATACTGCAAAAATTGTATATGTAATAAAATAATCAGTTTAGCATTGCATACCCTATGGCTATGGCTTGTGCAATTTGCGTATCTGACTATGACTGTCCGTTTAACAAAGTTGTCTGCCTGTCCGTGGAGATCGGCAGATCGCAAATGGCACTATGGCAGATCACTGAACCAAATAACCAATCTATATTGGAATCCAAGAGTTTGGCATGAAAAAACGTGTGATAATTAAGGTATAGGGATTCAGATCGCAAACTATTCAGGATACCTGCTAGCCCGCTGGGGCGTTAGACAGATGGCTTGATGTTGCTCTGCGTTTGCTAAATTTGCGTTGTGGAAGACTGCTGACCGGAAGATATGGCCGTCCGTCGACTGGTGATCGACGTCGGGTGCCGGCTGCCCAGCAGGCAGTTCTACGATGGCTGATGCGGTGGTGCCGTTTGGCGATGGAATCGAATACGAATAGACAAAGAAGAAGAGACGCGGCATCGGAGCAGCTGAAACGATGCGATCGCGAGCAATTAATTAGCAAGTTGTTACTGTACCTATCAGATGCATTCAGACCTTCAGTGGAGTTAACAGGTGATGCTTAGTGGAAGGTGCGAACACATGGTTGATTTAGGTCGCATGTGTTTAGTTTTGTGATGTAGTGATTGTCAACAGTCAACATTCTCCTTCTATTTTCTTTTATCTTTTACGCTTCGCTATGTTTCACCGGCATACGTGGGGTGTGTCGAAGGCGTATCTCTTGGTTCGTGTTGTGCGGTGTGGAGCTCGGAGATGGTAGCCGACGGCGAGGTGAAGGGGCCATGAGGAGGGGCGTGCCGGGCCGACGGACCGGAGGTGAAGGGACGGACGTGAGGCTTGGACCGAGGGGACGGATCGCGGGGCGGCTAGCCATGGTGGCGACATCCGGGACATCGACGGATGCAAGAGGGCGTGGCAGACCGTGTCGATCGGGTCAAGACGGCGAGCAGGCGGAGAAGCGGGGGAGCTCGGATGACTTGGCGACTTCGAGGCGATCAAGACGGCGATGACACGTGTCGAGGAGGTTTGGTGGTTTGCCCTCAAAACCATCGGGCGCTGGTTTGGTGGTTTGGGCCTCAAAACCATCGGCGGGTTCCCGGGTTTGGGCCTCAAAACCGGGCGGACGTTCCGGAGGAACGGAAGGACGCACGTGGCGGCATCGGGGGAGGTTGCGTGGATGCAAGGCTACCGATGAGGAGGCGCGGTGGCCGTCGGATCAAAATTACCCGGAGTAGACCAAAATAGCCCTAGGGTTAATGGTTTGGCTCCATATGTATCGAAGGGCAAAATAGGGATGAAAAATAAGGGACCATATATAGAGGATGGCAGCCATCCTCCCCTCTTTCGCCTCTTCCATTTTTTTTATTTTTCCCCAATTTTAGGGTTCTTGTTTAGAGGTCCAAGAACACAAATTTGGTGACACTTTTTGGTGATTTTCGTTGGGAAGGGGAGCCCCAAATCTCCTGTCGCCTCCCGGGCGTTTTGGATCAAATTCCTTTTCTTTGTGCTGTGATTTTTTTCTCTGGAATTTTTGGTTGGATCCCGTTTGTTCTTGTCTCTGTGTTTTGGTGGTGGTGTGCAGGACTCCGGCACCTGAGCCCTGTGCTCCGAGCGGCAACAGCAGGCAGAGCTCGGGGCTCCACATCTCCACGCGCAAGCAGCAAGCAGCGGCTCCTTCACCAGGCCATCCAGCAGCTGGTGCTCGCGCGGATCAAGGCAGCAGCCAGGGGCCGGCAGGCGGCAGCAGGTGGCTGTTGTGCCTCTCTGCAGAGCGGCGGGGCAAGCCGCCCAGCTTGGCCAGCTCTCTGTCGGCGGGCAGCTCTCAAGGCTGCAGGCGTGCCGGCTTGACTTCAGGAGCGAGAGCAGCTCCTAGCTGCTTGGCCGGTTACGATTGGCAAGGGAGAGCGAGTCCACCAGCACTCCTGCTCCAATCTGCCATCACGCACCAAGGGACACGAGCTTAGCTACAGCGACAGTTCATCTCCATCAAGCTCAGTTCTTTTTTCACTAAAGGTCGATTCTTCTCTTGCTGTGAATTGGTCTTCGAGCCAATCTTTCTCTTCTTGTGCAGGGTAGCTAGATTGAACTTTGCTTGTGAAAAATCCCAGCTTTTAATCGTCGCAATCTAGTTCCTTTTCTTGCGCTTTTGCAAGGTGTTTGTTGAAATGCCGCAAAGAGTTTTTCTCGCCAGCTTTCGTCCGGCAACGTTTAGTTTGGTTTTCGGTTTGTCAGATTAGCAGAGTGGTGCTTGTCTTTGTTGCACGATTTTGGCCTTGAACTTAGCTTGCTTGCTTTCTCGGCCTTGTCACCATCATGCTACAGTACACCAATTTGTTTAATCCTCTTAGTTCAGCTTGCTGCTTGAGTTGAGTCTGCGAATTTGTTTTGGAAATTATTTCTTGCCAATTTAATTCACGGTTTATTCTTTCGAGCTCCGAATTGAGATCCGGTTTTTGCGATGAATTTTTATCGATCCGAGGAATTTATCTTAGTGCTCCGTCACAAGTTGACTTGGGTATCTAGGTTTCGAAACCCGCTTCTTCTCAATAGGAGTTGGGTACCTCTTTTTTGGTCCATCGGTTCGAGAAGTTTGTTCGCCGATCTTTTTTCTTGTCGTGGTGTGATCGTTTGAGGTGTTCCGTTGTGTTCCTAGGGAACATCCACCCAATCAATTGGGTCGTGGACATCTCGGCCCTTGTGAGTTTGTCTCTCGTGAGTTCGCTTTTGAGGTTGGGGGTTGAGCCGATGACCCGAAATTGAAAAAGGAAAATCGAGGCTCCCATTCACCCCCCCTCTGGTCGCCATTTCGGTCCTTCAGAAGGTTTAGTGGTTGTGGGACCCGCTAATGATGTGGCTTCACCACAGCCCAGAAAATTCCCCTAGTGGGGGTTCTCTATCTGGGGTTATAGATTAGACCCACATACTCCTCTCACATGTTCTTGGGCTACGTGAAATAGTCTAGCTATTTGCATGTAGCTAGTGACTATTCTTTCGAAAGAAGTCTACTTTTCCTCCTGCAATTTTCACGAAAGTCTACATTTTTCCTCCCTCAACTCAAAAATCGGACAAACCACATCCCTCAACTTTTCAAACCATGCATTTTACCTCCCTGGAGTGGTTTTGAAGCCAGCTTCGCTATAGGACAGCGGTTTTGTATTTTTTTTCATTTTATTTATTTATTTGGTGAATCTTTAAAAAATTATAGTAAATCATAGAAAAATCATAAAATAAAAAATCTAATTTTGTTGGACTCCACATGAGTAGATCTACATAGTAAACATATAATATGGTATGATTTAGTACAAAATTTTGGTATACTTTAGTAAAACCAATTATGGTATGCTTTAGTAAAAATCTTGTACTAAACCATACCATATTATATGTTCAAAGTGTGTAGATATGCTCAAGTGGAGTCTAACAAAATTGATTTTCTATTTTATGATTTTCTAGTGATTTACTATGATTTTTCAAAGATTCAAATTTAAATAAATAAATTCTTCTTGAAGTGACCACCCCCTTTGCTACCCCGATGAAGATGAATCGAACCCACCATCCGGCTCTTGTTTCTAGCCGTCCACTCTTCCTCCTGTCGAGCGAAGTCGGCCAAACTTGTCGGTGACTTGATCTCAAACAGACTCAAATCGTCCCCCGTCGGCCGTCAGACAACCAACGAGATCCTCGATGGAAAGCTTCTTGAGATCTTGAAACATCTCAATCGAAACAACACCGATTGTGCCGGAGGCACAACTCGGGAACTTCTTCACAACCCGCGTATCATCAACACTCGCGTTTCACCAAGCCCCTTGAGATCGCTTTGCGAAGCTTTGTGATGCGCACGCAAACCGATCGATCGACTCTCCGTGATTTGAACGAGATCAACTCGAACTCGCCATAAGCTTTTGTGCATTCACCTCCTTCACCCTCTCTCGCACCCACGCATCGACTTGATCGCCTCCCATGCCTCCTTCGCCGACTTGTTCAAAGAACATGGAGTGCATCTCCCGAGGCGCGCCACGGAGCATGGCGCCCGTGAGCAAGACGGTCATGCCGCTCCACCTTATCGATTCGATCGCATCCCACGGATACATGGCTTCAGAGTGCACCGCACGTGTGAAGACCACTCCTCGGTAGTTTGAGCATGTCAAAGATCGCCAAAGTCGGGGTTGCCCGCAGCCGGTTCCATGCCCGCTCCTTAAGCTCCTTGTCCTTGTCACCCATGGCGTCGAGCTTCGCGTTCCCCCTTCTCTCGACTTCGATCCGGCGCAAACTTGAGCCGGACCTCTCTCACAGAACACACCACCACCGAACGACTCCGTCCTCGGCCACCTAGCGGCTCCTCGATACCACTTGTTGGAGCTAGTACTCCTACGAGGACCCGAACGCCGGCGAGACCGGAACGTGGTGATCACGTCACGTTCCACGAGCACGATAACGCATTGAATCTAATTGACACGAGATCTTTGGGAAATTGGTTACGCCGCGCACAACCGCAGCCTTTGTCGAGAGACTTTATTGCTTGTTTATATAGACTTGAGTACAAGACTCCACGCGTCCACGCCGCCCAAGTGTGCCGACACCGTTTCTCTCATGGGGCGGTCACCGCGTGCGCCAAGACGCCGCGTGACGCAGACACTTACAAACTCGATCGACTCTATTGAGATCAAGCACACCGTCGATCTCAATCTATCCCTAAACCGATGCTTATGCTTACATGACTCATACCTAAACGAAGACATTTAGTAGTGCATCTATTTAGCTAACAGGATCGGTAACATTAGCGAGCACTACTACGTAATTGTCCATCACCGCCGGGCTCCAACCCCCTTCACCGCCGAAAAACTGAACCGCGTGAACCATAGCGGTAGTGATGTGGGGTTTGAAACACTACCGGGCCAAAACACCGGGGTGATGCGAGGAGAGATCGCCGGTTTGATATCGAGCCGCAAATAAGACCGGCCACCGAACACCGCCGGTAGTTCCACGGACCGCAAAGATTTTTGATCCAAGCAATGCAAAGGTTCAGAAGTCAGCCGGAGAGTTGATATTGGGAGCACCTTTGTCGGGCTTTTAACGAACCGACGTAATCGTAGGGATAACACTATCGGGTTGGATTGAGCCGACGATTGTATCGAAGAGGTAACAATGTCGGTTTACATTGAACCCGCCGCTGAACTTACGTGAACACCGGGTTTGATTTCAACCCGACGGCGTTATTAGAGTGGGAGACTATCGGTTGGTTAGTGCGGCCGACGGTGATGTTTCTATCATTGATGACGGTTTGTAATTCAAACCCGATAGTGTTTGGTGTAGTTACACTACGGGTTTGTATGTCATTCAATCGTCGGGCCCATGCCACCCGGCGTTTTTGTTTAAAAATTTTTATAATTTTTGAATTTTTTTCTGAAAATCAGCTATTTTTAAACCCATAAAAGCATCATAGATACATTACATAGTTCAAAGGTTACATGCAACTAACTCCACCTAATGTTCTCTCTAAATTGAGCCTAGGACATCAACTTCCAAATAAGGAAAACAATGACAATAGCCATGACCGAAATCAAAACATCTTTCATAGGCCAAGTCGCAATTCTCCTAATCTTCATATCTATGGAGAGAGAGGCTTCTCATCGATCTCCGTGGCTGGTTGATAGTGAAAGTTTTCGCCATAGTAGGCCCTAAAAAGCTTCAGTCTTGTATTTTTTGTATCAATTACCGTGGTAGCCAGAGACTTGAGCAGAGCAATCTTGCAAGGTTCGATAGATCCCCTCGGTACTTGACCAACATGCACTACATACCACGCCATGGTTTGCCTATACATGCAGCCAAAATAGGATGTTAATGCTATGTCATTCGTAAATGTTGTACAACAAGATTTTGAACACCACGAAACTCATGAATTTCAACATCTATCTCATTTCAATCACACTTCGAGCATTAGAATGTCTTCAATCATTGTTGTAAATGACCACAATGTTTAAATCTAATTTGTTCACCATAGACCCCCTCGAAGAGAAGATGAACCACTACGCCCCCAAGGTGGAGCGGTTTGGTCGGGATTGTCCTTGAGGCCTTGGCCAAGAAGGACAACGCCTTGACGGAGGAGGGGAGGAGGAGGATCTAGGACTAGGCCGGCGGCCTTCCTCTTTTTTATTTGTTTTTTATCATTTTTATTTATATGTTACTTTTTTTTGTTTTTATATATTAATAAAATAAAAATTATATATATTATTGTTGTGTGTTGCTCCCTCCGTCCCCCGAACTGCTTTCGCTCAAAAAGAGCGATTTAAATTAAATAGCGCTTAAATTTGATTTGAATCTTAACTTTGGAAAATACAGTCGCCGTTGAGTGCCGAGGAGACGGCCATTAGGTTAAAGGCCGGTGGCGATTACGATTTTCGTGAGGAACCGTCTTTTTGAACGCCACATTTATACCCCATCCCCCCCCTCCCGTTATCCAACACTAACTTCTCTTTCGTGCCCCTCACACGGGAAAGCCGGACTCGCCGCCCACGATCGTTGACATGGCCGCCACCGGGAGGAGATGAAGTTCGCTGTGGAGCGCCCCCGCGCCACCCTCACCAAGTTGAACGGCCCGGCCGACGACGTTGGCCCCCGCCAAAGGTGAACCCGCCCCTCGAGGAGAGGGCCAACTCTCACGCCCTCGGATCGACTCTCGTCGGCCGATACCCCGCCGAGGGATACCGGCCAAACCGGAGGAGGAGGCCGGGAAGGCGGCCGCCAAGAAGGCCAAGAATGCGGCCTAGGTTCTCTTCTTTTTATTTGTTTATGTTAATTTTCGTTGTCCGATCAGGTGTGGATGTGTAAGATACAATGATCTGGTGGTTAATTTGCTAATGGTTCAGTTGTTGGTTAACTGTTGCATGGCAATCTCTTTATCTTTCGTTAATTTGGGTTCTACTGTTTCCTTGAATCGGTTTATTATTTATTATGATGCGTGTCAATCTTAATTTTCTATCATTTGTGTTCAACTGTTCCTCGTCTTAGAAACCGCGGGTCAGTGTGTCCTATTTATACATTACATAACCCCCGTCTCCGGCCCGCTCTCCAAACACACTCCCCTCTCTACCCCGTTTTCGCAGATAAGCCGGCCGGGGTCGGTGACGCCGCCGACGATCCACATGGTGCCGACCCGGGCGGAGAAGTCCATCCTGCATCGCCTCGCCGGCCGCCCGCAACAAGCTCAACAACCTGGCCGACCAAGTTGGCCCGCCAACTGAATCACCACTTGGAGGAGAAGTCCATCATCGCCCTCCGTATCGAGTACTTGGCCGATAACCTCGCTGAGGGGATACCGGCGGCCAAACTGGAGGAGATGGAGTCGGCCGCCAGGAAGAAGGCCAGGCGGGCGGCCAAGAAGGCCAAGAAGAAGGCCAAGAAGGCGGCTTAATTATGCCAGCCGCTTTCTTTTATGTTAATTTATTGTATCGCTTGTTTTTATGACAGTTTAATTTGGTTTGTGTCGTTTGTTAATGGATTAGTCGCTTGTTAATCCGATGTGTGTTAATCTTCTGTTTTCTGATTTTTATTTTACTGTTTTTGCTTCCCCTCCCAAATCGCTATCGGTTCCAATCAACCCGTTGTGTCAATCGTCAAATCGCTATCGGTTCTAATTCAAACTCGCGAAAGTGATCTCAGGTCCATCAAGACCACTGGCCGGAGAATGATTCAAACCGGTAGAGATATAAATCTTCATTGCCGGTATTGGTCGAGTCCGTGGAGGTTCTAGTTTGTCCGCAGCCCGGACGGTTCATCATTGCCGGGCGCGGTTTCGCCGCTGCCGTGAACTCAATTTTGGCAAGTGATACCGGGCGGTAGTGATGAACGAATCGTAGTAGTGGAGCTAGCAGTAGATTGGCTAGGCAGAGCAGGCCAGCGGCCGGAACAGGACACGCGTGCATCTTTCCGCTGCCAATTGCGAGTTGCGATTGCGACACAAGGGAAAAACGCTACGCGGTGCACTGGTGCGGAGCAGTCGTAGATTGAGAACAACCGTAAATCACAGAGGAAGACGCGAGGATGTTGACGAATGCGCAGACCCACGGTCTTCGTCTCCTACTAGTTGACCGCACTCTGCATTCTGCATGGCGTCCTTCTCCGGGACGAGCTTCATAATGAAGTGACTAGTGGACCCGTCACAGCCTCACAACAGAAGCACAGGAACGGAAGGTGTATGCCAACTTTGCCTGCACGCGTTGACGCCTCCCAGCTCGCACCGTCGGTCACTCCAAACGGAACCACGTCACATATCGCAGCCACGGAGACACCGTCGCGCGTGAGCATACTGAGCAAAATGGCGCAAACGCCGGGACTCCTCTGTGGTGTACAACACGACGTACGGTTCCGTGCCGCAGAGCCAAAACGGATACATGATGTTCAAGACCCTCGCGTCGCGTCTCGCCGGAGCGCAGCTTGTCTTGCTGATTCCATTGATGTGGCTCGCAGCTCTCGTATGTCTGAGTGAAGCGCAACAAGGGAGCTAATAATACGACTCAACACAAGAGTTCCAAAGTCATGTGGACAGATCGATGCAAAAGGAGTTTTCAACAGCTTCATTGATTTGCTTCTTGTCTGTTCGATGCACAGATGAAAATGACATGGTCAAGTGGCAGCATTTAAGTGCAGTGTATGTTCGTCTTTTCCTTAGAAAAAAGAAAAAAAAAAGTATGGGTGTATACACCAACCGAGTGCCCACAAACACATGGACGACAATTCCAGAGTCCTCTGTTCCGCAAACAGAGACGATTACCTCGATGCGCCAGCGCCACACTCCCTAACGTCTGGGTGATCTGTCTAACTTTCTAAAAACAACACCCTTTTTTTTTTAGGGGAGCAACACCTTTGCTAGGCACTCAAGAAGTTTATGTCCATCGGGCCGTGCCGAGCGCGGACCATTCCAACAATGCGTGTAAAATTTGTCAGACAGATTGGGCCATCGGAGGCCCTCAGCGGATCAGCCCTCATGCCTATGAGTAGCATCGAGCTGCTGTTGTTCCTCTCACCGATGAGATGCGCAGCAGCTGTTCTGATTGTGGCTGGTGCCATCTTCATAACACCACATTGTCTAGAGTTCCATGCAACATGTGTCAATATGTAATTAATGTTTTGGGAGATTACGTGTGATGGACGACAACTATAGGGCCATAAGGGGGGGGGGCATAACTCATATAACCCTTTATCACTTTGAATGAAAGATATATATTAGACCAGTAGTCTTTTTGTTTTGTAACAAATATCCTAGGGAGTTAAGATTTTGTCCTCTGTCATAGAGACACCTACACAAGTTGAATGCCCAATTCCAGTGTGCTACCACTGTTTCACAGAGTAGGTAACCGTCGTAAGGTTTTTGAATTCACAACGCTTATCTCCTTCATCTTTAGCACTTCACTAGAAACTTGTCTTGTTGTACCACTAATCATGCTTGTGCTTTCTGAATTCAGTCCGTAATCTGCATCGTAGCTGCAAAAGAATAAAAATTGTGATATCAGCATTATTGTAAATGATACTTACCCAATATATATATGTATCTCAAATAGTATCTTACAATATTTGACTGAAGTTTTGCCTTGGTGGCGTGTCTAGTTCATCTGAACCTCTCTCAAACATTTGCAAGACCTTTCCTATGGTAGGGCGATGCATCGGTAATATTTGGATCCACCATAGGCCAATCACACTTAATTTTCTTGCGATTCCTTCATTTTCACTTGTGACTTCACATGCCTGTAATCCACCTTGACCAAAATGGTTATAAATCCAATGTGGAAAAATACTTTTGACTGGATTGTTGAGCCACTGATTTCACATTTTTCTGCCCCCAACCATCTCGAGCAACATCATTCCATAACTATAAACATCTGATTTTGATGAAACAACTCCGAAGGTTCGAGAGTGCACTTCAGGAGCTATAAACCCAGGTGTACCTCTAGCACCGGTCATAGAAAGCTTGCTCTCCTTGCTATGGCACAATTTGGCCAAACCAAAATCAGCAATCTTTGGGTGAAAGTTCTGATCCAAAAGGATATTTTGAGGCTTGATATCGAAATGCACTATGCGTGTATTACAACTATGG
Source organism: Hyparrhenia diplandra (assembly GCA_015847255.1). Lineage (NCBI taxonomy): Eukaryota > Viridiplantae > Streptophyta > Magnoliopsida > Poales > Poaceae > Hyparrhenia > Hyparrhenia diplandra. Next base: position 310,570 of record JADLZK010009041.1, read on the forward strand.
TGCAAGTATTCCAACCCTCTAGCAATCCCAATTGCTATGGCATAGAGCTTATCCCATCCTAAAATTGCTTTGGGATTCTCAGAGTATATATACTTATCTAAAGAACCATTTGGCATATACTCATATATGAGGGCTCTCTTTGAACCTTCCAAACAAAATCCAAATAAGCTAACAATATTAATATGAGATGTCCCGCCAATACTCATAACCTCGTTCACAAACTCCTCACCGTCACCTTTTGAGGCATGCAGGAATTTCACTGCAACTAGACGACCGTCATCTAGCTTTCCTTTGAAAACCATGCCATAACCACCTTCGCCAAGCTTATTATTAAGGGATGATGTTATCTTTGTTAGTTCCGAGTACTTGTATCTTTTTGGAGCTAGTGATCCATGTGCTGATATTAGGGCCTCAATGTTCTCTTCTATGGTGTTGCTGGTCTTCTTGCCAAAGAAAAAAACCTTAGTTTTTGCCTATGCCATATGAAACACATATATGCATGGTAGGAGCAAACTTGCAGCTACTGAAATTGAAACTGAAATTAAAGCAGATGTTATTTTCTTCTCACGAAACAATGAGGTGTTATAATATAATAAGAGCATTCAGGTTTAGAGGCCATAAAAAAATAATTGTAAGTGTGGAAATGAATTATAATGATCACATATTTTGTTCCAAACCATGTAATTTTATATTGAAAGCCATAAATTGTGGGCTGATTGTTCCATTTTTTTTGTTTTAGTCTCCATGCGCAAAAATATACTAGATGTGTGTAAGAGGTTTTGTAGAAGTTCTTCCAAGTTTCAATAGCTGAAACTAAGTATTCACTTCTGGCAAGTAATAACTATATATAATAACTACTGAAATTTGGATTATTATATATACGAAAAAATGTCAAAAGTGACATACCTATTAGTGCTATCTCCCTGCCATTCCCGTTGGTACCTAAAATAGCAAGGAATTAATTAAATTTAGAAATGACACAGTTTGGTAAATTTTATTTGGCAAATCTTGTGATTTGTCAACTCCTAAAAATATATGTCAAGTAAAAAAAGAGTTCATCTCCAACAGTTTGATATAATTCACTTTCCAAACTCATATATAACTTACATTAGGAACCCTGAGAGAGAGAAACAAAATTATGTTTATACCCTTTCACATCTTGGAAACTTACATCGTGAACCCCGAGACGTAAATAAAATTATATTTATGCTCTTCCGCCTCTTCTACTACCGACATTATGCGGCGCCAAGGATAATCTGGCGTATATATGCGCCGCTGAGGGGAGGTGGATAGCAAGTTGGGAAAGATGACAACCTCATTTAGCAAACCGTTGGAGAGTAGTTTTTCATGTTTTTGTCAAATTTTCAAGGATACTCACCTCATTTAGCAAACTGTTGGAGTTGCTGATTTGTTTTGTAAAAGGATGATATTGAACGATTCAACATTTTGCATATGAAATTTGAAGCATGCAACTCCCTATGGTGACTTCTGCTATATGCTATTGTCCAAAGTTGATTCTTGTATGCTGGGCGGACTATACGCAGGGCAGGGGAAGCCGCGAGCTGTGTCATTTCTAAAAAAAGGGAAACTGCCACGGAAAAAATCATGTGCGACCAAATTCTGATTTTTAGTAGTGAATTATTGATACTCCTTTGCGATGGTCTAATTTATTTCTCCTAATGTTTTTTAGGAGTTGGAAAACACCATATGTTTTTAGAAAAAAAAATATAGGATAGTATTGGAGATGCTAGAGTTTGGTGTACTTTACTCCTACTTCCAGATTAGCAGACTAATGCTATTCCAACAAAGAAGACTAGGCGAAATTGTTGTGCATTTTAAATTTCCTGAACTCACCGCACTAGTTACCGGAGCAATCACAGATGAACTTTGCCGTTGTCGCCCCCGTAAGTGCATTCCCCGCCGCTGGCGCTTGCCATGCACTTGGGGCAATCGTCTGGCACCGCTTTCCATTCCACGAGAAACCCAGTTTTCATGCTGGCGAAGTCGCCCCCATTTCTATCGGGAGCCCCGAGAACTGGCACGACAGTGAAGAGGTAGCCCGGCGGGGATCCCGCCCTAGATGCCATGGTTTGAGAAATTCCAGCCATAGCCGAGCCGGACGAAGGAAGAGGCACCAGTGTTGTTGCAAGCTCCATGACCAATATTGGGGATTGTGCATGGGGTGGCAATGGCAGAGTGTTTGGATCTCGGAGTTCTGGCCAGCAAGCTCACCGAAGAGTAAACAGGGAAATTTAAGGGCCTTGTTTAGTTGATGGGAAGAAGTTAGAAAGTTAGAATTTGAACTCCTATAGCACTTTTGTTCCAATCATAGACTAACTAGGCTTAAAAGATTTGTCTTATGATTTACAATCAAACTGTGCAACTAGTTATTTTTTTACCTACATTTACTACTCCATTTATATGTTCCTAGATTGATGTGATGTGATGAAGAGAGAGTAAAAAAATTTAGAAGTTGGAGGGGAACTAAACAAGGCCTAACTGCTTTGCTAGTACTAGATCAGTTCTCTAGTCACCTATCATCACTAGTTGAAGCAAAATAGGATAAGGGTCATATCGTTACGGCATCTTTTTTTTTAAATAGTGTAGACTTGAACCAATGTGTTTGACCATAATGCAGTGGGCCTCAATGTTCCAATCAATGAAATAACTGACACTAATCAACCAAAAGATAATCTCTTTTTTTTTTTTCGAAGATAATCTGCCGTTGAAGCAGACTGTCCACGTAAAAGTGGGACAAACTTTTACCAATCAATCTCATATTCTATATTCCACATAGCAGTGCTCACGCTAAACTGTATGAAGACGACCTGTTGTTATTATTAGTCAGTTAGTACGGATAGCGACTTTATGTCATTGGCAGGGCCGTATTTGGCACCCAAATGGACACTACAGAATCTTTGAATCCGTTAATACCATTTGCATAGTTGCCATGCATGACCTAAGAACTACCGGTGAAGTGTAATTGATGAAGCAATCTTCCGTTAATTGTGCTTGAACTTCTCTGGTTTTTGTTTGTGTCTGTGTTTTGCCTCCTCTTTGTACTATTTGGGACAGGCCAACTTAAAAATCCTACTTCAATTCCAGATTAGCAGACTAATGCTATTTCCAACAAAGAAGACTAGCTAGGCGAAATTGCTGTGCATTTTAAATTTCCTGAACTCACCGCACTTGTCACCGGAGCAATCACAGGCAAACTTGGTGGCCTTGTCGCCGTAGTACCTGCATTCCCCCGCCCCTTGCCATGCACTTCCGGCAATCATCTGGCCCCGCTTTCCACTCCACGAGGAGCCCATTCTTCATGCTGGCGATGTAGTCATCCCCATTTCCATGGGGAGACCCGAGAAACGGCACGACAGTGAAGAGGCAGCCCGGCGGGATCCCTCCCTGGATGCCTTGGCTTGAGAAATTCCGGCCGTCGTCGAGCCGGACGAAGGAACTGTTGTCGCAAGGCAGGCTGTGAAACCCAGCTGACTCCGCTGGATGGAACGGGAACCCCATGCACTTCGCAAGGAAGAGCAACTCTTTGTTGGTTTTGCTGAGCACGAATGAGGGCGAGAAGAGCGAGATGTTCACCGTCGGCGCTGGGCAGCCGTTGGCGAGCGGGAGGTTGTGGTCCACCACAAGGAAGGATTTGTTCTTGGGGAAGATGTCGAGCACCTGGTACGCCTGGTACACGGATGCGGTCAGGAACGCGCCGCTGCTGTCGCATTTGAGCTTGAAGGACGGCAGCCCGCACGGCGGCTTGCCGGGCTCGTCCAGCCAGAACGGGTAGGTGATGTTGAGGTCCCCACATGCCCTGGGCCAGCAGCCTGACGAGTCTGCCGAGCTGGCCGCCGGCGGCCGGAGGAGGATGGAAGCGAGTAGCAGCAGGAGCGGTTGCATAGTGGATCGAAGATGGAGGGGTGGCATGTGAGTATGTGACAGTAGCTGAGGCAGTGTTCACTTGTCATGTACTAACCCAAAAAGTGATACAGTTTCCCGTCACATCAAATCTTTTAACGCATACATGGAGCATTAAATGTAGGTAAACAAAAAAACTAATTGCATAATTTAATTGAAAGGTACGAGACAAATCTTTTGAGCCTAGTTAGTCCATGGTAGGACAATAATTATCAAATACAAACAAAAAGTGCTACAGTTCTCGAACCCAAAATATTTCACCAACTAAACACCCCCTGAGTTTGATAGTTTGGAATTCGAGTTCGGTCAGAGAATGAACTGTACAAGCGAACTGGTGGTGATTTCAGTATTTCAGTTCAGCTGTGAGGGGACGAAAAGGACAGGGACAGATGCTTGCCGTTTGACCCGGTCGGGTCCACGTCTCAAAGCGTTGAGTTTCGTTAAGCCAATCGATTCTATGTAACAAACAACCGGTTATTGTATAGTATTTCTCATCTATGAGTAGAATACATAGCTGATCAGTGAGCCGCGTGAAGATTAAACCCAACTTGTGAACCCACTTGTCTCAAATGAGCATAATGGTAATGGCAACCTACTACCAGTAATAGCAATAATAAAGTACTCCTATGGATGACGGCAAAGCCACCGAAGCTTCAGGCAAGTGCTCATATTCTTTCATCGTTTGATTAGTCGTCAGTCGTCAGACCACTAACGAGAACAATGATACGCGCGCGAAGAGGACACGTGAAAGCTAATGGCATTGGCATGGCAGGTGAAGTTTTGACGACCGGCGAGCACTCCGCTGCACTGGAAGGGAAGAAGAGGCATGGACCGGACACGAGCTTACCGGCGTGGGCGTGGCTAGTGCGCGCACCACAGTCCCGGTGATTCTTCAGAATGTCAGATGCCAGTTTGGGCATGAACACAGTATATAAGCATCACTCACTCCAAGGTTTTGTGCAATTATAAGCACCTACAGTATATCACCATGGGGTAGGAAGGATATAGTACTCGCTCCAGTGTGCAGTACGCAGCACTGACGCCGTGACGCGACGCCAACGCGAGCGCCACGCTGCAATCTGCATAATGCAACGGACCAAGAAAGTCGTGCAAGCACATACCGAGTCCTCGTCGGCCACCGGCGTCCACACAAAGGCAGGCACATACGTGTACGGAGTGGCACGTGGGAGCGTGAGAGGTGGGACTCACCGTCGCATGTCGACCGCGCGCTACTGCTGCCGGGGCAGAGGCACAAGAACTCCACAGCGACACTGTCGTATCGGCACTGCCCACCGCTGGTGTCGCATGCCTGGCAGTCCCCGACGCCGGACACCTCCCAGTCCAGCACGAACCCGTCCTTGAGGAGCCGGCTGTAGTTGGCCGCCGTCATCACCGCCGCCTCCTTCCTGAGCACCGGCATGTAGCTGTACTCGCACCTCCCCGTCGCGATCTCCGGCGACCTGTCCCAGTTGTACGTCCCGGCGAGGAACGCGTAGATGGGAGTACTGCAATTGAGGTGGCGTTCGCGTACTCGGGCCCGCTCGGGGCCCTTGCCGCTGCAGTTGTAGAGCAAAAACAGGGCACGGTTCTGTGCGCTAATTGTGAACGGGCTGAGCGCGATGCTGGAGGACATGTTGAAGTCGATCTGGCACACGCCGTCGGCGCCTGCGAGCTTGGCATGGCAGGCGACGAGGGAGTTGTTGCTGTAGTCGATGCCCAGGACGTGGATGGATGCCCCCTCAAGGGAGGCTACGCGGCCGTCGTCGCTGCACAAGACCTCGAAGGCCGGGTGGCCACAGAGAGAAGAAGGCAGCTGCTGGCTGATGCTGCTGTTGCCGAACCAGAACGGGTACCTGAGGGTGAGGTTCCCGCATGCCGCCGGCTCGCAGTCGTCGGCGCTGGCCTGGTCATGGAATTGGAGAAGCGAGAAGACAACAAGCGGGAGAAGCAGCAAGGTTGGGCGCATGTTAACTGAAAGGGGAATTGATCGAGAGTGGCAGCAACCAGCAGGATGCAATTTGTTAGCGCTGTATCAAGTCTGTTAGCAAGAAAAGGGTGATTGAGCAAGTGTCAAAAGTCTCCGCTTAGCAACGAACGAGTCCAAATGCACTCGTTTTTATTCAATTATTCTTGGTAGCGACTGTATGTCACTACTCACTAGTCGGACCATATTTGCCAACCAAACGGATACCGGAATTGATATTTGAATCACTGAATAGCACTACGCCACTTGCATAGTTTTCAATGCATGCATGATCTAATAAGAGCTAACGGCAATTTACAAATTAAATGGTTGTTAAAATTGTGAGCGAGAATCGGAACAGAACTTGACCGGTAGAATTGCAAAAATCGTAGAAGCGTATTAGAACGTATTTGGATCCATTGGCACTAAAATTTAGCAGCTAAAATTAGTATTAATGGATCCAAATATACATGCTAAATTCCCCCTTGGAGAGAGAGAGGACGACGGAATAGGGGAAGAACGGACTTGAGTCCGAGTTAAGTGGAATCCATAAAAATTTCGGGTCCGATCCCATGAATCGCTGCCTGGTCCAATATTACAACCGACATACATAAGATTAAGGATGAAAAACGGTCGAACTCGGTCGAAAAACTACTCAACCCTTTTCTATTTTACATTTGAAATACGAAAAAGTTTAAAGTGAAAAACGGTAAAGTCGGACACCTAAAAACGAACATGAACTTACGGAATCTCAAAAGCAAACCAATTCGAGCGATTTAAGTCGAACACGGTCGGTATCTAAAAATTCAATACGGAATACCAACCCACAATGCATAACAATTAATAAGTGTCATTGTAGCAAATTGCGAAAGTGCAAGAGAGCAAACTTATCATTTTGGTCCATCTAGCTCTCTCGTCTTTGGGTCGATGCAATCTCATGTAATGCAACAACAAAGATCACATGAAGCCAGATGCAGCTAGGCAACATCGCGTGTGAGGTGATTAGTCCCACCTCGGCCTAACTTAGGGAGGCGCCGACAGGTGAGATGCCTATATAGTATGGCTATGAGCATCAATACTCTACACTTACATTTGCCTAGTTGGCATGATTGACAACCAAATTCGGTTTAAATTGAATTTTAAATTTGAAATATTCAAAACTAAAAGTAGAAAAGTAGAATACGGTTGAACTCGGTCTAAAAACTCCTCAATTGTTTTCTATTTTTACATTTGAAATATGAAAACGAAAAGTTTAAAAAAAAAAAGTCAGACAAGATAATACGAATTCGATCGGGTCAAAGTAGAAAACGGCGCGGGTCGAACTCGAATTTTTCCGTTCTGTTTTCAACCCTACATAAGATATCACCGACGGGTTTTAATACCCACCCCGGCAGTAATATACATTTCAGTGTCGGTTCTCAGCCATCCGCTCCTATTCTTAGCTCAGAATATCTCATAAAGAGTATTCACCAGCGTTCTCTCAAGTCCGGTAGTGATGCCGGCGGTAGTGATGAACGATTCAGTAGTAGTGGTTCACATGCCAGGTACTCCAAGCACCGGCACCAAGGCAGGGGTGCAGCCGTCCAAAGAGTAGCTGCTTGCTGGCTCATCGGGACGCCCATCGGCGGCACGAACAAACGTGTTGTTTTGGCATACCGTCTCCACGAGCCCCACGCCTGACGGCGGTGGCTTGTGCAATTGTAGAAGATGAGCTTCTGATTGACGGACTAACCGAGAGCGGAGGAACAAGTTGGGAGAAGGTGTCGTCCTCGTCGGCCGTCGGGATTTTGCACACGGGGCTAGACCTATTGAAATATGGATGCCGCCGGTATGTATCGGCGACGACGAGCAAGGAGCGGTTGTGGTAAAAGATGCTGAGGATGCGCAAGCTGTACTCGTTCTGGAAGGATGCCATGTATGGGATATTGTTAATGCAACTAATCTGCAACCCAGGCAAGCTGCCGCAGCGGATAGGCTCGACGCCGTCGTTCGGGATGAGCCCAAACGGGTAGGAGATGTTCACGTTGCCGCATAGCACGGGCGGGCACTGCTCTCCTTCTTGTCCATCTGCTGCCACTGTAGGCATCATCATCAGTGGCAAGGATATAAGGCCACCCACACCGACGACGACGAGACTAGGAAGGCGAGCAGCAACGATGACAGAGCCATGGAAAGCTTAATTCGACGATGTCATTAGCAGGACGAACAGAAGGGTGAACCGCTCTCAGGCACTGGTGGTGGCTGAGTGTAAATGGTGAAGGCGAGTCCGCGTCGTCGTGTGCGTACAGACGAAACTTAATTTAACTAGTGGGCATTCAGGTCGGGTCGTCGTCGTCACCCCACGCGGGCATAGCCGGTATGGACGTACAGTACGGGGCAAGGCGACGACTGACGACGTGACCGCGGATGAGCGCTACCCGGTAAAGGCACGCTCCTGTCTGCCGGCCAACAAGAACCACCGGATGTTATTCCTAACTTCCTAAGGGGAGACCGGGAGACTAGCTAGCATGCTGGTCAGACGCAATGCTGTAGATATGATTTTGGCGTCTACTCGTTCCAACCTGAGTATGTTTGCAAAAAAAATTTACCAGCATGTTTTTTAACGGGACTCATGTACCCTAAACCTGCCGTACGTCTTCGTCTCCTACTAGTTGACCGCAGTCTGCATTCTGCACGGCGTCTGCTCCCAGATGAGCTTAAACGGGAAGGAGACGCTAACATCTTCCTTTTCCAGCCTGCTTGTACGCGTCATAGATGAAGTGACTTGCGTCACAGCCCCAGAAGTCAGAAGAGAAGCACAGGAACGGAAGGTGTATGCCAGCTTGCCTACACATTGTCTAGAGTTTCATGCAACATGTAATTCATGTTTTGGGAGATTATGTGTGATGGACGACTATGGGGCCATAAAGAGGGGGGAGGGCACAAGTGAAACAAAGAGTGACAAGTTGCATTTAACAGAAACAATGTACATTAGGAGGATACCAAATATCTATGCATAAGGACAACAAGACTTAACCTCTTAAAGCCTAAACCTTTTTTTCACTTTGCATGAAAGATATTATATTAGACCAGTAGTCTTTAGTTCGAAACAAATATCCTAGTGAGTTAAGTTTTTGCCATCCGCCATAGAGACACCTACACAAGTTGAATGCCCAACTCCAGTGTTGTAGGTCTCTGTTTCATAGAGTAGGTAACCGCCGTAAGGTTTTTGAATTCACAACGCTTATCTCCTTCATCTTTAGCATTTCACTAGAAACTTGTCTTGTTGTACCACTAATCATGCTTGCACTTTCTGAATTCAATGTGTAAGTTGCAACTGCCGCTGCAAAAGAATAAAAAAATTGTGATATCACCATTGCTGTAAATGATACCGAATAATTGTTGAAATATATATATGTGTCTCAAATAATATCTTACAATATTTGACTGAAGTTTTGCCTTGGTGGCATGTCTAGTTCATCTGAACCTCTGTCAAACATTTCCAAGACCTTTCCTATGGAAGGACGATGCATCGGTAATATTTGGATGCACCATAGACCAATTACACTCAATTTTCTCGCGATTCCTTCATTTTCACTTGTGACTTCACATGCCTGTAATCCATCTTGACCAAAATGGTCATAAATCCAATGTGGAAAATACTTTTGACTTGATTGTTGAGCCACCGAATTCACATTTTTTCTGCCTCCAACCATCTCGAGCAACATCATTCCATAACTATAAACATCTGATTTTGTTGAAACAACTCCGAAGGTTCGAGAGTGCACTTCAGGAGCTATAAACCCGTGTGTTCCTCTAGCACCAGTCATAGAAAGCTTGCTCTCCTTGGTATGGCACAACTTGGCCAAACCAAAATCAGCAATCTTTGGGTGAAAGTTCTGATCCAAAAGGATATTTTGTGGCTTGATATCAAAATGCACTATGCGTGTATTACAGCTATGGTGCAAATATTCCAACCCTCTAGCAATCCCAATTGCTATGGTATAGATCTTATCCCATCCTAAAACTGCTTTGGGATTCTCAGAGTATATATACTTATCCAAAGAACCATTTGGCATATAATCATATATTAGGGCCCTCTTTGAGCCTTCCAAACAAAACCCAAATAAGCTAACAATATTAATGTGAGATGTCCTGCCAATACTCATAACCTCATTCACAAACTCCTCACCATCACCTTTGGAGTCATGCAGGAACTTCACTGCAACTAGATGACCGTCATCTAGCCTTCCTTTGAAAACCATGCCATAACCACCTTCCCCAAGCTTATTATTAAGGGATGATGTTATCTTTGTTAGTTCTGAGTATTTGTATCTTTTTGGAGCTAGTGATCCATGTGCTGATATTAGGGCCTCAATGTTCTCTTCTATGGTGCTGCTGGTCTTCTTGCAAAGGAAAAACCTTAGTTTTTGCCTATGCCACACCAACACATATATACATGGTAGGAGCAAGATTGCAGCAACTGAAACTAAAATTAAAGTAGATGTTATATTCTTCTCACGAAACAATGAGGTATTATAGTATGAGCATTCCGATTTAGAGGCCATAAATAATTTAAATTGTAAGTATTGAAATAAATTATAATGATCACATATTTTACTCCAAATCATGTAGTTTTATATTGCAAGGTATAAATTGTTGGCTAATTGTTCGAATTTTACATCACAGTATGTATGTGCAAAAAATATATATGTAAGAAGTTTTATAGTAGTTCTTCTAAGTAGCAATAGCTGAAAATAAAATTAACTTGTTGCGTTAAATAACTATATATAACTAGTGAAATTTGAAAGAATGTCAAAAGTAGTAGCATACCTATTATTAGTGTTATCTTCCTGCCACTCCCGTTGCCACCTAAAATAACATGGAAATTAATTTAAAAATGAAACAAGTAGTGGTATGTAAAATGAAAACAATTCAATATTTTGCATTTGGAATTTGAAGGATAAAACTCTCTTATGCTGACTTCCACTATATGCTCTAAGTTGATCGATGTATGCTGGGAGGACGTGGTTTGGATATGTTGTCACGGAATAATCACGGATTTCATTCTTCTTAACTGTAATAAAGGTGACATGTTTTTATTTATTCATTTATTTGTCAACTAAACGGATACCACGGAATTGATAATTGAATCTGTCACTGGATCTCAATATTCTTAACTTGCATAGTTTCAATACATGATCTAATAAGAATCAATGGTAATTCACAAATAAGATGAATAATAAAGTAGGACATCGTTACTTTTTGTTTGATCACCATGTTTTTTTTTGGGGCTCCCTGTTCTTAAAGTGTGTGTTTGAGTGTTTTGACATCTCTTCCTATTCGGCCTTTTTCCCTAGTTCCAATTTTTTTTAAAAAAAAGACTAGGCCAAATTAGTGTGCATTTTAAATTTGGTGAACTCACCGCACTTGTCACCGGAGCAATCACAGGCGAACTCATTGCCGGTGTCACCGTAGTACCTGCATTCCCCGCCGCTTGCCATGCACTTGGGGCAATCGTCTGGCAGCGCTTTCCACTCCACGAGAAACCCATTCTTCATGGTGGCGATGTAGTCGTCCCCATTTCCATCGGGGAGACCCGAGACACGGCACTACAGCGAAGAGGCAGCCCGGCGGGATCCCTCTCTGGATGCCGTGACTTGAGAAATTCCTGCCGTCGCCAAGCCGGACGAAGGAACTGTTGTCGCAAGGCAGGCTGTGAAACCCAGCCGACTCCGCTGGCTGGGACCCCGTCGTGCACTTGCCAAGAAAGAGCAGCTCTTTGTTGGTCTTGCTGAGCACGAATGCGGGCGACAAGATCGAGATGTTCAGCGTCGGCGCTGGGCAACCGTTGTCGAGCGGGAGGTTGTGGTCCACCACATGGAAGGATTTGTTCTTGGGGAAGATGTCGAGCACCTGGTACGCCTGGTACAGGGAATTTGTCAGGGCTGCTGTTGCATTTGAGCTTGAAGGACGGCGGCCCGCACGGCGGCCGGCCGGGCTCGTGAAGCCAGAACGGGTAGGTGATGTTGAGCCCCCGCATGCCTTGGGCCAGCAGCCTGACGACTCTACTGCTCTGGCACCCGGCGGTGGGAGGAGGAAGGAAGCGATTAGCAGCAGCAGGATCGTATGCATGGCGGATTGGGATGGAGGGAGGCAGCGGCAGAGTGGTTTGGATCTCGGAGTTCGGCCAGGGATTGAGGGACATCTCAACTCCAGACCCGAACGGTGAACAAGGAAAGGGAATGGATCGAGGGACAGCCGGACGGGCAGAATGGTATTCAACCAATGACGACGGTGGCGAGTCATTGACCGGTCGACGGTCGTGGTCCTAAGCGTTTGATTAGTCTCGTTTATCTTTTTCTTTCTCTCTTTCTGAATTTCTTTAATACGAGTAGCCGGATATCTCGCAACTTCTGTGCTCCCGTCCCGACTCAGCGGCGGTTTGCAACGACAACACGCGTTTCGCTAACTCTGTCGGTGGTTCATTCTGCCGGCTCCGAGCTTTTCGGCCCTATACTGTGCTGTTGGACAATTTTTAGACCACTGCCCAACGGACGCAATTCTCTCTATGCTATACCAGTAGTTCTAGATTCCTTTCTAAAAAAAAATGCAGTTCTATAATCTAGATTCCATCCGATTGTTGCGAATTTAGAGCATCTCCAACAGTTTTGCAAAACATACTTGGCAAAAGTTGTGATTTGCTAAGTCACAAATATATATGTCAAGTGAAAAAACTGTGGTTCTCCGATAGTTTTGTAAATTTAGCTTGGCAAAACGAAAAAAAGCAATATACGGCGTGCAAGTAGAGAGATGATTTTATTTTTGCGGTCAATCACGCAACATGCAAGCAAGGATGGTTTATGTCAAGTTGTCCAAAATGCCAATCCAAATTGCAAAACTGTTAGAGACCACTTTTTCATGTTTTTAGCAAATTTAGAGAATGCAAACCACGTTTGCAAAACTATTGGAGTTGCTCTTACCAGCCGGTGATGACGACGGCTGCGGCAGTTGCCATGTCAAGAGGTATCCGTCACTGATGAACTCCTTGTAGTTTGCTGGGTTCGCCTCGCCGGGCCTCGCAAGCATCGGCACGACGGTAGCGCTGCAGCCCTCCAAGAAGTAGCAGCCAGGCACGCCGAGACCCTTGGTGACGGCAACCAGTGTCTTGTTCCCCGCATGCCGTGTCCACGAGCCTGGGACCTACTTCTTGGAGAAGGGCTCTGCCCTCCCACGCTATGCGGCATAGCGTGGGAGGGCAGAGCCCCTCCTTGACGGTCCATCGCCGTCGTCGGTGCCGCCCGCCCGGATCGAGGGGAGACGAGGGAGAGCCACGACAAGGACAGGGCCACAGCCATAGGAGCATCACAAGTGGTGAACGTGATTCTGACTCAGAACCTATGATGGGAGATCATGAGGAGTCGGAGACCAAGAAGAGCAACAAGCTTGGAGCCATGGCACATGCGACCGTAACAAGGTTTCTATGATTGCGGTTCAGAGGAAGGAAGAGTTGAAGAATGACGAGTTCCACGGTAATAGGTAAAGGACAATGATTCAACTGACCAGTAGTCTGTGGGATTGGTTAGTGGACTGTACGGCAAGAGTGGACTTGTCTGACTAGTGACTACTCCCTCTGTCCCCAAATGTTTGTCTCTAGAAATCCGTGTTTCCCTTACAAACACGCTTCCCAGGCGACACACATAAAAGGGGACGGAGGGAGTAGTGACTAATCCTTGACCACTGCATTTGTAGAAGAGCTTTGAGCACACAGCAAACGTTGTGTAGGTATCTTCTCAAAAACGACTTTTATGAATAGCGGTGTGTTTAGATTTGAATTTTCAAAAATACTTTAAATCCTATTCAAATACTTGATGTTAAAATGGTGCTAAAGACACAAAGCTCTCATGAGCAAGATCAAATCTGTATGGGCAAAATGGTCTTTCTATAGCTCAACTGACACCATCGTATGTTCTTAACAGAATAGGAGCAAACTGAATTTTCAATTTCAAAAAGCTGGGGAAAAAATCATAAAATGAAAACAAAAGCTAAGAGCAGACCTATCGTTGAACACCACAGTGTGAAAGTATGAACTTATTAGTCCCAAAATAGAAACAAGTGTTTAGCTTCTCTAGCGAATGCTCGTCGATCAGTGTGGCGCAGTGCAACTTACTGGTCACGGCAAGGCCACTAAAATTTCAGTTTAGTTATGTTTCAAAAAATAGTTTCAGTTAAGTAGTCATATTCTTCGTTGATGCATCGGAGCACTAGCGAGAACAGTCATAGGGGAAAGAGGACCGGCGAGAGCTAAATAATGGCCAATGGCGGGTCGTTAGCGTCAGACATCGCAATCACAAACTGCGTTGACAGCTTTGGACAGAACCTACCTAAGAAGGCGGTCAATGCAATACGGTCTGCAGCGAGGCTTGACGATATGGAGCTTTGCAGGGCGCTGGCTGCAATTGCGGCGGAGGCAGGGACAGACATGATGGAGTCTCTATGACAGTGCAGCTAGATGATACTCTTCGGTTGTTTTTAGAGTGTGGGTAGTCAATTTAGTATCCCTCGCCCATTTTGATGGAAAGTTGTTTGCGCCGTTTGCGCATGTAATGCTCTACTTTTCTTCTTATTAATATATGCTGGGCTTGCCTGTTGCTTTTCAAAAAAAGAAAACAAAGAGAGAGCTAAATAATGGCAGGTCAAGGTGACGCTGACCAGGCAGACACCAGGCCGGCTTGAGCACTCCACTGTGATCCGGAACCACACACGCGTGTTTACCCGGGGTTGCTGCGTGGCCGGTGCGTGTACGCACATTCTTGTCAAAGTCGTCAATGTCACAAAGACAGTCGGAGTGATAAATTCATGGAGCCTACGCAGGATATGGATACGACTCCAATGCGTCAGCGGTCAGCGCCACCGCAGGAAATGAAGTCTTCTTGTAGCTAAACCAGCATGTGCCGGACAGCCAGAATCGGCCGCCGGCATCCAAAGTAGACTCACCGGCGCATGTTGACCGTGCGCGCCTGCCGCCAGGGCAGATGCACCGGAACTCCGCGGCGGAGCTGTCGTACCGGCACTGCCCGAAGCTGGCGTGGCACGCTCGGCAGTCGCCGACGCCGGCCGCCTCCCAGTCCAGCACGAACCCGTCCTTCAACAGCCGGCTGTAGTTGGCCGCCGTCATCACCGCCGCCTCCGACCCGAGCACAGGCATGTAGGCGTACTCGCAATATCTCCACGTCGCGATCGCCGGCGGTGGCCTGTCCCAGTAGTAGTTCCCACCGAGATACGCGTAGATGGGAGTGCTGCTGCACTTGGCAGTGGCGTTCGCGTACTCGGGGCCGCTCGGGGGTGCCGTGCCGGTGCAGTTGTAGAGGAAGCACAGGGCACGGTTCTGTGGGCTAATATTGAACAGGGTAAGCGCGATGCTGGAGGACACGTTGAAGTCGATCTGGCAGACGCCGTCGGCGCCGGCGAGCATGGCATGGCAGGCGACGAGGGAGTTGGTGGTGTAGTCGATGCCCAGGACGTGAATGGATGTGCCCCTCAAGGAGGCTACGAGGCCGTCGTCGCTGCACCAGACCTCGAAGGCCGGGTGGCCACAGCTGATAGAAGAAGACGATGGATTGTTGGTGCTGTTGCCGAGCCAGAACGGGTACCGGAGACTGAGGTTCCCGCATGTCGCCGGCTCCCAGTCGTCGGCGATGGCGTGGTCATGGAGGAGGAGAAGCGAGAAGACAACAAGGGGGAGGAGCAGCAAGGTTGGGCGCATGTTAACTGAAGGGGAAATTGACCGAGAGCGGCAGCAACCAGCAGGAGTGGAACGTATAGTAAACAGTATGCAATTTGTTAGTCCCGTATCAAGTCTGTAAGCAAGAAAAGGTTGCTCGGGTGATCGAGCCAGTGTCTAATAGTCTCCGCTTAGCAACGAACGAGTCCAAAACTCCAAATGCACTCTGATTAGTCCCAAAAAAAACCCTGACTAGTCCAAATGCACTGCTATTCCCATTCCCTACTAGATACTTGTTTGTTGGGCCTTGTTTAGATGGCTAAAGTTTTGCTAAAAACTTGTAAATTTTTAGACTCTCTCTCCATCACATCACATTAAATACACCAAAAGACATATGTTCGGAGCAGTAAATGTAGGTAAAAAAAAATAACTACTTACACAGTTTTGTTGTAAATCACGAGACGAATCTTTTGAGCCTAGTTAGTCCATGATTGGACAATGTTTACCAAATACAAACGAAAGTGCTACAGGAGTACTACAGGAGTTAAAACAGTGCTTTGGGCAAATATTTTGCCATCTAAACGAGGCCTTGGTCTCTTGAATTCTCAGAAAATGAGAGTGATGATCTCGTTACACAGTGGACCTGGACGTAGTTCAACTTGTAAGATTTTTCATGATGGAACTTGGGGCCGAAGCCCCTACAGATAGGCTATATTAGGACTTAAAAGTAGCGGATAAAAAACAGGTTCATGATGAAAAAAACAATACAGAGAAAATCAGCTCTAATCTATGAATTACACTATTGTTTGGATCCATTGTTCAAACTGAGGAGCAAGGCTTGTCTTGACTCTATGCAAGAGCAAGAGAGAAAAAGTTCTTCTAGCGTGCACCATGGTTGGTTGAATGCCTTTGAAGATCAGATCATTCCTGACTGTGCAGATTGTCCAGCAAATGAGCACTACTGCTGTCACGAAGAATTGAGAATGAAGTATGTGTTTGAGATAATCTGAGAGTTCTGGGAAAGTTTCATTAGAGGTATATCAATGTGTTTGTTGTTGAGCCACAAGAGTTTAATTTGTATGGATTTGATGAGCTGAAGTTTGTTCCCCACTTATATCTCCAAGTGTCATTGTTTTCTGTTAACTGAATACCTGACAGTACCTGCAGGAGGTTATGCATTTGGATGAGGCCTCTTCTGAAAGATGGAGATGAAAAGAGTTGTGAGAAGTTATCTTGAGCTGCTGCTGCCTGTACTATAATGGCTTTGTATTTTGCTAAGGAAAGAAGCTCTGCAGGCCTGGAGCCGAGGTCTGTAATTGCTGACCATTCCAGTTGTCCAGCCAGAACATTACACTGCTGCCATTTTTTTTTTTTTCAAAAGCGTACCATTGGCACGTATTGCATTAAGGGAAAATAGAGTTTTACACGTCGCACACCTTAGCCAAAAGGATTGGCGAAGCGCACGCAAAAGCACACGGACAAGAATCACCGGCTTTAACGGTGGCGCGATACGGATGTACTAAAAAGTAAAACTAGTGCGCGACGAAGGTGGCTGAAGGGCGTGTCCGCGGCTACGCTCCGCATCGGGATCTCCCACCGTTGCCGCCAACGTACCAGCCCGCAGCATGGGGAAGATCTCGCATAGCCGCTGCGTTTTGCGGATGAACCGCGGTCGCCCGGTGCTTCCGGAACTTGCTCTTGAGCTCGGGACTGGAGTGCATGATGCCGTGTCGACCGGGCGTCCCTCAAGCTTTCTTTGAGCAGCACCAACAACGCCTTTCCGCCTGGAACCGGATCATGCTTCTCATGCTTCCCCGCGAGCCGGCACGCCGACGCCCACTCCTCATCGTCACCCTGGACGAGCCGGAGGGTGGGCTGGCCGTAGAGGATGGGCTCATCGAGCGGGAGCGTGAGCGACGCCAGAAGTCCCGGGACGGAGGCAGCAAAGTGGGCGCGGTGCGGGCTCCGCAAGAGGTCCCCGCAGTGTCGACGGTCTCCGGGTGGAGCAGGGGAGGCCGGTAGCTCCATGGCGGCTCCTCGTGACAGAACTCCCGCACTCTTCCTCCGGCAAGCGCGCCGAAAGGGGGAAAGGATTTTGCGCACGTTCTCCCCCACGGAGGACGGCGCAACATCCGTGAAGGCTCCATGGAACCTCGCGGCGATCGAGGGGTCGGGGTAGTCATCGCGTGCCCTGGCCGCTTGGCCCACTTTGTTGGACTCGACACGCCGGGCCGCTTCTCCCGTCGTTGTTCGCGGAAGGCAGATTTGGCGCCGGGTCGGCCGCCGCGTCGCGGTACCCAAAGGCCGCCGACGACCCTTTGTTCTTCGCCTTGCAAGGTGGGACCTTGGCAGCTCGCCGCTCATCAAAGTCGGGCGAAGTCGATGAAGGTCGCACTCGGCCGCCACCTCCGACACTTCCGCGCTTGCTGGAACGGGACGTGTTGGCGGCGGTGGTCCCCGCGTCCCCGCGCCACGGACCTCCGGCCCTCCACCAAGGGCCGACGAGAGGAACCCCGCACCCCGCACGTCGGGGCTGGGCCGCGGCGACGCGGCGACGACGCAGGTCCGCCGCCACTCCCGGATCCTCCGAAGCCTCCGCCCCGCGAAGCATAGCGTGACCATACGCAGAGGCGAAGGCGGCTCGAACTTCTCAGCCGAGGTGGCGCCGAGGTCGACGGTCGCGACGAGGGAGGCCACGAGCTCATCAAGCATCGGGTCCACCCGAGCGGGGGACAACGTGGCCCACACGGCCCCAAAGACAAGCAGGTCCGTGAAGGCGGTGACGTCGGCCGAAAGTCGGGCCGCCATGCCGAACGCGCCGCATTCAACGGGCCCACCGCCCGAGTCGACAAGATCCCCGGTGGAGGCCATACGAATCCTCCGCCCGGATGGTGCCCACGCAAGCCCAACAAGAGAAGGTGGCGGCGTAGGCTTAGCGACGGCGCCGGCGGCCGCGATCGGGCGAGCCACGGCGGTGGCCGAGGAGGCGTGGAAGGGCTGGTCGACGAGCGGCGACCCACGCCCGCTGGTGCGATCCGCGGGCCTGGTGGCCAGCACCTCTCGCAGAGGAGGCAACGTGACGGTAGACGACAAACCGCAGCGACGTGATCCTCCCGCCGGGCGCTTGAAGCACAACCCAACGAGGTAGGCCGGGACAGGGCGGCGACGGCGTGAGACGGGCTGAGCAGACGCCGCGGCGGCGTTCGCCGTGGTGGAGGACGCCGCTGCCAGCCCACAAAGATCCGCAGGTTGCCCGCGGTCCGCCCCGCATGCCGGTGGGCAGGTAGGTGGCGGCCCGAGACGGCGGTGAGCAGAGACGCGGCCCGGGCGCGGGCGAACGGCAGCGGGACCGCCGCGAAGCCCCGCTGGTGTCCCAGGGTGCACCGCCTCGGATGGCGCGATTGATCCGCGGGCGCTTGAAAGTGCGGCCGGTGTGCACGCCGCCGGCATGTGCACACCAAGGCGGCAGAGGACCGTGCCGACTCAACGCCCGCGGGCGGAGTCACAGGCAGCACGGTGCCACACAATGGACCTTATTGTTGGATTGCCACGCACCCGTAAAGGATTTGATTCTATTTGGGTGATTGTGGATCGTTTGACTAAAGTTGCTCATTTCATTCCCATCAGCATAACGTATGATCCTCACCAATATGCAGAGCTTTATATTTCTCAATTAGTTCGTCTACATGGAGTACCCAAATCGATAGTGTCGGATCGTGGATCCACATGGACCAATCGGTTTTGGGAGAGTTTACAAGCAGCCCTGAATACAAAGTTAGTTCGTAATTCAGCCTACCATCCACAAACCATAGGCCAAACCGAGCGTGTGAATCAAATACTAGAGGATATGTTGAGGGCATGTGTGTTGTCAGCAAAAGTCTCGTGGGATAAATGGTTACCCTTAGCAGAGTTTTCATATAACAATAGTTATCAAGCTAGTATCAAGATGGCACCATTTGAAGCATTATATGGTAGGAAATGTAGAACACCCCGAACTGGGTAGAAACAGGAGATCGACTTATTATGGCATTGACTTTGTAGATGAAGCTGAGCAAAAAGTGAGAGTGATAAAGTAACACATGAAAGCGGCTCAAGACCGTCAGAAGAGTTACGCAGATAAGCGCAGAAAGCAAATAGAATTTAGTGTTGGTGACTTTGTCTATTTGAAGGTATCACCAATGAGAAGAGTGCAACGTTTCGGAGTGAAGCGGAAGTTAGCGCCTAGGTTTGTAGGCCCTTATCGGATTGTTGCTAGAAAAAGAAAAGTAGCATATCAGTTGCGTTGTTGTTACATGAGATGAGAACAATTTTTAGTATTTTTCACGTGTCACAAGCGAAGAAGTGTTTGAGAGTTCCGAAGAACAAGTGCCAATTAGGAATGCCGAGGTTGATCAGATTTGACCTATTATGAGCAACCTATAAGGGTGTTAGACACCAAGGAGAGAGCCACAAGAAGCAAGGTAGTTAAGCAATATAAGATCCTATGGAGTAATCATGGGGAGAATGATGCAACGTGGGAAACCGACGAGTACCTTCAGAAAAACTATCCCCAGTTTTATCACAAATGGTTAGTCTTACCAAATCTCGGGACAAGATTCTTTTTATGGGGGAAGATTTGTAACACCCTAGGTGTTAAGCACCTCATTATCATGTGCATTTGCATAGCATAATCATCATTTCATGCACAATAGTGTTACTAGTCACATTCATCTTTGTTTAGCCCAAAGTCATGCTTGTTTGAGCTAGCTACTATAGAATGTTTACTATAATGTGGTTTTGGACCTAAACTTTGCCTAGATATATTTTTGATAGAATTTAGGACCATGTTTGAGCTTGTAAATCTTTTTGGAAATTATTTGAGAAATTACCCTAGAGCTTTATACCCTTTTTGAGTCATTTTGAAATCCTTTTCAAAAGTGCATGTTGAAGTGGTTTTTAGCCAAAGTGCTCCACATATGAAATGTAGTACTTTTATATAGATCAAAAAGTCTTCTATGTGCTCCTTGTGAAAATGCTTGCAAAAGGTCCAATTTGATCTAAACAGGTTTGATCAAGTTTGAAAATTCGCACGAATCTCGAGGTACGGGATCTAAAACCGAGGCAAGGTCAGGGGGGCAGGGACCTATGGGCCGCCCGAGCGCCGACGGGCTCCCCCTGTTTTCCTCCTCAACCCGCGACGACGTGGACACTCGATCCGTCGCCGGTGTACGGCGCGGATGAGGCCGCCCGCCCACGCCCCGCCTTTAAAACCCACGCCGGCGCTGAAACCCTAACCCTAGCGCCACTCCCGAGCCGCCGTCCGTGTTTTCGCGAGAACGCTGGCTGCCGAAGCCGCTTCCACCGCCATGCATGCGCATGGTTCGAGCTCATTTCCGCATCCCCATCCGCTCGCCGTCGAAGTCCGCCATGGTCGCCGCCGCGCCGAGCTCACGCCCGAGGTCATAGGTCGCCTTTAGGTCGCTGCTTTTGCGTGTTCTAGCATCGCCTTGAGGTGCTGGAGCTTGTGCTCCGGTGGTTGAGTCAATGTCACCGTCATCTAGCCGAGACGCGGCCTCGCCGCCGTTCTGCCCGCCGCCGTCGCCGTGCATGCGCATGGTCTGAGCTCGCCGTAGCTCCGTTAAGCTTGAAACGTCCTTGCATGTCTTAGTCGAGTAGAAAGGAGTCGAGAACGGGGTTTGTTGCCTTGAGCTTTGCCCCAGAACGCCCAACGCCGCCGAAAGCCGCGCCGCCCGCGCCGCCGTCGTCGCCGCCGCCGTTCCCATCCATTTCCGTTTGAACCGAAAGTGCACCAATAGCTTCGCCGCCGAGTAGAGTCAATTAGAATAGCCTGGTTGCGTGGTTTGGTCACCGCCGACGCAGATCCACCGCCGACGCCGCCGCCGCCGGCTCGCTTTTGTGTCACCTGACGCGTGGGGCGGGCGTCGGCCGATTTTTTTTTTATAATTTTGTTTTTCCAGTTTTGATTGAAAAGCTTCTAAAATTCATATCTTGGTCATTTTGAGGTTTTTCTGAGTGAAACAAATTTTGCCATGCTTGTTAGGTGATAGGCTACAGTATAAAAATATGAAACCCTATTTTCCAATAGCTTTTATATATAGTTATATTTAGGGCCATAAATGCATGGGAAATGAGAAAATCCATATCTTTTAATTGGTGCAAGATAAAAAATATGCTTCCTGTACAAAAATGTTCTTGTTTTTGTGAGTGGCGTCCAGGAAAAATAACATGCATGGTATGTTCAGTGGAAGAAATGTGATTTCCTATTTACGTGCTATATTCGGTGCAGATCTTTGGAAAATCATAGAAAAATAATTACTAGGGTTTTTGATGTGAAACTTTTTGTAGCTGGTTTTGATGTGTTAGAGTAGCTTTTCATACTCAGAAATCTGTTGTCTGACACTTTTCATAATGCAAAAGTATTTTCATGCCATGTTTTAGTGCCTCCTAGTGTTTTTTGTGTAGGGCAGTGTGTGCATGATCTTGCCATGAAATTTTTATGGTAGCTTTTTGTAGACCAGTAGGATGCTCTGGTAATTTTGTAGATTTTTTTCTATGGTGCTGATATATTTATCATATTTATGTTGCATGGAAAATACCCTAGAAATGCATGTTAATGTTATGGTAATATGTTTTGATGGTATACTATTTGTTCCTAGCATGAATAGGACCTATTGGCATGAGTAGTTTGATGGTCTTGTGTTTTTGGTACACTAGTTTAATTCTAGCGTATATATTTAAAGTGTGCATGTGTAGTGGATATTTAGGGAATGCCATTTCATGTGCTTTAACTTATCTCTTGGCTTGACCAGTAGGTTTATTTGGTAGATTATGACTTGGTTTGCTTGCTGGAGAAGTTCTATGTGAAGTGCATGTTTGGCTAATTCATTAGAAATGTTGTAAGTTGTAGGTTGTCTAAAAAACAGAGCCTCTGTTTTTTCTGTTTTCGAGGCCGTAGATGGCCGAATCAGGTCGAGAGTGTATTGAATGATTTGTAGGAAATTTTGTTAGCTTTCCAAAGAGTATTTGTTTGCTGGATTTGGAGTTATAGAACTCCCTCGTAGGGACTGTTTTACTTGACAGTAGGTCTAGCTGTCATTTTTCCCCGTAATTAGTAAGTTAGGGTGTTTTGCTTGATGTAGATTACTAGGGTTTTCTTGCGTAGTTATATTCGTGTTTCTACGTAAGAGATATCCACTTACTAGTATCATACATCATGAAGCATTCATTCATCATTCAATTTTATTTACATGCAAGTATATGCTTATGCACTTGTAGTAATCTTTTCTCCATCATATGCATCATCTCGGATCGTCGGGTAGGTGATCGAGGAGCTGATCGAGGAACAAAAGTAGGGAAGCTTCACCACCCCGGAGTGCAGCAAGAAGAGGCCACCGGAGGAGGAGAACTGAACATCGAGCTTCCCGAGTGCCCGGAGCACGTGCCTCGCTACGCTTCTTCGAGAGGCAAGCCCCCCGTGCATTCTCGCCTTTCCTATGATTTCTAATCAATTTGACTTGAGTCCTTTTTATATGTTTATTGCATTAAGTTTAGGGAATTGGTTGAAACCGTTATTGCATAAAAGATCCTTTGAAGTTGTTATCCCACCCTTTTAGGAGTCTAGGTTAAATGCTCAGTATCATGATTGCAAAGAGAGACAGTGATTCCTGGGCCACTTGAGAGAATGTTGTGAACAATCACATGGGTGATTGACAAGCCGCCGAGAATATGACTAATAAAACATGTGGGATTGGATGGATATTGTGGTCTTCCATCTGATCAATTAAGGACTTATACTTTGTCGGAAGGCGGTCGGAAGTTGAACGTACCACTGTTCATATAGTAGGCTCGCGGGGTCGTGAGCCACAAGCTTGTGGGAATGTTAGGGGCCGGCTCGCCGCTTTATCTCCCTCCTTTGGCGTGGTAGGTTGGTATTGATTGGGCGCAAGCAGATGCGGACGGCGCGTGCCGTCTTCAGGTCACGCACTTGGTGGCCCGAGAAGGAGGGGGTAGCCGGCAGGACCGAGACATACGACCCGTAACATCTTGAAGTGATTAGGGCTACCTTTGCAAAGTAGACCTAGTGTATGATGTGGTATTCGCCAAACTGGTTTGCAATTGATTCGAATCACCATCTCTCCCGGGGCCCGGTGAGAACCCGAGTTGTTTCAGCGGCAATGTAGTTTAATATTACAATGATGGTTATTATGTTCATGCTGCTGCTGTTAAAATTGTGATCAAGTTAGTTATATTGTTATTTATATTACGAAAGCACATGTTTTAATGTTGACTATACAAGATCTATGGTTATGTATAAATAATTAACCTTTTTAACTTGGAATATACAGTAGTATGTGTAGGCTCACTAATCAACTTTATTTCTGAAATTTAAATGTGAGTCGCCAAAACCCCCAGATTAAGCCTAGCATAATCCTTGGAGTCTTTTATTTTTATTTGTCGGGTAAGTCTAGTGAGTATTTGTGTACTCGGGGTTTTATTCCCATTGTTGCGGGTGAGCATTTGTACCATGGGTACTGTAAGACTTGTTTGTATCCCTGTCGATGAGGAGTAAAGGCCGTGGCAAGGCATTCCATATCCCCTCTCTCATGCTGTTGTAGGGTTGACTATATGCCGGCACTATCTTATTTTTATTTCCGCTGAACAATATTTGGTTTTCAAAACTACCGCTTCCGTACTCGAACCTGAATTTATAATAAATGAGTACATCGCACTCGATCTTAATATATGTTCAATTTGGTTTGAAATACCTACGGATTGCACCATCGAGCTCAACGATCTTGGTTGTATTTGTTGA
The DNA here is from genome assembly GCA_015847255.1 of Hyparrhenia diplandra. Taxonomy (NCBI): domain Eukaryota; kingdom Viridiplantae; phylum Streptophyta; class Magnoliopsida; order Poales; family Poaceae; genus Hyparrhenia; species Hyparrhenia diplandra. Next base: position 334,969 of record JADLZK010009041.1, read on the forward strand.
TGAGTTTGAAATCACTCGGAGATTTCCGAATACCGGGTTTATATGGACTCAAGTGTAGATCTGCGATTGTTTCGGTGATTGCTAATTATATTTGATTTCTTATAAATTGGTCGGCTCGTCACACCGGGCATCGAGCTTAGTTCGGTACTTAACAATCCAACCTGATATTTAAATTAAAATGAACCACTAATCCATTGTGAAAATTTTGCGAAACAAAATCTTTTAAGTGGTGTGAGTAAAAGATTTGCAAAATTAGTAGCGCCATGGTCATACCCTTTATACCCAATTAAGGACAGTCAGGTGGCTTTGCTAACTGGGATGGGTTATTGCATCATATTTTGTTGTTTGTACTGGGTTGCCGTGTGGCTGAATGTACGGGGGCTGTTCACTTGAACAGTTATGTATGGGTTAGATTGCCTCTACGCCTAAGGTAAGAGTTGTTCATTGCCTCGCCCAGGGGTAAATGGTGTGAGTTGTGAGAGCATGATCGGACAAACGCCGGTCTAGGGGGAAAATAAAATGTTTTGAGAGCGCCATGTCGGGTAGTGCCCCTGTAGACTTGTGTATGGGTACACAGGTGTGCCGGGTGTAAAATGTGTTGTTCCGCCCATTGTGCGATGTCGTCTGGTGGACGAAGCAGGTATATGCAATTTAAATTCATGCATTGCATAAACATACTATGGGTGAGATGAAATTGCAGGTACACTAACAACGCGAAACGTGTAGATCGACTAGACACGTTTATTTTCTATTGAGAGATCGTTGGATGCCACCATTAATGCGAGTAGAAACTTATCTTTCCTTAATGCGTGAGATACGTAAGAAACGTTCATGCATCATGTTTAAAAATTTACATCATGTCATTCATGCGTCTTTCCACCCTTTTCCCCCAATTAGTACTTGCCCTTTTTGGTTAAAACTGAGCTGTTAATTCTCAATCTCACTTTATCCCCTAAATCTTGCCACAGATGACTCCCGCACCCGCTTCCGGCAGTAGCACCATCGCAGACAGGAGGTTTGGCATGCCTACGGTGTTGTGGCGTGTACTCAGGCAGATCGGGTACGCGGAGGCACCTACCTACACTTGGGAGATAGCACCACAGGCAGAGCAGATTGTCACCAGAGTTCACCTTGTGATCCCTGCCCTTGTAGACAGTTCTGTTTGGGTAGGATGGGATATCATGGAGTACGGGCTATCACCTGAGGCTGCAGCCGACAATGCTGCGTTTTGAGTACTGAGGAGTTTGATGGTGGACCACCCTGAGGCCTTGGTTGGGATAGCTGCTTCCAGTTTTCCCAGGGACGACCCCCGCTATACCGCTTGGGATCAAGGTGGTGTGGACCCTTTACGGAGGGGGCGAGACGAGGAGCGAGGTAGCACTTGTGATGCCATGAGTGCTATGTTCGCTATGATGCAGATTCTAGCCAGCACAGAAGATGAGGTCCAGGGAGCGATGACAGTTGTGGTCAGGCAAAGAGGGGAGATAGATCAGTTGACCAGTGACCGCCGGTGGCTTCGTGGTGTGCTGCGGCGGGCCACTGAGGAGAGGGACACTGCTTGTAAGACCAAGACAAAGAAGGCCGAGCAGATGGAGCTAGAGTTGGCAGATCTAAAGAAGTAGGCATCAAGTCTTTTGACTCAGGTGGCAGTAAGCAGGAGGGTAAATGGGTCCCTGAGTAGACACCTTCAGACCGCCAGGGAAGAGAGAGATCATGCCCAGGCCGCTAGAGAAGAGATAAGGAGACAGTTAGAGAGCTTGGAGTGTGAGTACACCAATGTGCGAGAGGAGTATTACCGTCTTTACTATGCCTACCACTATCCGTATGGTACTAAGGATGAGGACACTCAGATAGAGGTCGGAGTCGCTGCGGCGCGGATGAAGAGGATCACCGGGATGACCACGCGTTGGAGACCCCACTTCACGCCCTTCGTAGGAGTAGATGACTATGTTACCACTTCCTAGGCTCACGCTAGATATTAGCACATAGACTCTAATCTAGATGATGCACCCTTGTAGCCGAGAGGTGTTAGTGCTACCCTTATCATGTAATTCCCTGTTTATCAAGAGTTGTCAGCATGTAAGACTTGGATCCATGTTATTTATCAAGACCACTATTGTATCCGTTGAGACCTTACTCTATCGTGCAATATATGCGTATCATGTTTTATAATACTTGTGCGGTGTTCACTATTTGCATAATTACGACCCTTTCGGCGCAACGTTTTTGTTGCTTCTTATTACGGAATCTTTGGTATACAAATTGCATCAACGTAACCGTTATGATGATGGAAGACCGTATTGAGTTTATTGTTACCGTTATTGTTGATGAATTTATTCTCTCAATAAATTCGCGTAACTTAAATTCGGTACCTTTATATTGGGACAACATCATCCGATGGTTATTGTTGGTTCAAATTGTGAGATGACGATACTCGATCAAGTGCCGGGGAGATCGACAGACCACCACCGCCACCTCCCATAAACCCAGGAACAGTTCTTGAACCAGTTTCTGGGAGAGTTGCGCAACATCGCACGCAACACTGAAAGGGAGGTGGAGGAGGAGGCCGGAATGATGCGGCTGGGGAGAGATTCTAGTCGTACAAGGACTTTAAGGCCACGAGAACCGTCAAAATTCACTATGGCAAATGAACCAATGGAGGTCGAAGAATGGCTTACTTCGTTGAAGAGAAGTTTCGGTTGGTGAATCTGTCCGAGAGACAATGAATGCGTAGAATATGCCGCACACTTGCTTGAGGGACCTGCAGGGGATATAGTGGAAGAATCACCATGCCACCTTTCCCCGCCAATGTTCCTATTACTTGGTTTCAGTTCACAGCAGCTTTTCGAGATACTTACATTCCTGCTGGTGCTCTGGCAAAGAAGTTGGGAGAGTTCATTAAGCTCACCCAGGATACTAAAACAGTGAATGAGTACCTACAAGTGCTTTCAACGGGTTTTGTCTAGGTATGCTCTAGACATGGTTGACACTCGAGGCTAAGAAGTTGGCTAGCTTCAAGAGAGGGCTGAATGAAAAATGCGTAAAACCATGGGGAATTCCACCGGGGGACACTTTCCGTGCCTTTGTGACTGATTGCATCCATCAGGAGTCCAGCAACACCTTGTATGCTACTTCTAAAGGCAAGAAGAGATCGTTTGAGGGAAACTCGGGACAGAGCAATGTTCCGTTTGCACGTCGTCAGAACTACCGTGCACCTGCCGCACCTTCGCGGTATGCACCACCACGAGGAAGAACAGATCGGATCGGGACCCGTGCTTCAAGAAGGCGTATGTGGCACCCCGCTGCAGTAGAGGGAAGCCAGCACAGGGAATGCTTCTCGCCCATTCACCTTCAACCACAACAATTGTTTCAATTGTGGTAAGCCCGGGCATTTCTCCAAGTTTTGTCCGCAGCCCAAGAAGAGCTACAAGCAGCATGTGGGACAGGCACACTTTGCCAATGTTGAGGAAGTTCCAGAGGGAGAGACCGTGACAGCCGGTACGTGCCTAGTAAACAATCATAGTGCTGTTGTTTTGTTTGATTCTGGATCATCGCATTCATTCATGAGTCAAGATTTTGCAAAGAGAAATAATGAGCAGATAACTGACTTGGGATATGGGTACCGTATTAGTTCGGCAGGGGCCGACTAATTGACTAGACAGAGGGTCAGCGATGTGTAGATTAAGATTGGGGACTTAGAAGTAGTAACTTCCTTGATAGCTTTACCCGGTTTGTTCTTAGATGTCATCCTAGGGATGAATTGGATGAAGAGTTGGGGAGTTATCATAGATACTGTGAATAGAGTAGTTCACCTAAAACACCCTCGTGACTTGACCGAACATCGGATCCTACTACCCAAAGCCATTGACCTTAATCGAAGTTTCAATTGCTTTGCAAGTTACTAGTATTTCGGATATACCCGTAGTCCGTGAATTTTCGGATGTTTTTTCGTAAGACTTGCTCGGATTACCACCCGATAGGGATGTTGAGTTTGCAATAGAGTTAATTCCGGGAACCACCCCTATATCTTGGAGACCATACAGAATGCCACCCAATGAACTAGCGAGAGTTGAAAGTACGATTCGAGAGTTGCTTGAGAAAGGTTTGATTAGACCTAGTTCCTCACCTTGGGGATGTCCAGCGTTGTTTGTGTGGATTATAGGCCACTCAATGCGGTGACTGTCAAGAATAAATACCCTTTGCCCCGCATTGACATTCTTTTTGACCAATTGTCTCGAGCCAAAGTTTTCTCAAAGATAGACCTTCATTCGGGTTACCACCAAATTAAAATCAGACCACGGGATATACCCAAAACAGCTTTTTCAACGAGATATGGGTTGTACGAGTATCTCGTCATGTCTTTCGGCTTGACAAATGCTCCAGCTCATTTTATGTGCTTGATGAATTCGGTGTTCATGCCCGAATTAGATAAATTTGTGGTTGTGTTCATCGATGGTATCTTGGTGTATTCTGAGAATGAAGAAGAGCATGCTGAACATTTGAGAATAGTCTTGCAACGACTCAGAGATCATCAATTGTATGCTAAGTTTAGTAAGTGCGAAGTTCTCGGTCAAGAAAGTACATTTTCTAGGACATGTGTTATCTCGAGGACGGAATATCGAGAGACCCCAAGAAGGTACGGGTGAAGTCATGGATTGGAAGGCACCGACCTGCTTTTTAAGAGATTTGGAGTTTTCTTGGGTTAGCAGGATATTATCGTCGATTTATACCTGATTTCTCCAAGATAGCCAAACCCATGACCCGATTGTTACGAAGGAAGAGAAATTTGTGTGGACACCGGAGTGCGAGGACCACCGCTCCTGTGCTTGCACAACCTGACATAGAGAAACCCTTTGATGTGTATTGTGACGCATGTGGTACAGGCTTGGGATGTGTACTCATGCAGGAAGGCAGGGTGATTGTGTATGCATCTCGACAGCTAAGGAAGCATGAGGTTAATTACCCGACCTATGACTTAGAACTTGCTGCCGTGGTACATGCATTGAAGATTTGGCGTCATTACTTACTCGTAATGTATGTCATGTCTATACTGATCATAAGAGCTTGAAGTATATTTTCACTCAAAAGGAGTTGAACATGAGGCAGAGAAGATGGTTGGAACTGATAAAAGACTATAACTTGGAATTGCACTATCATCCGGGCAAGGCCAATGTTGTCGCGGATGCTTTGAGTAGAAAATCACATTGCATGTTAGGACATGTCGAATCAGAGGAGGCTTTTCCTCCTATGCATCCGGCTATCCTATGCAACATTCAATTGCAGAGTGAACTTGAGAGCAGGATCATTGAAAGTCAGAAGGCGGATAGAGGAATCTCGTTTATCGGGAAGAAGCTTGAGAAGGAGCCTAGTGATCATTTCCGGGTTGATGAGAATGGTATTCTTTGGTATGACGATCATTTAGTTGTACCTAAGAATCGAGAATTGAGAGACCAGATTCTAACAGAGGCACACTCATCTAAGTTATCTATCCACCCAGGTAGTAACAAAATGTATCAGGATTTGAGAACCAGATTTTGGTGGACCAAGATGAGAAAGGAGATTGCTGCACATGTGGCTAAGTGTGATAACTGTTGCAGAGTTAAAGCTATTCATATGAAACCCGCAGGATTGTTGCAACCATTGCCAATTCCTAATTGGAAGTGGGATGCTATCACAATGGACCTTATTGTTGGATTGCCACGTACCCAGAAAGGATTTGATTCTATTTGGGTGATTGTGGATCGTTTGACTAAAGTTGCTCATTTCATTCCCATCAGCATAACGTATGAACCTCACCAATATGCAGAGCTTTATATTTCTCAATTAGTTCGTCTACATGGAGTACCCAAATCGATAGTGTCGGATCGTCGATCCACATGGACCAATCGGTTTTGGGAGAGTTTACAAGCAGCCCTGAATACAAAGTTAGTTTGTAGATCCGCCTACCATCCACAAACCACAGGCCAAACCGAGCGTGTGAATCAAATACTAGAGGATATGTTGAGGGCATGTGTGTTGTCAGCAAAAGGCTCGTGGGATAAATGGTTACCCTTAGCGAGTTTTCATATAACAATAGTTATCACGCTTAGTATCAAGATGACACCATTTGAAGCATTATATGGTAGGAAATGTAGAACACCCTCGAACGGGTAGAAATAGGAGATCGGACTTATTATGGCATTGACTTTGTAGATGAAGCCGGAGCGAGTAAAGTGAGAGTGATAAAGCAACACATGAAAAGCGGCTCAAGACCGTCGAAAGAGTTACGCAGATAAGCCGCCAGAAAAAGCAAATAGAATTTAGTGTTGGTGACTTTTGTCTATTTGAAGGTATCACCAATGAGAAGAGTGCAACGTTTCCGGAGTGAAGCGGAAGTTATCGCCTAGGTTTGTAGGCCCTTATCGGATCGTTGCTAGAAAAGGAAAAGTAGCATATCGATTGCAGGTTGTTACATGAGATGAGAACAATTTTTAGTATTTTTCACGTGTCACAACCGAAGAAGTGTTTGAGAGTTCTAGAAGAACAAGTGCCAATTAGGAATGCTGAGGTTGATTAGGATTTGACCTATTATGAGGAACCCGTAAGGGTGTTAGACACCAAGGAGAGAGCCACAAGAAGCAGGGTAGTTAAGCAATATAAGATCCTATTGAGTAATCATGGGGAGAATGATGCAACGTGGGAAACCGACGAGTACCTTCAGAAAAACTATCCCCAGTTTTATCACAAATGGTTAGTCTTACCAAATCTCGGGACAAGATTTTTTAGGGGGAAGATTTGTAACACCCTAGGTGTTAATCACCTCATTAGCATGTGCATTTGCATAGCATAATCATCATTTCATGCACAATAGTGTTACTAGTCACATTCATCTTTGTTTAGCCCAAAGTCATGCTTGTTTGAGCTAGCTACTATAGAATGTTTACTATAATGTGGTTTTGGACCTAAACTTTGCCTAGATATATTTTTGATAGAATTTAGGACCATGTTTGAGCTTGTAAATCTTTTTGGAAATTATTTGAGAAATTACCCTAGAGCTTTATACCCTTTTTTGAGTCATTTTGAAATCCTTTTCAAAAGTGCATGTTGAAGTGGTTTTTAGCCAAAGTGCTCCACATATGAAATGTAGTACTTTTTATGTAGATCAAAAAAGTCTTCTATGTGCTCCTTGTGAAAAAGCTTGCAAAAGGTCCAATTTGAGCCAAACAGTTTGATCAAGTTTGAATTGATTTCAAAACTCTGTTTTTCTCTAATTTTTTCATACCTTGCTGTCTTTAATTTATAGCTCCAAATCTAGGCTGAACCAGGAGAAGTTCATATTGAGACTTTTGTAGCTTATGAAATTCTCTACAAAATCGGTGTTTTGAGTTTTTCCAAATTTGGCACGAATCTCGAGGTACATGATGAAAACCGAGGCAAGGTCAAGGGGCAGGGACCTATCGCCGCCCGGCGCCGACGAGCTCCCCTTTTTCCTCCCCAACCCAGCGCGGCGTGGCGTGGACACTCGATCCGGCCGCCGATGTACAGCGGATGAGGCCGTCGCCCACGCCCCAGTTTTAAAACCAGCGCCGGGCGCGAAACCCCTAATCCTAGCGCCACTCCCGAGCCGCCGCGTCCGTGTTTGCGTGGAGAACGCGCCGCCCGAGCTTCGCTCCGCCGCCGCTTCGCCGCCGACGCTGGCGTTCCACCGCCGCTAGCCCACCAAATCTCACCAAAATAGATCCCTAGCCTCGCCATGCTCCGCTCTAATTAGTGCCACCGTCGAAAAGAGGTAAAGGTCGCGTGTAAGGACCTCATTTCCGCATCCCCGACCACTCGTCGTGAGTCCGCCATGGTCGCCGTCGCGTTGAGCTCACGTCCGAGCTTATAGGTCGCCTTTAGGTCGTTGTTTTTGCGTGTTCTAGCATCGCCGTGATGTCCGGGAGCTTGTGCTCCAAGCCTGGTTGAGTCAATGTCGCCGTCGTCTAGCCCGAGACGCGGCCCTCGCCGCCCGTCACGTGCATGCGCATGGTCCGAGCTCGCCGTGAGTCAGTTAAGCTTGAAACGCCTTGCATGTCTTAGTCGAGTAGAAAGGAGTCGAGAACGGGTTTGTTGCCTTGAGCTTCGCCTCGAACGCCCAACGCCGCCGAGCCGCGCCGCCGTTGTCGCCGTTCCCATCCATTTCGTTTGTACCGAAAAGTGCACCAATAGCTTCGCCTCGTCGAGTAGAGTCGATTAGAGTAGTTGGTTGCGTGGTTTAGTCACCGCCGACGCAGATCCGCCGTCGATTCACCGCCGCGCCGCCGGGCTCTCTTTTGTGTCACCGACGTGGGGCCGGGCGTCGGCCGATTTTTTTTATAATTTTGTTTTTCCAATTTTGATTGAAAAGCTTGTAAAATTCATATCTTGGTCATTTTGAGGTGTTTTTGAGTGAAACAAATTTTTCCATGTTTGTTAGGTGATAGCTACAGTATAAAAAAATATGAAACCCTATTTTCCAATAGTTTTTATATATGGTTATATTTAGGGCCATAAATGCATGGGAAATGAGAAAATCTATATCTTTTAATTGGTGCAAGATAAAAATATGCTTCCTGTACAAAATATTCTTGTTTTTGTGAGTGGAGTCCAGGAAAAATAACATGCATGGTATATTCTGTGGAAGAAATGTGATTTCCCTATTTATGTGCTATATTTAGTGTGATCTTTGAAAAATCATAGAAAAATAATTACTAGGGTTTTTGATGTGAAACTTTTTGTAGCTGGTTTTGATGTGTTAGAGTTGCTTTCATACTCAGAAATCTGTTGTCCGACACTTTTCATAATGCAAAGTATTTTCATGCCATGTTTTAGTGCCTCCTAGTGTTTTTGTGTAGGGCAGTGTGTGCATGATCTTGCGATAAAATTTTTATGGTAGCTTTTGTAGACCAGTAGGATGCTCGATAATTTTTGTAGATTTTTCTATGGTGCTGATACATTTATCATATTTATGTTGCATGGAAAAATACCCTAGAAATGCATGTTAATGTTATGGTAATATGTTTTGATGGTATACTATTTGTTCCTAGCATGAATAGGACCTATTGGCATGAGTAGTTTGATGGTCTTGTGTTTTTGGTACACTAGTTTAATTCTAGCGTATATATTTAAAGTGTGCATGTGTAGTGGATATTTAGGGAATGCCATTTCATGTGCTTTAACTTATCTCTTGGCTTGACCAGTAGGTTTATTTGGTAGATTATAACTTGGTTTGCTTGCTGGAGAAGTTCTATGTGAAGTGCATGTTTGGCTAATTCATTAGAAATGTTATAAGTTGTAGGTTGTCTAAAAACAGAGCCTCTGTTTTTCCTGTTTTCGAGGCTGTAGATGGCCGAATCAGGTCGAGAGTGTATTGAATGATTTGTAGGAAATTTTGTTAGCTTTCCAAAAAAAGTATTTGTTTGCTAGATTTGGAGTTATAGAACTCCCTGTAGGACTGTTTTACTGACACTAGGTCTAGCTGTCATTTTTCCTGTAATTAGTAAGTTAGGGTGTTTTGCTTGATGTAGATTACTAGGGTTTCTTGTGTAGTTATATTCGTGTTTCTACAGAAGAGATATCCACTTAATAGTATCATACATCATGAAGCATTCATTCATCATTCAATTTTATTTACATGCAAGTATATGCTTATGCACTTGTAGTAATCTTTTTTCTCCATCATATGCATCATCTCGGGATCGGGGTAGGTGATCGAGGAGCTGATCGAGGAACAGGCGGGGAAGCTTCACCACCTCGGAGTGCAGCAAGAAGAGGCCACCGGAGGAGGAGAACTGAACATCGAGCTTCCTGAGTGCCCGGAGCACGTGCCTGCTACGTTTCTGAGAGGCAAGCCCCCGTGCATTCTGCCTTTCCTATGATTTCTAATCAATTTGACTTGAGTCCTTTTATATGTTTATTGCATTAAGTTTAGGGAATTGGTTGAAACCGTTATTGCACAAAGATCCTTGCTGAAGTTGTTATCCCACCCTTTTTAGGAGTCTAGGTTAAATGCTCAGTATCATGATTGCAGAGATGCGGTGATTCGGTCACTTGAGAGAATGTTGTGAACAATCACATGGGTGATTGACAAGTTGCCACGAGAATCGACTAATAAAACATGTGGGATTGGATGGATATTGTGGTCTTCCATCTGATCAATTAAGGACTTATACTTTGTCGAAGGCGGTCGGAAGTTGAACGCACCTGCTCATATAGTAGGCTCGCGGGGTCGTGAGCCACGAAGCTTGTGGGAATGTTAGGGGCCGGCTCGCCGCATTATCGCTCCTCCTTTGGCGTGGTAGGTTGGGATTGATTGGGCGCAAGCAGATATGCGACGGCGCCGTCTTCAGGTCGCGCACTTGGTGGCCCGAGAAGGAGGGGGTAGCCGCGGGACCGAGACATACGACCCGTAACATCTTGAAGTGATTAGGGCTACCTTTGCAAAGTAGACCTAGTGTATGATAGGGTATTCGCCACCTGGTTTGCAATCGATTCGAATCGCCATCTCTCCGGACGGTGAGAACCCGAGTTGTTTCGCACGGCAATGTAGTTTAATATTGCAATGATGGTTATTATGTTCATGCCGCTGCTATTAAAATTATGATCAAGTTACTTATATTGTTATTTATATTAATCGAGCACATGTTTTAATCTTGACTATACAGGATCAATGGTTATGTATAAATAATTAACCTTTAACTTGAAATATACAGGTAGTATGTGTAGGCTCACTAATCAACTTTATTTCTGAAATTTAAATGTGAGTCACCCAAACCCCGGATAAAGCCTAGCATAATCCTTGGAGTCTTTTATTTTATTTGTCGGGTAAGTCTAGCTGAGTATTTGTGTACTCAGGGTTTTATTCCCATTGTTGCAGGTGAGCATTTGTACCATGGGTACTGTAAGACTTGTTTGTATCCTGTCGATGAGGAGTAAAGGCCAGGGCAAGGCATTCCATATCCCTGTCTCATGCTGTTGTAGGGTTGACTATATGCTGGCACTATCTTATTTTTATTTCCGCTGAACAATATTTGGTTTTCAAAACTACTGCTTCCGTACTCTGAATTTGTAATAAATGAGTACATCGCACTCTGATCTTAATATATGTTCGAATTTGGTTTGAAATACCTACGGATTGCACCACTGAGCTCAACGATCTTGGTTGTATTTGTTGATGAGTTTGAAATCACTGGAGATTTCCGGAATACCGGGTTTATATGGACTCAAGTGTAGACTGCGATTGTTTGGGGTGATTGATTAATTATACTTGATTTCTTATAAATTGGTCGGCTCATCACGGGCGCACGAGCACGACCTCCGCACCAACCACCAACATCGCTGAAAGCAGCGGCGCGCAGGTGCGAGGTGGCGCGGTGAGGGGGTGGAGTCATCCTCAATCTCACCTTCCTCGACATCCGCGACGGCAGCGGAGGACACCACGGGCCGCGAGAACCGCCGTCGACCGCCACATCGGGGCCGCATCAACGCAAAGGACTGCCGCGACCGCGACGGACGCCGAGGAGGTCCGCGCCGGGGCAGGCCCTCGACAGAGCCGTTGGCGACGCTAACGGGCGGAGGTCGAGGCGGTCCGCGCCGGAGGCGGCGCGGCCAGGGCGCGGGCAGCCGGAGTTCGCCCGCAGGCCCGCCGCCGTAGAGACGATGCGAGGTCGCCCGCGACGGACCGAGGCCGGGAGCACGACGCTGGTGCCGGAACGACGGATCCGCAGGGGGCTCGCGGATCTGCAGGCGCTGGCCGCATCGACGGCGCGGGCGGCCCCTCGCCGCGCTGCCGGGCGGGCGCCATGGACGGGAGGGCGCGCGCTGTGGACCCTCGCATGGCTGCTGCGAGGCCTGCTGATGGGAGGGGAGGTGGACGGGGGAGGGTGCGGAGGGTGGGCTGGGAGACGCGGGCGCCGGTGCCGGAGAGGCCGCCGCCGGCGCCGGGCGCCCGGCGTCGCAGGGCGACCGCCAGGGCAACGGTCACATGGACGGGGAGCCAGGTCCAGACGCTTTTTCTGTTCCTTCAGTATACTGCTGCCATTCTGAATTTCTGAGGTTGCTAACTCTTTTAAATGAGGTAGATTCTTGAGGTTGTCTTTCCACCAATATAACGGAGCTTGTTTTTTATTCATGATGGAACTGTTTATACATATTTTAATCTCGAAGTAGGGGTAGTCTCGGTACAGTTCACTAGCGCCCCAGGAGCCGAAAACTGTTGGCACAGTGTCAACACCTTATCTGGATCGTGTCCTTGTAGCAGCCGAAAACTTTGACTGGATTGTCATTCACGCACGCGAATATCGATCGCCATTTCCGAGGGCCCAGCCCAATTGACGGGGTGAAGCGACGACAGTCGTCGAGCCATGACTAGCGTCCAGGCTCTGTGTTCAACTTCCTGAAAACAACACCTTAGCCCTTAGCCACTTGCCAAGTAGCTAGTGACGGTTCATCTGAAATTCGGAGTGCTTAAACTATTTCAACAATGTCACGAAGTGCGTGGAATTGTGTTATAAATCGGTGTCACGAGTTGCGCAATTGGAGACAGCACAACGCAGCACATAGTTCGTGCACGATCATCAACCTCAGGCTCGTACGAGAAACCGGTGTGCAAGGACTCAAGCCAAACCGCACGGCGATGGACTCCGATGCCCAATATCTACCACCAAGCAACTTTACTTGCCAGGATATGCACGGCAGTGGTGACCAGCAACACGCCCACATAAGTGAAAGAGACAGTATAGCAATCTGTAACTAACAAAACAAAAATATAAATATGTTATGGGTATGTCAAGTATCTTATGCATATACTAGGCTAGTTTAACTTCACCTTATCAACTTTCATGTTTACGGCTTTGAATCAAAGGTAATACTATCGTAGGCCTGTAGCCTTTTTGTTTTGAAACAAACATCATAGTAACTTAACATTTCAAACCTCTCATCACATATAGAGACATACACAAGTTTAACGCCTAATTCCACTATAAGGTTACCATTTCACAGAGTTGTTGGCAATGGTAAACGTCATAATTTTTTTGAATGCAAAGCATTTTCCCTTCATCGTTAGCACTTCACAATAGAAACTTGTGTTTTGGTACCACTGCTTGTGCTCATACTTTCTTCAATGAAATTGTAAGCCGGATCTTCACTGCAAAAGAATGATGAGTTTTTTTGTGTCAGTTTTACAATAAATGGTACTAAATGATTGTAAAAATCCGTATCTCGAATATTAATATCTTACAGTATTTGACTGAAGTTTTGCCTTGGTGGCATGTCTAGTTCATCTGAACCTCTCTCAAACATTTCCAAGACCTTTCCTATGGTAGGGCGATGCTCTGGTAATATTTGGATGCACCACAGGCCAATCACACTCATCTTTTTGCGATCCCTTCATTTTCAATTGTGACTTCACATGCTTGTAATCCATCATCTTGGCCAAAGTGGTCATAGATCCAATGTGGAAAATACTTTTGACTTGACTCTTGAGCTAGTGATTTAACATTTTTTCTGCCTCCAACCATCTCTAGTAACATCATTCCATAACTATAAACATCTGATTTTGTTGAAACAACTCCGAAGGTTCGAGAGTGCACTTCAGGAGCAATAAAGCCAACTGTTCCTCTAGCCCCAGTCATAGAAAGTTTGCTCTCCTTGGTACGACACAACTTGGCCAAACCAAAATCAGCAATTTTGGGTGAAAATCCTCATCAAGAAGGATGTTTTGAGGCTTGATATCGAAAAATGGACTATGCGTGTATTACAACTATGGTGCAAGTATTCTAACCCTCGAGCAATTCCGATTCCTATCGTATAAAGCTTATCCCATCCCAAAACTACCTTGGGATTCTCTGAGTATATATACTTATCCAAGGAACCATTGGGCATATACTCATATATGAGGGCCCTCTTTGAGCCGTCCAAACAAAATCCAAATAAGCTAACAATATTAACATGAGATGTCCTGCCAAAACTCATAACCTCGTTCACAAAATCCTCACCGTCACCTTTTGAGGCATGCAGGAATTTCACTGCAACTAGACGACCGTCATCTAGCCTTCCTTTGAAAACCATGCCATAACCACCTTCGCCAAGCTTATTATTAAGGGATGATGTTATCTTTGTCAGTTCCAGTACTTGTATCTTTTTGGTGCTAGTGATCCATGTGCTGATATTAGGGCCTCAATGTTTCTCTTCTATGGTGTTGCTGGTCTTCTTGCAAAGGAAAAACCTTAGTTTTTGCCTATGCCATACCAACACATATATAAATGATAGGATCAAGCTTGCAGCTACTGAAATCGAAACTGAAATTAAAAATAGATGTTATTTTCTTCTCACAAAACAATGAGGTGCTATAATATGAGCATTCAGACTTAGAGGACGACCAAACAATTTAAATTGTAAATGTGAAAATAAATTCTAATGATCACATATTTTACTCCGGATCATGTAGTTTTATAATGAAAGCTATAAATTGTGGGCTGATTGTTCAATTTTTCATTACGTATGTATGTGCAAAATATATGTATATATCTAAGAAGTTATATAGTACTTTTTATCTTGCAAGTTCCAGTAACTGAAACTAAATTTAATTTAATGCATTAATAAATGACTCTATATAACTAGTGAAATTTGAAAGAATGTCAAAAGTAGCATACCTATTAGTGCTATCTTCCTGCCATTCCCGTTGACACCTAAAAATAGCATAGAAATTAACTTTAAAATGAAATAAGTAGTGATATAATTATTTTTATTGTAAAATGAAGGAATGATATTAAAGGATCCAAAATTTTTGCATATGGAATTTGAAGCATGCAACTCCCTTAGAGCATCTCCAACACAACTACCTAAATCAAACTACTTATTTGTTTGTTTAGGTAGGCTCCTGTTTTCCTCCTACCTAAATTTTGCTTCCAACTCCAACGGTACTACCTAAATCATGGCTCATAAATTCATTTTAATAGCCAATGACATACGGGGCCTACATGTCATGTTCTTCCTCACTATGTTGCCATCTCATATTCGACCATTGGGAGTGCGTTGGGGAGGAGCCCGCTGCGCTAGGGAGGCCACGCCGAGGGAGGAGCGCCGGCTGGTGGGGAGTGCTTAGCAGGTGGAGGAGCGCCGCCGGTGGGGAGTGCGTGGGGAGAGCCCCGCCGCCGGGTCGGGGGAGCCGCCCGGGTGGAGGTGGTGGCTGCACCGGGGAGGAGCCGCCGGATGGAGGTTTCTCGGTTACCTTTTCTCGATCGGGTAAATGGGTTTTCTCGGATGTTTTCAGTTGTGAAGAACCAAATATGTCATTATTCTAGTCTTCAAAACCTATACACGTCATGGCTGCACGCGCTCTAAGGGCACTCACAATACAGACTCTAAATAGAGTGTAACAGTATTTATTATATCAAAGGTATCATGGACTTAGAGTCTTAGTTTTTCTCCCTTTCTCTTTCATAAATATACTGTCACGTCAGTGTCACATCAGCAAAGTATAATAAATACGAAGGTAATAAATAGGCTTAGACTATATGGTAGAGTCTGCATTCGTTTATTTTTTCTCTTTATGAATCTTACTAATTACTAATTGGAGGCTCCAACGAAGGCTCCATGTTAATTCTCACCAAATGCGCTAAGAAAAAGATAAATGTTATAAATTCTCACGTTAATTAGAAACATCTAGCCATCAATCTTAATATTACTAATTGGAGGCTCCAACGAAGGCTCCACGTTAATTCTCATCAAATGCGCTTAAGAAAAAGATAAATGCTACAAATTCTCACGTTAATTAGAAACATCTAGCCATCAAATATAGAATCGGGTAATTGACAACCATTAGATCTACTTTATGTTTCTAGAAAATTACCCACCTTTAATTAATATTAATATTACTAATTGAGGCTCCAACGAAGGCCCTACGTTAATTCTCACCAAATGCGCTAAGAAAAAAAATAAATGCTAGACATTCTCACGTTAATTAGAAACATCTATCCATCAAATAGACTCGGGAATTGACAACCATTAGATCTACTTTTTGTTTCTAGAAAATTACCCACCTCTACAGCCTGAAGACGCCGTTCCAACGGGGGGGGAAAAAATAGTGGGCGCCGCCACACCTTATGGCTCCATGCGGCAACGCCGCCAGTTGCCGACTTGAGGTTGCCGGGCCGAGCAAGCAGAACAAGTCAATGCAGCGTAGGTACATACATCTACACCGAGGAAGTCAACACAACGTAGGCACATACATCTACACCGGTGCCCACGCGCCGACTCCTTCTATGTCGAGGCGCTCGATGTCCCCGACGTGTTCCATAGCACCACGGCACTCCACCCACTCCCTGTTTCATTGGACTTCGCCATGTGGTTTTTCGTTGATTGCTTCCTAGCGACCGACCACCGACATCAGATCCAACAATGTTTTTGTGGCGGCTTGCTTTCACCGTATGGCTTGCTTATTGCATAATGAAATTATACCTGTGGTGATGAGGGGGCTTTATAACGAATGGTTGAGGGTGTCTATTGCGACCGTAGGGTCCTAGATATCACTGTGAATGAATTTTTGAAGCTAATTACTGTGGTGTGTACATGTATGCAAAATCGTTTGCAGCATTAGTCTTAAGGGTCTATCATACATGGCTATACACTCTTATTTATTATGATCACTTTTGTCTCCTATGACCCACATGATATGATACTTATTGACCTTAGCATGGGCGAGCCATGTTGGGACGAGCTAGGGGGCAGCTGCCCCGCCTAAAGACGGCCATGTCAAAAAAAAAAAACTAAAGGCCCAGGCCGGCCAAGACGTTCCCGGGCAAACAGAAGCGCACGTTCCCGGGCAGCCGCTCAAGTTTAAACCCTAGTTCCTACGGCGGGCGGCGGCGGCGGCGGCGGCGGCTCGGGGCTCCGGCCCTCAACGCAACGCAGCCGGCGCAGGAGCTCATGGAGCAGAGGATGGGATTGCGCCGCCGACGACCGCTACGGGGCTGGGCATGGCCGCGGCGGCTGGGGCTCTGGTGTTGGCCGCGAAATCGGAGCGGCTCGGCTCGGGCTCCGGCGGCTCGTGGGTGTTGGCCGAGGGCTTAGGAGGGAGTGGCAGGCTAGTGCTCAAGGGCCCCATTGCCGGCAGCCCGAAGACATAAAAAATGGTAATTTTTGTGTGATTGCAATGTATGGATGCATTAATGCGATGTGAATTGCAATGTTCTTGATTTTCGTTTGGTCGGTTATTAGAAGTTCGCCTCGAGCTGTTTTTTTTCCCTACGCCGCTGGACCTTAGATATAATTTTCATTTTGATTTTAATGTTCTTGATTACTTTGCACAAATAATTTTGATATATAATCTTTATTGAACCATCAGTTTGATTTTTTATTTACTTAATTATAGTTTTTTTTGAACCGTGGGCAGCCCCTGCCTATTTTTTTTTTTATGTCTCAAAGGGATCTCAACCCTGGGTGCAATAAGAAACAAGTGCCTCTTATTATAGAAGAGTTATTGCTAATCACATCTTTGTTTGCCATGGATGCAAACAAGCTGGTTGCATGGGGAATGCCAGGCCATGACTCTCCGCCAATGGCGTATAGAGATTGTTGGTCGACTGTGGAAGATTTGAACATACGCATTTATCAGGATAACCAACTCGCAACACGAGTAGGCTGTGTGTCGACCAAATGGACACCGACGACACGTTCAACAACTTCTTCATAATCAACACCTCCTTCATCAATGTCTACTGCAAATCCAAGATGGCTCATTCTAGGAAGATGGAGTAGGGTGATGGCATGCATGTCATCCTCCATAGGTAAGAAACTGATTTGGTTTTCCCTTTTCTTGCACAACTCCATTTGCGTTGGCTGGTATTGTTTGGATTCTAGATTCATGAAGTAGGCAAGGAAGCCAGCGAGAACGGCCCCCATATCTACATCAGCGTCACCACCGCACCGGCCCATGTCGAGACGAGTATACCAACTGCATTGGCTCCTACCCCAACGATGAGGTCCCATAGAGAAGGCAACATACACTGCTTGCCGACACCAATGAGGAAGGTGACGCTTCACCAACTACCTACCAAGGCGTTGAACATAAAGGTATGGCCGTGTTGCTAGATTCCATAACTACAATTTAATTTGTCTCTTCTCATGTACATGATATGATACTTGTTGCCCATTAGGTATAATGTTAATTTTAATTTTAATGTCCTTGGATTTGAGCATCAGGTACAATTTTCTTTTAATAATGTTTTGCTCGAAACCACTAGGCTCTAGGCTTGTTCTCAACGTAGGAATAATGTCAATGTATTTCCTTGAATTACTACTAACATTGCTCAAAAAATTAAAGGGCCATAGTTGTCAATAAAGTCTATATGAAAAAAAATCAAACTTCTAGAATTATAAAATATGATTAAGCTAATTCAATAATATTTTATATAAATTATCCAAACTCTATCATTATGAAAGATAATTCTTTGACCTAAGTTCGCATTCAAATTACCCACTTATTATGGATTATGAAAGATAATGTAATGCAATATATAAGTATATAATTTGTACCTAAACTATCCACCTCTCAACCGTTTTAAAAATTAACAAAAAGTCCCTCAAATCTACATGTAAATGCAAAATATAATTAAGCTATTATGAACAATAATCCAGCATCCATAAGTTAAAACTTACATTCGTATAAATAATTTTAAGTTATATTAACACTAATAATTTTAAGTTATATTAACAATAATCCTTAGTAAACCATGTAGTAATGACATTTACAGCTCATTTTAAGTTATGTTAACACTCATGACAATAAATTTCTAAGTTGTTGTCTTCAAAAAAGAATTAAACATTTTGATCTACACATTATGCAATATGAATATTAGTAACTTAGTTTTATGAATTATTTGTTTAATAAAGCAATAATAATTTGAAACAATAAATTCAACATCTTGAATACCATGGTGCACGATGAAGCAACAATTTATGACATTGTCAAAACTAAGATGGTAGCCTATGACCTAGAATATTCTTTAAATAAAATAAAACATGATTTTATAAATAACCGATACAATAAGCATTATGATTTCAAATTAATACATGTAAAAATTTAGATCAAAAAATAAATGTTAAAGTATAGATTTTGTTTATACCACGTAATGGGATGGAATAAGAAATTATACACTTTAAGTTTATTTTAGTTTCAACTAAATACATATGGTGCTAGAAAAAGTTTCAACTAATATTAGTGAAGAGAAAAGGATATTAAATATAACTAATTCTTTTTTTAGTAAGTGTCCTAATCCGTGCGAGAGCATGGGTTGGTGAACTACTATTATTTTAGATTTAGAATATGAGTGAAGAGAAAAGGATATTAAATATAACTAATTCTTTTTAGTGTCTCATAGCATGGGTTGGTGAACTAGTTTCTTTAATACGAGTAGCAGGATATCTCATTGACTTCTGAGCTGTCGACTCCAACAGCGAAGTGGCGACGGTAGGCTAAAACGCCTACCGGCCACCGCGGTTGGGAAGGAAAACACATGTTTCGCTAAACCTCAAGTCAGCGGGTTAACAAACTGATCGGTGGTTTATGCTGCCAGGTCCGTGTTTTTCGGTTTATACTGTGCTGTTGGACAATTTTTGGACCAGTATGCTATAGCAGTAGTTCTAGATCCTTTCAAAAAAAAAAAAAAATGCAGTTCTAGATTCCATCCAAAATTGCGAACTTACCAGCCGGTGATGGTGATGGCGACGGCGGCGGCAGTTGCCATGTCAAGAGGAATCCGTCACTGATGAACTCCTTGTAGTTTGCCGGGTTCGCCTCGCCGGGCCTCGCAAGCATCGGCACAACGGTAGCGCTGCAGCCCTCCAAGAAGTAGCTGCCGGGCGCCTCGGGACCCTTTGGTGACGCCAACCAGCGTCTTGTTCCCCGCATGCCGCGGTCCACGAGCCCGTGGTTTCTGCCGCAACGACTGCGTCGGGCGGCTGCTCGCAGTCGTAGAAGATCATGTTCTTGTTAGCTGAGCTGATCGAGAACGGGAGGCCGAGCTTGGAGGAGCTGTTGTTCGACGGGAGTGGCGGGACTTGGAGCCGGAGCTATGGAAGTCGTCAAGCTTGTCGAGATCGGCGATGAGCAAGGAGGAGTTCCCGTGAGAAGATGTCGAGAATCCTGAACAAATATTGAGGACTCTTGTAGTAGTAGGACCCGGACCCGAAGTATGGGGTCTTTGTTAGAGCGAGAACACGGAACCCGGTCACCCCACGGTTGCTCTCCGTTGCGTGGTCGGCGACGATCCAGAACGGGAAGGAGATGTTCACGCCGCCGCATAGCGTCGGGGAGCAGAACTACCGGCCGGTGATGGTGGTGATGGCGACGACGCGGCAGTTGCCACGTCAAGAGGTATCCGTCAGCGATGAACTCCTTGTAGTTTGCTGGGTTCGCCACGCTGGGCCCGGCAAGCATCGGCACGACGGTAGCGCTGCAGCCCTCCAAGAAGTAGGTGCCAGGCACGTCGGGACCCTTGGTGATGCCAACCAGCGTCTTGTTCCCGCACGCCGTGTCCACGAGCCCGCGGCTCTGCCTCACCGCCTGCGTCGGCGGCTCCTTGCAGATCGTAGAAGACCAGGTTCTCGTTAAGAGGGCTGATGGAGAACGGGAAGCCGAGCCCGGAGGAGCTGTTGTTGTTCGGGGGGGTTGCAGCCGTCGTTGGAGGTGGAGCTATTGAAGTCGTCAAGCTTGTGGAGATCGGCGATGAGCAAGGAGGAGTTGTCGAGAAGATGTCGAGAATACGGGCGAATATTGCCTAGACCCCCGGTATGGGATGTTGTTAGAGCAGAGAATCTGGAACTGTAACTGGAACCCGATCACCCCACAGCTGCTCTCCGTTGCGTCGTCGGCGACGATCCCGAACGGGAAGGAGATGTTCACGCCGCCGCATAGCCTGGGGGGGCACAGCTCTCCTCCTTGCAGGTCCGCTGCCGTCGTCGGTGCCGCCGTCGCGAGCATCACAGGCACTGACCACCACGCCCATGCCGTCCAGAGTGAGGAGACGAGGGAGAGCCACGACAAGAACGGAGCCACAGCCATGGGAGCATCACAAGTGGTGAAGGTGATTCTGACTCAGAATCTCAGAATCTATGATGGGAGATCACGGGAGATCATGAGTAGTGGTAGACAAAGAAGAGCAACAAGCTTGGAGCCATGGCCCATGGGAATCGGAGCGTAACAAGGTTTCTGTGATTGCAGTACAGAAGAAGGGACAGAGGAAGGGAGAGTTGAAGAATGACGAGTTCCACGGAAATAGGTAAAGGGCAATGATTCAACTGACCAGTAGTCTGTGGGATTAGTTAGTGGACTGTACGTACGGCAAGAGTGGACTTGCCTGACTAATCCTTGACCACTGCATTTGGAGAAGATATTTCAGCCACACAGTTTGGCTGCAGCTTTTGGATTTTTTTCCTCAAATTTATCTCATTGGAAAATGTTCAATATGAAACAGTCTCTTCTTATTGTTTAAAAGAGATATAAAAGGGTGATATATTCATAATATCCTTAAGTATTTTCTCTTTTTTTCATTCCTTTTTTTAATGGAACCTTATTTTTTTCATTACTCTTAATTCTCTTTCCTCTCCCATTTTTATCCATTGGACCCTCCAGGCTCCAACTATTGCACCTCCGCCTCCCTCCCTGCTCACTCCGACACCTCCCTACTTGCCTCTGCGCCTCGGCAATGACAGCACTGGCGCGCCTCCGATCCCCTTTGTCCACACTCACCCACCTCACGCTTTGACACGCTCTGAACAATTTAGTGTCAATTTGACCACTTGGTCTATGCTCAGTTTGTACAGGTTAACAAAAATCTGTGTGTACTTTTAATCCTGTTCAAATACTTGATGTTAAAATGGTGCTAAAGACTTCTTAAAAAATGATGTTAAAATGGAGCACTAGCGAGAACAGTCATAGGCGATAGACGAGAACAGTCCTTTCCGTCAAAGGCGGTGTGTAGATCCCAAAAGTTGGTGTAAAATTTTGAAGGAATGTCACATTGAGCATTGTAGCATGTTTCGTTTATTTATGGTAAATATTATCCTACCATAGGGTAACTAGGCTCAAAAGAATAGATCTCGCAATGTACATCTAAATTGTGTATTTTATTTTAATTTTTTACCTATATTTAGTACTCTCGATACATGTGCCGGCATTTTGATGTGATGGGGAATCTTCTTTTTACATAGCGGAATTTAGGGAGGAATTTGGGGCTCTAAACACCGAAAAAAAAAAAAACAGTCATAGGCGAAAGAGGACCGGCGAGAGCTAAATAATGGCAGGTCAAGGTGACGCTGACCAGACAGACACCAGGCCCGGCTTGAGCACTCCACTGTGCTCCGGAACCACACACGCGTGTTTACCCGGCCGGGGTTGCTGCGTGGCCGGTGCGTGTACGCACATACATTCTTGTCAAAGTCGTCAGTGTCACGAAGACAATCGGAAATCTCCATGGAGCCAACGCAGGATATGGATATGACCCAATAGTGGGCAGCGTTAACGGGACGCCAATGCGTCAGCGGTCAGCGCTAACCAGGAAATGAAGTCTTGTAGCTAAACCAGCATGTGCCGGACAGTCGGAATCGGCCGCCCGCATCCAAAGTGAGACTCACCGGCGCATGTTGATCGCGCGCGCCTGCCGTCATGACCGCCGTCGTACCGGCACTGCCCGCCGTTGGCGTCGCAGGCCTGGCAGTCGCCGACATAGGCTACTTCCCAGTCCAGGACGAACCCGTCCTTGAGGAGCCGGCTGTAGTTGGCCGCCGTCATGACCGCCGCCTCCGATCCGAGCACCGGCATGTTGCTGTACTCGCACCTTCCTGTCGCGATCGCCGGCGCATTTGTCCCAGTAGTAGGCCCCGGCGAGGTACGCGTAGATGGGAGTGCTGCAGTTGGAGGTGGCGTTCACGTAGTCGGGTCCACTGCTAGGCTCCGCCGTAGAGGAAGTACAGGGCACGGTTCTGTGGCTAATGGTGAACAGGCTGAGCGCGATGCTGGAGGACATGTTGAAGTCTGTCAGGCACACGCCGTCGTCGCCGGCCGGAAACCTTGGCGTGGGACGCGACGAGGGAGGCGGTGGTGTAGTCGATGCCGAGGACGTGGATATAGGTGCCCTTCAAAGGAGGCCGCGTGGCCGTCGTTGCTGCACCAGACCTCGAAGCCCGGGTGGCCACAGCTGGGAGAAGGAGGCGCATTGGTGCTGTTGCCCCTTCCACTGCCGAGCCACAACGGGTAGCTGAGGGTAAGGTTCCCGCATGCCGCCGGCTCGCAGTCGTCGGCGCTGGCGTGGTCATGGAGGAGGGGGAAGCGAGGAGACAAGAAGCGGGACAAGCAGCAAGGTTGGGCGCATTGTTGTTAATTGTTGGAGCGTGAGAAGCAGCAACCATTTGTTTGTTTTTTTTTTTTTTTGAACGTAGCAACCATTTGTTAGCCTTGTATAAGTCTGTAACCAAGAAAAGGTTGCTCAGGTGAGCCGGCCAGTGTAGTCATGGACGGATGCAAAAGAAGTTTTCAGTGATTTGCTTCTGGTCTGTATGAATGCCGATCAGCCCACAAACACATGGACAGCTCCAGAGACCTCTGTTCAGTAAACGGAGAGGACTAGCTCGGTGGACCAGCGCCACACACCCGAACGCCGGTGATCTGCCCTACTTTCTGAAAACAACCCCTTTGCTAGGCACTCAAGAAGTTATGTCCATCGGAACGTGCCGAGCGCAGACTATTTCAACGATGCGTGGAAAATTTGTCACGGATTGGGCCCTCAGGCCTTACGAGTATCATTGAGCTGCTGCTGTTGCTATATCACCGATGAGATGCGCACCAGCTGTTGTGGTTGTGGCTGGTGGCGCCATCTTCATGACTCCATCATTGTCTAGAGTTTCCTACAGCATGTTGGACTATAGGACCGCCATACGGGGGGGGGGTATAAGTGAAGGAAAGAGTGACAAGTCGCTATTAACAGAAATACATCTACGTTAGGAGGATATCAAATATCTATGCATACTTGGACAATATAAGACCATACCTCCAAAAGCCTTAATCATTATCACTTTGAATGAAAGACATTATATTAGACCAGTGGCCTTTTGTTTTGAAACAAATATCCTAGTAAGTTAAGATATCGTCCTCTATCATAGAGATGCCTCTACATAAGTTGAATGCCCAATTCCAGTGATGTAGGCGAATGTTTCACAGTGTAGGTAACCGTCCCAAGATTTTTTAATTCACAATGTTTGTCTCCTTCATCCTTAGCACTTCACTAGAAACTTGTCTTGTTGTAGCACTAATCATACTAGTGCTTTCTGCATTCAAACTATAAGTTGGATCGTCACTGCAAAAGAATGAAAAAAAAAAATTGTTATATCAACATTGTTGTAAATGATACTAAATATTGTTGAAATATATATGTATCTCAAATAATATCTTACAATATTTGACTGAAGTTTTGCCTTGGTGGCATGTCTAGTTCATCTGAACCTCTCTCAAACATTTCTAAGACCTTTCCTATGGTAGCGCGATGCATTGGTAATATCTGGATGCACCACAGGCCAATCACACTCATTTTTCTAGCAATTCCTTTGTTTTCACGTGTAACTTCACAAGCCTGTAATCCATCGTCTTCACCAAAGTGGTCATAAATCCAATGTGGAAAATACTTTTCACTTGACTCTTGAGCCATCGATTTAACATTTTTTCTGCCTCCAACCATCTCCAGCAACATCATTCCATAACTATAAACATCTGATTTTTGCTGAAACAACTCTCGAAGGTTCGAGAATGCACTTCCGGGGCTATAAACCCAGGTGTTCCTCTAGCACCTGTCATAGAAAGCTTGCTCTCCTTGTTATAACATAATTTGGCCAAACCAAAATCAGCAATCTTTGGGTGGAAGTTCTTATCCGAAGGATATTCCAACCCTCTAGCAATACCGATTGCTATGGTATAGATCTTATCCCATCCTAAAACTGCTTTGGGATTCTCGGAATATATATAGTTATCCAAAGAACCATTTGGCATATAATCATATATTAGGGCCCCCTTTGAGCCTTCCAAACAAAACCCAAATAAGCTAACAATATTAATGTGAGACGTCCTGCCAATACTCATAACCTCATTCACAAACTCCTCACCGTCACCTTTGGAGTCATGCAGGAACTTCACTGCAACTAGACGACCGTCATCTAGCCTTCCTTTGAAAACCATGCCATAACCACCTTCACCAAGTTTATTATTAAGGGATGATGTTATCTTTGTTAGTTCTAAGTACTTGTATCTTTTTGGAGCTAGTGATCCATGTGCTGATATTAGGGCCTCAATGTTCTCTTCTATGGTGCTGCTAGTCGTCTTGCAAAGGAAAAACCTTAGTTTTTGCCTATGCCACACCAACACATATATACATGGTAGGAGCAAGCTTGCAGCAACTGAAATTGAAACTGAAATTAAAGTAGATGTTATATTCTTCTCACGAAACAATGAGGTGTTATAATATGAGCATTCAGATTTAGAGGCCATGACAATTTAAATTGTAAGTATTGAAATAAATGATAATGATCACATATTTTGTTCCAAATCATGTAGTTTTATATTGAAATTAATAAATTGTGGGTTGATTGTTCGAATTTTCTATTACAGTATGTATTGTAAAAAAATATATGTGTATATATGTTAGAAGTTTTATAGTAGTTCTTCTAAGATCTTCCAAGTAGCAATGAATGACACTAAAATTAAATTATTGCATTAAATAACTATATATCACTAGTGAAATTTGAAAGAATGTCAAAAGTACCATACCTATTAGTTCTATCTTTCGGCCACTCCCGCTGACACCTAAAATAACATGGAAATTAATTTAAAATGAAATAAGTAGTGATATAATTATTGTTTCATTTGTAAAATGAAAACAATTCAATATCTTGCATGCGGAATTTGAAGCAAGCAACTCTCTTATGTTGACTTCCAATATATAAGGGTCTGTCTGGTTCACCACTACTAGAGTTTAGTCACTTTTAGCTACTAAAATTCCAAACACCCCCTCTAAAAAGGGCCACTAAAGTTTAGTGGCTTTAGTAGCCAAGGGGCTGCTAAAAACTACTAAAATGTAAAGTTTACAGGGGATACCCTCATGTCAAGTTGGGCGGGCGCCGGCCGGTGGGGGGCCTCTGTTTTTTTTTTTTTTGAGGCTAATTAGTCGGTTGGGTTTCTTGCGGTGAAACTTGCACACTAGGGCAAGTCATCAACATGATATGAGTTCACACATTTTATGGTTTTATTTCAGAAGAATTTAGCGATATTATTCTTCTGGTGGTAGGCGATGTAACCATCGATAACAAAGAAAAAGTAATTTGGTTGTTCAATTTTTTGTTGAAATTCGGTATATTCATAATGCAGTCAAATCTCTATCTTTATATCTTTACTCCTAAAAAGCTACCTCACTCGGCAGATCCATCCTCCCTTCCCTTTTTTTTTTTCAGAAAATCTTACGCCATCTCCATTTTTCTAAAAAATAGGCCATGTCGATCAATATTCACACGCATCTATACGAGTCTACAACACAGCCACGATTCATAAATTTTAACTCGTCTAAAAAACTGAACCCTCTGAATGTGTGTTTTTCCTAACTTGTATGAGTATGGAATGTTTAGATATTGTTTTAATTTCATGGATTTTGAAATTTAAAATTTTATATAAACGTTGGATGTTGACATGACCTATACCAATGCTTTAGCTCTTAAATCACAAGAACGGGAGAAAGACCTGGCTTTTAGCTAGTTTGATAAAGGAACAGTTTATCATAGTGCATGAGATATTGTTGTACTCATCATCTGTACTCGTAAATAAAGTCGTTTAGGACAGGACACAGTCTCTAAAACACAACTTCAACATCTTGTTATTGATGTTTTTCATATTTGCAAACTCAACAACTTAAAAGTTATTGATGATTTACATTTTCAATGTTCATGATAGGAATTCAGGTTTAAAATGCATATTCACAAGAATGGGTAAAATACGATGCACAAGGTAGATGTATTGCTTCTCCAATCCAAAGTACTCCGGCACAAGGTAGTAGACCATGCTTACCACGAGAAGAAGTCGACGAGTTGACGCATTGGAAAAGATCGAAGAACCTGCACTGCCCTCCTTTCCGTTTGCACGCATCGCAGTCTCCAAGCGTCGGCCAGTTCAGGACGAATCCATCTCTAATCAATCCGTCGTACACGGACTCCTGAGTTAGGTTCATGTTCATCCCATCTTGGAAGCTGCGCACCGGCACGCTCGCGGAGCTGCAGTTCGGCTGAACCCACTGCGGCGGGGTGCTCTGCTTGTCGGAGATGTAAGCTCCAATATTGGAGTGCTTGGTGCATGGCCCTGTGAGCACCTCGTTGCGAGGAATCTTGCAATTGTAGACGAAGGTGAGGTCCTTGTTTGTGGTACTGATGTTGACAGGCAAGAGGGCAAGGCTGGAAGACACGTTGAAGTCCGGGATGCGGCATCTCTCGTCGCCGGCAAAGGAGTCGGAAGCCTCGACGGACACCACCAGGGAGTTGTTGTCGTAGAATATGTTGTGCACGCGGTACAGGTTCTCCCTGAACGTCCAGGTGAGGTAGGTGGTGCGAATGGGGTCGCATGTCAGCCCGAAGGACGGGTAGCCGCAGTAGAGTGGATGGACGCCGATGAGGGAGAACGGGTACGTGATGTTCAGGTTCCCGCATCTCGCCGGCGCGCAGCTCGTGTCGTTGCCGCTGCTGATCCTTTTGGTGTCGTCGGCGGTGGCCGCGGCTAAGCAGCCTATGCGCAGCAAGGCGGAGAGGGGTAGCAGCAGCGCCACCACCAGCCCCACGGCAGGTTGCATTGAGACTTAGAAGAAGAAAAACTAGGTGTGGTTCTTGTTCGCGTCTGCGCGGTGAAACCGTGGAAATGGATTGTCGAGGATGCGAAAAACGAGCATTGCGGTCACGGGCAGATAGATACTTGGACTGGAATTTGTTCCTAGGCCGGACAGTCTCCCCGTGCACTTGTGACTTGTCACAGCTCTACGGTCGGGTGCCTTCAACGGTCGCGATGGAGCTTGACCATGGATGTAGCTCACGTACCGTTACGAACAACTTAACTTTGTGTGAATATAGTTGTCAAAAAAAAAAAAAAAACTTTGTGTGAATATTGAATAGTGCACCCTGATGAAAGCATATGGAGTAGTACTCCACTCAACCAAGCTCGGAACTATTTGCTCAGGTCCCAAAATGCCTATTCGGCCGGGTTGTCCGTCCGGGCTGATCTTTGTGAGAGAAAATACTGCTGGGCCTACCTGGCTGATCTGTAAGAGAAAATATACGCTGACCTGGCCGGGCTGATAAGCCGCCGAACAGGGCCATAATTGCAGCGTTTGCCAGTATCGACTCAGGAGTCAGGAGTCGCGTGGGTGTGGGCCCACGATAGGATTTTTTTCACTTGATGCACGACACACCCTAACGTAACGTCCAGGCAACACGACCATTTCTGAAAATAACAGCTTTAATTTGTTAAGTGGTCTTGTGGTAACGCTTGTCCAACTGTTCAACGCAGATATAATTTCTACTCCATTCTTTCTAAATTATAATGTTCCCCCTAACTTTGACAAGTTTAGAGAAAAGTTAATGTTTCATCAAATCTACCATGAACAAAGAAAACTCCGTTCTTAATAGTGCATTTATCTCGTCCTTGTACATGCTAGTTATGTATTTTCAAAACTTCAACTTCCAAACAATGTTAACATGATAAATAATTTGAAAGGAGAGAAGCATATA
Source organism: Hyparrhenia diplandra (assembly GCA_015847255.1). Taxonomy (NCBI): domain Eukaryota; kingdom Viridiplantae; phylum Streptophyta; class Magnoliopsida; order Poales; family Poaceae; genus Hyparrhenia; species Hyparrhenia diplandra. The sequence goes on from JADLZK010009041.1 coordinate 363,766, forward strand.
AATCTGAGCACTTGAACCGTAACATTTGGAGAGTAATTTTGTGAGAGGTCACAAACTAAGCATAACTTAGCTAGTTGAGTTTCTTATGGTGGAACATGACGTCTAGGGTTGACTTGACATGAGTGCTCGTATGTTTTCTAGATTTATTTTAGGATTTAACGATATTATTTTTTCCGTGTTAGGCGAGATGCGTGATAAATGGTTCAAAAAAAGTTGACTCTAAAAAGCCTACAAGGGCTATAGATTTCCATGCGGCCCGACAGCCCGCCCAAATCACGAGGTTTTGGCCCGCCCAAGCACGCCCGACCGGGAGGCAACGGGCCCGGGCTGGCCTGGCATGAGGCGCCGGTGCGGGTTTGGGCCGATCCTCGAGCACGCAGCCCAGCACGGCCCGACACGGAAAATAGAAGAAGGCCCGAGGCGGCCCGATGAAAAGTTGGCCTAACAAGCAATAGTATGAGAAGATTTTTTTTTTTGACAACTAACAACTTTATAGATTAAGCAGCCATATTACAATACAGACCTTCGGAGAAGGCTGTATTACAACTAGATCCACGGACCGAAATACAACAGAAGAAACTGCAGAGACGAAGACGAACTTGTCGGCGGTAAGCTGATGTGTCGCCGAAGGCGAGGACAGCTGGATGGAACGACCGCGCCATGCATCGGTTGAAGAAGGGACGACCGAGCCATAGATGGAATGTACACCGGCGAATCGAAGTATGTGTAGAAATCTCGCCGCCGGCGATACGGGATGACGGCTCGGTGTCGAATCCCCGGTGGAGACGAGAACATCAGGTCAGCAGTAGTTGAGGTTGCTCCGAGTGGACAGGGTCTGCTTGCTCGAAGAAGGGAAAATAAAGAAAAAGAAAAAAAAAGAAAAGAAAAAAAAAAGGAAAAAAGAAAAAATCCATGGAAACCATCCGGGTTGAGGATAAGGATCGCCTGACCACGTGGGGTCTCTGGAACACGCGTTCGAGCCAAGAAAAGAAAGCACTGAAGAGGCCTCCTGCATGTGCTGCACGGTATTGCCGAGTGGAGCATGGGCAGCCACGCAGTTTGGGCTTGTTTGGATGACGACATGGGTTCCTTTGCCTGGCCGGCAGGTGGCCTGGAAGGTGCACGGGAGCTCATTTGGATGCAATCCTAGAACTTGCTTGCACAGGCAACGATGGTCCGGCCCGGCGACCAAATTTGAGGGCTTTGTTTGGATGGAAGCCCGGACTACTTGCTGGCAAAAGTGTTGCCTCGAGAGTTTCGAGAATTTGATGGAATCTGGCTGCCCGGAGCAAGTTAGATGAGATGCGTTTGGTTGGAAGCACGTGCCCGGAAATCTAATAAAAGATATAATACCATGTATAAAACATTATTTTTATGTAAATGAAGTGACCATCAACAATAAAAAAAATAGTTTAGGACATGTTTGGTTGGTGCCTGGGTCTTAAAAACTATTGTGAATATAAAGTATATACTTTTTATCTAGCAAACTTTTAAATTCAAAACAACTTTAATATATTTTGTTGCAAGCATAATTGTTTCACATGTTTAGATACAATGAACAGTGAAATAACCTTTTTAAGCGGTAACAATGTCGTTTCTAAGAAACACTTCTATATAGTGCTTTGATGAAAATAATTTAATTATTAATAGTAGAAAACCATCACATCGTAGTTAATTGCACACCGGGCAAGCAAGCAAGGCGTGCGCCAGGCACTCAAATTTGGTCGCCTGGGCTTGGACCATCGTTGCCTGGTGCAAGCAAGTTCCGTGGTTGCATCCAAATGAGCTCCGTGCACCTTCCGGGCCACCCGGCCGTGCAAAGGAACCCAGTCGTCATCCAAACAAGCCCCTGAGTGCCTGGCGCACGCCTTGCTTGCCACGGTGTGCAATTAACTACGATGTGATGGTTTTCTACTATTAATAATTAAATTATTTTCATCAAAAGCACTATATAGAAGTGTTTCTTAGAAACGATTACTGTTACCGCTAAAAAGGTTATTTCACTGTTCATTGTATCTAAACATGTGAAACAATTATGCTTGCAACAAAATATATTAAAGTTGTTTTTGAATTTAAAAGTTTGCTAGATAAAAAAGTATATACTTTATATTCACAATAGTTTTTGCTGACCCTGTGCACCAACCAAACATGTCCTAAACTATTTTTTTTATTGTTGATGGCCACTTCATTTACATAAAATAATGTTTTATACATGGTATTATATCTTTTATTAGATTTCCGTGCAATGGGCTTCCAACCAAACGCATCTCATCTAACTTGCCTCGCCAGTGCATTGCATCAATTCTCGTGCAACTCTCAGGTACTTTTTTGCCGTGCAAGTAGTCCAAAGCTTCCATCCAAATGTGCCCTTTGAGCCCAGGCCACGCCAACTCTAAGCATGGAGACACGTTGCGGGGTGGGTCCCGGGGAAGGCGGTGGGGCCCAAGAACACCCGGCTGTAACAGAACGCCGAAAAAAAAATCACGGAAACCGTGAATAACGGCGTCGGCTTGTGGCCCCGAAGTCGGTGGTCCATTTCCTCCTGCCGCCGCCACCGCCTGTGGTAGCGGAGACGAACCGCGATCGTCGGCAGATGGGCGGCCTGGTGGTGAGCGTGGCGCCCGGCACCCGAAGAGACACCAACCCCAATTTCCCACGGCAAAGCATCAGCCGGTAGCCGCCTGGCCAAGTGCCCGAGCAAGGCCGCCGAGAGAGCAGCCCACCCACCCGCCCGCTCGCCGGTGAGCAAGGGGCAATTCGTCTTCGGTGGTCCCCGCTCCCCGCCCCGGTGGTGGCGGCTAGGGGGCATCCGCGGAGACGCGGACCTCGGCATCTTTGTAGTGGATCTCGCGAAGCTGTGATGATGCCGGGGCGCTCTCCTCTGGGCGTCGTCGATTTCTTCGGCTTGGGCGCGCAGCCATCGGAAGGCGAGCACCACTCGCCCGCCTCATTTTGTCCGCCCATTGTCGCTGGCTCGGCAGCGCCGCCGGGTTGCTTGGGGAATCCGGGAAGATGGAGAGCCGTGACGCGGTTCCCGGATGAGGAGGCCCGCCCTCGCCCCCTTGACTCGCATATGTACCAAAGAATCGATCCGGAGGGGGAGGGAGGTGTGGCGGCGTCCTCCAAAGCTTCGATTCTTGCATCTTGAGGAAATCTCATGGATTTTTCTTCAAAGGTGAAGATAAAGAGGAAGAAATTCCTCATGACTATTATTTGGTGGGGAATTTTACAAGAGGGGAGGAAGAGGGAGCCTGGAACGGAAGGAGATGGACCCCCTCGCCTCGCCTCCGTGCAGCTCGCCGGAGAAGGAGGGAGGGGGGCCGGCGGTGGGTGGAGAGGAGGAGGCCAGAGAGGGGGAGGGGACGGCATATCGCCACAAAAGATCGACTTCGGTGAGGTTTGTTTGGTCAATAGTATGAGAAGATTGGCCTAACAGCAACATATTCCCCATCTAGCCATCCCCGGATTTTTTATGAAATTTAACCTTTTTAAAAAAATTCAAATCCGTCCCTCGTTGAAAAAATATTTGTACGCCATATCCCTTTTGGTCGCGTCGTCACTTTGAGTGGCGCGATATTTCGTGTGTCGCGCCACCGCATGTGGCGCGACGCCGCCCCTCCACGCCGGCTCAGGGGTTGACCGGTCTTTGGCGTGGCTGAGCATGGGGCCCTTCACGTCGCGCCACCGCATGCTTGGCGCGACAGGCCTGTGATTGCATGTTGTGTGAGTCGTTCCCTACTCCCCTCCGTCCCAAATTAAACGCAGATTTTGGGTGTTCATGCCACAAATTTGACTCGATTTGTAGAAAATACGTACAAGATTTAAATCTCTAAATAAATTTGTTAAAGAACTAGATCAAAATATGTTTCCAATGATACTAATTATGTAATATAAATATTAATCCTATTTTAATATATAATTGCCGGTAGTTTTTTTCTAAAAGCGAGAACTACATTTATTCGGGGGACGGAGGGGGTATCCCGCTAGCCCCAAAGAGGCCTACCATGATGGAGAAAGTCCAGTAGCGGTCCCCCACGCGGTCCCCCCGTCCCGGCCTCTCTCTCTCTCTCTCTCGGCGTCTTTGTAGGATCGATGGAAGCCTAGAGGGAGGGGGGGTGAATAGGCTTACCCCAAAAATCGACTGTTAAAACTTAAGAGTCTTTGTCGAGATAGAGATATGCGGCGGCTTTGCGCCGCGTAAAGGTGCGGCACTGCCGCGTGGTACCTTGAAAGACGAGACAGAGACGGAGAATGCTCGGCCAGCCGGAGTAGCCGGGCGCGGCACTGCAAGGCGAACCAGCGGCACTGCGCCACGTGTCACTTCACGAAGTGACCTCAAAGTGAATCTGAAAGTCGTGTATTCAATGCTCGTGATTCACACTTGTTCGCACACAAATACTTCCACAGAGGACTATCCGGGTATGACAGAAACGCAATAACAAAGTAGATCGGGACAAAACCCTAGCTCACAAGAATTTAAATGCAAGAATGTAAAGAACACAAGTGACACAAGGATTTATCCCGTGGTTCACCGTCGCCACAAAGGCTGGGTTACCTCCACGTTGTTGAGGTTGCCACACAAGGCTTAGCTTGCCCATCGGCTTGCTTTTTCCCTCGTTCACAAGTCTAGGGAGTTAACCCTAGAGATGTGGGGTAATGTATTGATATTGTGTGAGGTTACAAACCTCCCAAGGCTGCCACACGAAGGGGGCAAGCTCAAGGGCGACGCCTAGCCGTCTAGGAGCAAGCTCCAAGAGAAAAGAACCCTAGGGTTTTGGCCAAACGTGAACCAAATGCTCTTTCAAGTTGGGGAAGTAGTAGATCCGGCCTCCACAAGCAGTTTGCTGCCTTTTCCCTCAAGAATCCGTGGTGGAAAGTGAGGGATTGAGTGGGGAGCTCAAGGTGCTTCAATGGAGGAGAGAGAGAGCAAGAGGTCCTGCTTTTTTTACGGTGCCTTTTCGCGAGGTGGAAGAAGGAGTGACCCGAGAGCCGTTGGAGGAGGGGTAGAAAGGGTATTTATACCGTGTCCGAAACTCCAACGGCCGGTTAAGTGCTAATTGCCGCACCAACCCGCGCTGGCAATCTTGCCACCGCCAAAAACAAACAAAGAATAGGAAGTTGTTTCTTGGTTTGTATTTGGCTTGGAGTTGAGTTTCCGGTTGGATTGGAGTTTTGAGCATTTGTTTCAAAGGTGACCAAAAGTCCTAGAATCCCTCTTGATAGTACGGCGTTTCCTAGAACTCAAGATTCAAAATATAAAAGAATTTAAACGCCTTGATCCGGAAACACCATCAACTTGCTCATGGGACTCCTCTTGACCTATACATCAACTTCTTATTTTATTTCTGCATATCATCTCCGTAAATCTCATTAGTCCCCTAATTCGGTGGTCATCAACGCCAAAGCCCACATAGAGCTTGATTGCACTTACAATCTTCCCCTTTTTGGTGATTGATGATAACCAAATTAGAGCTTACATAAGGTGTAAAGTCAAACTGAGATTTCGAGAGCCAAGGATGTAGGATCCTCCCCTAAATATGTGAGTGAGTTTTGAATCCTCAATATTGACATAAAAGTTCAAATTCACATATTTAGGTGCGGTGAGGCCTCCTCCTAAATGTGTGAGTGAGATTTGAATTCTCAAATTGACATAAAGATCAATGTCACACATTTAGACGGTGTGTAGGGCCTCCCCTACATTCATGGCTGCTGTGGGGTGCTGAACTAAGTGTCACAGAAACACATATGTGATGCATGAAATAAATGTGACAGATTAGAACACATGGGGAGCCACATGCAAGACTGGTGAGGTGCGGCCTTTGCCCCGCGCCAAGGTCTTGACTTGCCGCGCCATCAAGTCTGAGCATGCATGCACGAAACATATCCACAGCATATATGACAAGTATGAGGAAATAAACTAGCGGCCGAGATATTATAAAACAGAGTTTAACAAGCAACGATCAAATCCGAGAAATAACAAGTCATAGGTGGCATTATTACATAAAATAGAGTTTCTCTCAAACTCACACCTAAACAACTACTCTCAAAAGATCTAAACTCTGAAGCTCCAAGCTGGCTTGGCCGCATCATCCTCGAAACATCACCAGGGCGTCAAAAAAGTTTGACCCCTCTACTTTCTTCTAATTTTCTCCCCTTTGGCGTCAAGCACCAAAAAAGATCATAGAAAAAAGAGAAGAAAAGAAGAGGAATCAGTCCTCATGGGTCCTCACTAGTGTCATCAGCCCCAAGCCGGTGAAAGTGGCCTCGATCCTCCTCCTCCTCCTGAAGTAGGCGCGCGGCGGAGACCGAAAGTGGAGCATCAGTGGAGCTGACGAGCTGGCATCTATGCAAAAGAACCAAGTATGTCCGACGATGCCCTGTCTGAGCTGCTGGTGGCTGAGAGGTCTGGGAGCTCAAGCTGAGGTGGCCTAGGAATAGGTGGAAGAGCTGGAAGTCCCTGCCTCTCCCTGACACTCTTGAAGGCCTGCATGATCTCTCTGCGTGTCTCATAGCTCTGCTGTGAGGAGTAGGCATAGTGTCCAAAGATGGCTCGCAGCCAGGCCTTCACCTTGCTGCTAGTGCCTCCCCTCCTGGGCCTGGAGCTGGAGGGCTCCTGTAGGTCCTCTCTACCAGCTGAAGTGCCACCAACAGTGGCTCTGCCACTAGTCTTCCCACCATCTAAACCATGGGTCTTCTCAATGTTGTAGACGGTGTGAAAACCATCCTTAGGAAATATGCGTCCTGTGACCCTCTCAATCATAAACATCAGGTAGGGAGCATAGGGCAAATTTCTTCTTGCATCATCCATAGCATTGGCAAGCTGCCTCTAGATGAATCTCCCAACATTGAATGTCTCATCATTTCTGAAATGAGCTAAGAGATTCCTAGCATAGCCATTCACATCGAAGCTGCCCCATCCTTAGGGTCAATAGTGCATCGCAGAGGTTGTTCATCACATAGAAGAACCCCTTCGGACCCTTCCTCTTGCCATCGGCTTCCCTTGGATTCTCCCAAAAGTCCTAATCACCCTGTACTCAATAGGCTCTATGTCATGTATGTCGGTGTAGGTCCTGTGCTCCTCTCCAAAACCAAGAATCTGACAGAAGGTGATGAAGTGGATCTTGTAGTGCCTCCTATCTGTCATCCAGTGAATGGTGTCAGCTTGCTTGTCCCAGTGATAAGTTGCATGAAACTGACTCAATATCTCTTCATTCCAATCATGCCTAAATGCCATGATGTCAGTCAGCTCAAACTTGTTGCATGCCTCAATAGCTTCATCAAATGCAGGCTCTTCCTTTCGACCATTTTTGCAAAATCAATGAAGTGGACTGTGGTGATCTTGCTCTTCTTGGAATGAAAGAGGACTGTGAGATAGAAGTTTGAGTGAAAAGCCACCCAAAACCTCTTATCAACACCCTCGCCCCTCTCATGCGTATAGACGTTGAACTCTCTAGCTTACGCCACCTCCCTACGCTTTTACGAGGTAGCTCACCACGGTATAGGCTGAGTGTTGTTGGGGGCTACCTGCTCAAAGACACCCTCCACAGGCATCATACAGCTGTCATCAAACTCAGTGATGTGCCTGGGAGTGCCCTGATCACCATCTGGGACTATGGTGTACCCAGCCGCCGCTGCCGCTCCTCGGTCGATCCGGTAAGCTGCCGCCGCTGCTCCTCTGCTGAGATTCTTCCTTCCTCTGCCTCTCTTCTCAACCACCTTGACTCTCATCTTTCGCTTGCCAGTGGCATCACCTCCAGGGTCCATCTATGTAAAAAGATAGAATCGATCGTAAACGTGTTGTCGATAGAGTGTAAAATGGCCAAATTTATGTAGTAGAAGGGTTAGAAAAATGAAGATTGATGATTTGAGCAAGCTGTCCAGGGTGAAAACCTAGGCTGAGCGGCACTGCCGCTCCCCCTTGCTCAATATCATCAACACTCACTTTGCCAAACTTTCTAATGCATCTACTTAGCACATACTACGCTACTATCACAATTTCAGAGACAAATTCATTTGTAGAAGTACAGACTGCCCATGGATTTGTAAAAATGAGCATGAACTAGAGTGGAAATTTCTTCGATATTTGGAGTCCATCGATTTCACAGTTCAATCAGGTAGGTGATTTGAGGGATATTTGCTGTTGGAAGCAGCTAAGAACGGTTAAGTTCTATTTGGGGACGGCATTGCCGCGCCCCCCCCCTAAATCACCTAAGTCATGGAACCATGAAATCCATCAATTCCAACCATCCAAGTTACTTCCCTAAGGTTCATACATCACGTAGGAACAAAAATCCATGAAAAATAACCACAAAGGCATAGATCGGGCAAGTTCTTAAGGAATAGGGTTAGGTTACCTTTGCTGTGTACCTCGTGGATTGAGGAGAGAAGAAGAGAAGCAGCTCGAGGAAAGGGAGCCGGGCCGGCCGGGACGCGGGGAGGCCGGGCGGCGGGCGCGGCAGCTGCGCCGGGCGGCGGCAGCACGGGCGCACACCACCAGCGGCGCAGGGCGGGCGGCGGCGGCTTCCTTCACAAGACGGGAGAAAGAGTGGCGCGAGGGGAGTCGAGCGCACGAGAGAAAGAAGGGAACCGGTCGGGCCGGGGGTAGAAAAGGAAAGAAGAAAGTTTTGGCCAAAACGGTTCGGACAGTAGCCGGGCCCGAAACCCTAAGGCCAGATGCCCGCACGCAGAAGGCTGGCACTACCAAGGATGAAACAAACGAGTAATGTTGACAAAAGGTAGCTAAATCAGATCTAGTAGTAACTCCCTTTCGAAGACTCCCAAGGATGTTGTCAACGGGTGATCCCGTTGAGCGGTTTCAATAAAGTCGTGGGTGATCAACGCCATCTCGCATTTTCTTCTTGATCTTCATCATAGTCATCATCGGCTTCAAGAATTGGAGCAAGATCAAGTGGTTGAACAGGTGATGCAGGTGGATCAGTTGTTGCCGAGGTGGATGGCACGGCAATGCCGCCCTTACTGGTGCGGCTTATTTGTATTACCGGGTCATTTCAGCAGACGTGTACTACACTTGGTCATCGAGTATGTCAGCGGAATCTTGTGCAGCAACAACTGGTGGATCCTCCTCTGCGGTAGCTTGATCTTCTTGAGGTCTTATATCACCTGTAGCCAATTGCTTGATTGCCTCACAAGGTGGATCCTCCTTTCCTACAACACTTCGATCAACTTGCTCTACTTGAGAGCTATTAGATTCATCAAATATCACATCTATAGTGACTTCAACCCAACCGGAGGTTTTGTTGAAGACACGATAGGCATGCTCATTTGATCCATAACCAAGAAGAAAACCTTCATCAACTTTAGGTGCAAACTTAGATGTTCGGGGCTTCTTGTTAAGAATGTAACACTTGCACCCAAACACCCTAAAGTATGATACCTTTGGTTTGTTACCTGCGGTTAAGAGCTCATATGAAGTCTTCTTGAGTTTCTTGTGTAAGTAGAGACGGTTGATGGCATGACAAGCGGTGTTGATAGCTTCACACCAAAAAGATGTCCAAGTCTTGTACTCATCAAGCATTGTCCTTGCCATCTCTATGAGTGTTCGGTTCTTCCTCTCTACTACACCATTTTGTTGAGGGGTATAGGTAGCTGAAAATTCATGCTTGATGCCCTCTTCATCAAGGAACTCTTCAACTTGGGTGTTCTTGAACTCGGACCCATTGTCACTTCTCACTTTCTTGACAAGTAGCCCAAATTCCCGTTGTGCCGTCTAATGAAGGTTTTCACCTTTTCTTGTACCGGCACTTATCAAAGACAAAGAAAACCCAAGTGAAGCGGGGAGTAGTCATCAACAATAACAAGACCATATTTGTTACCCCGATACTAAGGTAGGCCACCGGTCCAAAGAGATCCATGTGTATCAACTCCAATGGTTGAGTAGTGGTCATCACACTCTTTGGTGGGTGAGGTGCACCTACTTGCTTTCCGGCTTGGCAAGCGCCACAAATCCTGTCTTTATCAAAGTCAACATTTGTTAGTCCAATGATGTGGTTGTCTCTCTACAGTTTGGCCAAGTTCCTCATGCCAACATGAGCTAGACGGCGATGCCATAACCAGCCCATGCTAGATTTTGTCACTAAACAGGTTTCAACTTTGTTTCCCTTGTTGAAATCAACAAGGTATAGCTTATTCTTAAGCTTTCCTATAAAGACAACAGAGGAATCCTCCTGCGAGAGACTTCCACACCAATATATCTGCGGAAAAGGCAATTAAAGCCTTTTTCACACAACCGTGATACTGCACAAGAGATTGTAACTCAATGAATCAACATGCATAACATCCGAGATTGAGTGATCAAGAGTAATAGCAACGTTACCAAGACCGATCACACCCCCTTGGAGTTATCACCAAATAGAATGTTCTCATGGTAATTTGTAGTTGGGGAGTATGATGCGAACATACTCCTTTCTCCGGTCATATGATGTGTACAGCTGCTGTCAAGCACCCAACTTGACCCACCGGAGGAGTATGCCTGCAAAACAAGTTTAGTTCACAAGTTTAGGTCCCCTAAGATTCTTCGGACCTTTTACATAGTCACAAGAACTTTAGGAACCCATATAGAGGTGTTGCGATAAACATTTCTATCACTTTGCCCATATACTTAGCATACACCTCCCCTTACTTGTTTGCCTTCACTTTAAAGCAAGGATTTGAGTCTTGCTTCTTTTGCATTTGTCTTTGATTGATAGGAGTGACTCTTTGGAATAGCCTGCACAATGTTTTCTGACTTACGGACTTTCTTCATAGCCTTTTGGACCATCTTCTTGGGTCTATTTTTGAGCTGGAGCAGAGTAGGTGACCTTCCCTTTCATTGGGGGTGCGGCATCGCCGCGCCCGTCCTCGGTAACTTTGCCGTGCTGGGCGCATGAGCAGCTCGGGTTGGCTTGTGTCCAGCACTGCGTGCAGGTCTCTCTGTACCCACTGTGCCCTTGCTCAAGAATTTGACACATTCAACACCATTGATCAGCTTCCGACCATTGGTTTTGTTTCCTTTCTTGTGCCCAAGTCCATCCTTGATTCTTGGATTCCTCCCATCAATGTAGTTGGGCCTCTTTGGTGCCTCAACCTTGTTGCTCTTTGTTTGCTTGTCATTTTGGTTTTGCTTTCTTACCAAAGCGGTGAGCCTAGTGATCTCTTTCTCCATAGCTTTCATGTTGACAAGGTTAGTGGCATAAGCATTCATATCAACATTATAGCATTTACCACAACCTTGACTAGTGGAGGGAGTAGAGGTATCCTTTGTGGTTGAGAGATTTGAGTTGCTCTCCCAAAGAAGGCTATACTGAGATTCAAGCTCTTTGTGCTTGCCTTACAAGTCACAATATTTCCCATTTAGAGCAACCATAGCTTTCTTTGTGAGAGCATGGTTTCCTTGCTCATTAGCTAGGCTCTTTTGTAAGGAAGCCACCTCACTTCTTTCAACTACAAGAGCATCCTTGTTAGCAACATAGAGTTTTTCAAGTCTATCGAGTTGTCCATCTCTTGTTGCTAACTCCGCTTGGGTACTCTCTAAATCCGCCATTAGTTGAGAGAGAAAGACTCTAGTTTTGGGATCTAGGTTCTTGGTGAGTCTAGCATATTCTTCATCATCACTAGATTCACTATCATCACTAGAGCTATCACTAAGAGAAGGAGAAGGTTTGGGTGTGGGGTTTACCTTCTCATGCTTGGCCATAAGACAAACATGAGTGGAGTCATTGTCACCCTCATCATCATCGGTCATGTTGTTGAAGAGCTTGGGTGTAGAAGACTCTTGCATAGCAAATGTAGCAATGTTCACTTCTTCTTCACTTGTCTCTTTAGTTGAGTCCCACTCATGGCCTATGTGAGCTTCACCCACATTCCTTCCCTTCCTCTTGTAATCTTGCTTCTTGTCTTTGCCATTGTCCTTCTTGTATCTATTGTTCTTGTTCTTATGTGGACAATCGGCGACAAAATGCTCGGTCTTTGCCACAATTGAAGCATGTTCTCTTCTTCTTGTTTGGGAACCTTCTTTGCACCATCTTGTAGCCATTTGCCTTCATCCCCTTCCCATACTTCTTCATAAAGAGGGCCATGTCATCTATCTTCTTGAAATCAGCCCCATCATCTTCATCTTCACTTGAGGAAGAGGTTGCATCGATGTTGTCTTGCATCTTCTTCATTTCTTTGGCTTGGCTTGAAGATGCTTGCTTGCAGCCCTTGACCTTGTTGGAAGTGCTTGGCTTGCTTGTCTTGGTTGCCTTGAGAGCTACATCCTTGATCTTGATGCCATCAAGCTTGGTTTGCAACTCTCTAAGCTTTCTTCTCTCATTTGCTTCTTCCCTTTGCATGTCATAGGTAAGCAATCTTCCAAGTACGTCATTTGGAGTGAATTGCTCAAACTTTTTCTTATCTCTAATCAAGATGACCACTATGTCATTTCTCGGTGTGTATGCCTCTAGCATAATCTTGACAACGGTGCGGTCAAGATCCTCATCTCCAAAGCCTCTAATCTTGCCAACCAAAACCATCAACCTATCAAACATTTCTTGAGCCCCTTCACCATCAAGGATCACAAATCGGTTGAGCTTGGCTTTCAACAAATCAATCTTGGCTTTTCTAACTTTGTCCACACCCTCATGTGCAAGCACCAAAGTGTCCCAAATCTTCTTTGCTTCATTGACATTCATCACCCTATTGTACTCATTTCCTTCTAGAGCACTTAGGAGGATGCTTGTGGCTTGACCATTGATGTGGGCAGCAGCTAGGTCTTCATTTGTTGGCTGCTTGGGGTTCACCGGTGGCTGAAATCCACTGCACACAACCTTCCAAAGACCTGGGTGAAGAGCTCCAAGATAGGCTCTCATCAAGTGCTTCCACTTGGCATAGTTGGTCCCATCGAAACGGGGCAACTTTCCCGCGGGCACATTGATGAAAGACTTCTTGTCGCGGTTAGTCAAATAAGAAGAATAGTTAAAGGATATGGCGGCAAATTTGTTGTTGTTGACGCTGCCCTCATCCTTCTTCTTGTTCTTGTTGTTGTAGGAGACATCATCATCTCCATCATCGAGCTACTTGATTGCTCACTTGACTCCGCCTCTTCTTCTAGCTTCTTCTTCTCCCTTGCTGCCCTTCTAGCGGCTCTAGCTTCACGAACCAATCTTCTTTGCTCTTTTCGATGAAGCTTCTCGGCAAGCTTGATGCTAGCTTGCTCTTCGAGCTTCTTTCTTTCTCGTTCTTCTCTTCTTGCGGTTCGTCTTGCTTGTCTTGCCGCTTTTCTTTCGGGATCGGTGGTGTTTTCCTTGAGCGTGCTTTTGCCGGGCTGTACTCGCCGAGAGATCACTTCGCTCTTTGCTAGCCCCATCGTCATCCGGTTGACGAGTGGACTTTTCTCCTTTCTTCGATCCCTCCGGCTTGTCCATACTTCACGCGGTGAAGCGTATACGAAGTAACCTCACTCTGATACCACTTGTAGGATCTGATGGAAGCCTAGAGGGGGGGGGGGAATAGGCTTACCCCCAAAAATCGATCTGTTAAAACTTAAGAGTGCTGTCAGTACAAATATGCGCGGCACTGCCGCGTAAAGGTGCGGCACTGCCGTGTGGTACTGAAAGACAGAGACAGAGACAGAGAATGCTCGGCCGGTTGGAGTAGCGGGGCGTGGCACTGCCATGGGAACCGGCGGCACTGCCGCGTGTCACTTGACCAGTGACCTCAAAGTGAACGCGAAAGCTGTGTATTCAATGCTCGTGATTCACACTTGTTCCTGCACACAAATACTTCTGAGAGGACTATCCAAGTATGACGTAAACGCAAGCAACAAAGTAGATCGGGACGAAACCCTAGCTCACAAGAATATAAATGCAAGAATGTAAAGAACACAAGTGACACAAGGATTTATCCCGTGGTTCACCGTCTCCACAAAGGCTGGGTTACCTCCACGTTGTTGAGGTTGCCACACAAGGCTTAGCTTGCCCACCCGGCTTGCTTTTTCCCTCGTTCACAAGTCTAGGAGTTAACCCTAGAGATGTGGGGTAATGTATTGATGTTGTGTGAGGTTACAAACCTCCCAAGGCTGCCACACGAAGGGGGCAAGCTCAAGGGCGACGCCTAGCCGTCTAGGAGCAAGCTCCAAGAGAAAAGAACCCTAGGGTTCCAAACGTGAACCAAATGCTCTTTCAAATTGGGAAGTAGTAGATCCGGCCTCCACAAGCGGGTTTGCTGCCTTTTCCCTCAAGAATCCGTGGTGGAAAGTGAGGGATTGAGTGAGGAGCTCAAGGTGCTTCAATGGAGGAGAGAGAGAGAGAGAGAGAGAGCAAGAGGTCTGTTTTCTGGTGTCTTTTCGCGAGGTGGAAGAAGGAGTGACCCGAGAGCCGTTGGAGGAGGGGTAGAAAGGGTATTTATACCCTGTCTGAAACTCCAACGGTCGGTTAAGTGTGGCACTGCCGCACTTAACACGCGGCACTGCCCGGCGTGGGTCTTGCCTTGCCGCACCAAGCTGCTTGACACTACCGCCAAAAACAACAAAGAATAGGAAGTTGTTTGCTGGCTGTATTTGGCTTGGAGTTGAGTTTCTGGTTGGATTGGAGTTTTGAGCATTTGTTTCACAGGTGACCAAGAGTCCTAGAATCCCTCTTGATAGTACGGCGTTTCCTAGAACTCAAGATTCAAAATATAAAATAATTTAAACGCCTTGATCCGGAAACACCATCAACTTGCTCATGGGACTCCTCTTGACACGTACATCAACTCCTTATTTTATTTCCTGCATATCATCTCCGTAAATCTCATTAGTCCCCTAATTCGGTGGTCATCAACGCCAAAACCCACATAGAGCTTGATTGCACTTACAGCCTTCCACTCCTCTCTCCATTCTCACGATGCTCTCTTGCATGCAAGCGTGGGCCCCAGGCACAAGCCTCTCTCTCACACGAAATGAGACGGGAATACTCCCTCGTCCCTAAAAGAACGCCACCGTGGGATGCGTGCCATAAGTTTGACTCAATTTATAGAAAATACGTGCAACATTTAAATTTTCAAATAAATTTGTAAAAAAAAACTAGACTTGAAGATCTTTCCGATGATGCTAACTACTTAGCACAAATGTATTTATATTTTAATATATAATTACCGGCATTTGTGTCTCGAGAAGCGCGGTGACAATCTTTTAGGGACGAAGGAGTATATTAGAGGCTTGTGGGGCCCACGCTTGCATGCAAGAGAGCATCGTGGAGAATGGAGAGAGGAGTGGAAGGCGCCGAGAGAGAGGGAGTCTTTGGGACCGGCGGGGACCACGTGGGGGACTGCTACGGACTTTCTCCACTGCGGCGCCGTAGGCCTCTTTGGGGGCTAGCCGGGATAGTATAGGGAGCACTGCTACAACATGCATTCACGGGCTGTCGCGCCGCATGCAGTGGCACGGCGTGGCGGGCCCCATGCCGACCACGCCAAGACCGGTCAGCCCGGGAGCGGCGTGGAGGGGCGCGTCGCGCCACATGCGGTGGGCGACGATGTAAATATCGCGCCACTCAAGGTGGCGCGGAAAAGGGAATATGGCGTACAAATATTTTTCAAGCGAGGGCGGATTTGATTTTTTTTAAAAATGGTTAAATTTCATTAAAAAATCCGCCATCCCTAACGCTAAATCCTTCTCACTCGGTCACTGCACTCCCCAAAAATCCGACTCCGTTGCTCAACTTCGACCCGTCGCCGTATTTGCCGCACTCGCTCATCCCGCCGCCGCACTCGCTCATCCCGCCGCCCTCCTCTCTCCACTCGCGGTGTCGCCCTCCACCCCACCAGCCCCTCGGCGGCGCGGCGCAGCAATCCCCATCCGTCCGTCATGGGCCGCGGCGCGATGTGGCGGGCCGTGGAAGCGCACCGCCGTCGACCACGGCGTGGTGGCGGACCCTCCTCGTCCCCTCGAGCCGCGCGCGTCATCCTTGCCGACGGGAACGCGGGACGAGGCGCTTCTACCGCCCGCGGACGGCGGCTGGACTCCGCCGCCCGGTCCACCCCAAGCTGTGGTTTTGCTTGAAATTTGAATCTATGTTCAAAATTGTAATCTGTAAAAATTCTATACCTGTGCATGTATTTTGTTCAACGCGCCGTGGAGGCCGGCCCGACACGATTTTTTTAGCCATGCCTACCGGGCTGACCGGCCCAATTTTTGGCCCGTGGGGACGGGCTTGGGCTGGGGTCGAACCACCAGCCGGTGCAGCCCGGCCTGCGAGGGCACGGCGTGCCACCGCGGACGCGGCGCGACCCGTTGGAAATCTATAATAAGGGCACACTTGCCTCTAATACCTCCCCGACAGACCCATCCTCTGCCTTCCCATCTCACCCCGTTGAGATCCCACATCCACGACTCACAAATCTTCATGTTTCCAAAAAATGCGATCACCCATTAAATCATGTGATCTTACTTTTCTGTTCGCTGAAATCGTCGTTCCTCGACATCACTATTGTTTTGCTGTCCCCTGTCGATCGATCGCTGACATCGACTTTACCACAATTTTAAAAAGAATTTGCTAACCTGGTTTACCTAATAAACCTTCACTTTAGCTTGATTTACCTCCTTGTGGTGATGTGGTGCCACATAGATGTGACACATCGGCAGAAACCACGATAAACCCTACTTAGAATGAAAAATAAATGATTTTAAAAGTTTGAAGAATAAAAAATCACGATAAACCCTACTTAGATTTTTTTTTTGAGAATGACATAGTATAACGCATGAGGCGCTCACAACACGCACGTACACTCACCCCTATGAACACACGCACGCAAACCTTACCCCTATGGCACCTCGAGAAGGGACAGGGCGTGCATCTTCTTGGCAACTTAGTACAAGTTGGGCCGTATGTCCATAATTCTGGGCCGGAAGATTCATGGGCTTCAGGCCCGCACTCTGGCTTCAGTTTTTTCATCTTGGGTTTCTTGATGAGCACTTCAAGCCCAGTCAACACATACGGCTCATGTTTGGGCTGAATCTGAACAGGCCTCACCCCGAGGCTTGCCCCATTCCGCCCTGGCGCCGACGCCAGCGCCGGCGGGGCCGTACAGCGGCGCTGCAGCAGCTGCCGTCTCGCCGAGTGGCCGTGAGCGCGGCGGCGGTGGCGAACGCTCGGACGACCACTGCGACCGCGAACCGTCGTCCCACTACCACGCGGTTGCAACTAGTGCCGTCGCATTAGTGGGAATTGCGAACAACCTCAGCCCCGCTACGCCGCGGGCTCGGTACTTCTGTCCATGGCGGCAGACGGGCTGATGCAGTCTCGATTCGCGGCGCCTATTATGGGGAAAAGTCGCATACCCAGGGGGTGGTTGGGTCGCTTGGAATCGCGGCCGCGTAGAACGGGGCAAGCAGTGGCATCGACGAACCAAGTAAGTATTGCGGATTTTACTCTGATTTTGTCAGGTTCAGTTCTCGCAAGCGTCCATCAACCTGACTTAAGTTTAGGGAAACAGTGTTCTGATTTGAATCGGAACCATTTCCATTTGGATTACGTGGATTTTATTTATTGGGATTCAGTTCGACGGCCTCTGAAACGGGGGATGTACGGTACAGGCTTTAGATATGATGTGCTGCTACCTGGATTTCCAGGGCGGACTCTGGTGAAAATTCTAGTAATATGATTTATAATTCTGTCTCTGAGGAAGAGTCTGGTGCTACTGGGAATAAGGAAACTATGCAAAAGTTATGCCTCTTTTCCTGGCCTATTGTACAGGAATGGTTGTTCAGCTTCATCTTTTATTCTGACAGCTCTGCTTCGGTATCTTACTTGATGCTCCTTGCCTAGTCGCCTGTCCTGAGATGCATCATTCCATAACTATAGTACGAATAAATGTGTCTGCCTGAGCAAAAAACTAAGTTAATATGTGTACCTAACGATAGATGTGTACATTAGTATTTTATAAATTACCAATATTGGACAACAATATATGGATATTAGTATTTAGTATTTTATCTGAAAAAACTCCCGTTGGGTTTTGCTATGTATTAGGTCCTATGCAAGGTAAGATAGTAGCCTTTCTTTAAAAAGTTATCGCGATACCTTCAGATTTGAACACCATCAATTTGCTTGGTCTGGAACTCATTACTCGAGTATTTGGTCATTTCACAAAGTTGGTTACTGTCATAGGATTTTTTATTCTTGACCATTGGGAGGACTGTCATATAACTTCTTAATTCAAATGCTTTATCTCCTCAGTCTTTAGTCCTTCACTAGAACCTTGTGTTTCAGCATAGCTGCTGGGACTCATGTGTTGTGGCTTGTTATGTTACGGAGAGGGTAGGAATGGCTGGTGGGAGGCCGAGGTCGATATCCTCGGCGAGGAGGTGGCGCCGCCGTGGTCGACGGGCGTGGAAAGGTTGTTGCCGACAATAGTGGGACGAGGAACAGTTCGCCGGGAGCTGAGAGATAACTCAATCTCGGCTAACTTCTTAATCAATCAAGTTAGGGTACTTATACCCCCAAATCCTAACAACCATCTCCTAATTCATAGGAATTACAATTGATAAATAAAATGACAAATTCAAATAAATCAAATAAGCTGAATTCTAGGATCTCGAACCGAAGTCTTCAGTTTCCCATCGAACCCGACTTTGACCGCTCGTGCACTTTTGGCTTGGCCGCCTTTTCCTCCCGGTCATGCGATCGGGTGGCCGGGCTAGCCACTTTCTCTTGTCACGCCTCGTATTGGTTCGGCGAAAAAAATAGCGCTATAGCGCCGAAATAGCAGCGCTAATAAGCGGCGAAGCTTTTGTCGCAATGCCAAATAACGCTATAATAGTGCGCTATAGCGTAAATAAGCGCTAATAGCGTTTTGGCTAACCTCCGCTAAATTCTATAGCCCGCGATTTTTTCATGCGTTCCGGTCATAACATCTCACCCCTCGACAAACGGCTCGTCCTCGGCTGAAAGGAGAGGAAGAGCTGCGGAAGGCATCCACCGCGGCTCCCATGTTAACCGAGAATCGCAAGGCCCTCCCAATAGACGAGCACATGCCGGGCGCGCGGCGGAGTTGGCACGCGCAAAACGAGCGCGACTAGTGCGGGACTCTGCCGTGGTGACGAAGTGGAGGAGCGCCGGTGTAGTCGATGGAGGAGTGCCCGGGCGGCTTGAGGGACACCGATGTGGAACACGTCATGGATCACGAGCCCCCTCGAGGAGGCGCGGGCGGTATGTTACCTCTGTGATGCGGCTCGGTCACCTCATAGGGCCCGGCGAAGCGTGGGCTGAGCTTGCCGCGATACCCTGGCGCCAGGGATTGAGCCGGCCGGTGTAGAATGCGGGCAACCTTGTCGCCCGCGACAAACTCCCGGGGCGGTGATGTTAAATGCGTAGTTCTTCTTAGCATAGGATTGAGCACACCTTGGCGATTACGAACCTCGCCCGAGCAGCGTCGATCAGCGAAGACCACCATCCGTGTCCGTCCGTGCGGGCTGTAGTAGGGCACCGGCGTCGGCGGTCTTGGCGCTGTAGGCGACCTCGAGCGGTGTTGTCTTGAGGGCCGAGTGATGGGGCGTGTTGTAGCAAAACTCGGCCCCACGAGCCCTCAACCATGCCAGCGGTCGGTCGCCGGTGATGCACCCGTAGATACATCGCGATAGTCGCGATTCACCACCTCCGGCCCGGCCATCGGTTTGGGGATGGAGCAGCGGAGCTCATTCGTAACTTGACCCCCCCGTCACGCTGAATAGATCTCGCCACAAGTTCTTTGGTGAACAGGGTCCCTGTAAAACACGATGGAGTTTGGAAGCCGTGTAGCCGTACCACGCCCTCGAAGAAGCTCGGCCACCGACTCCGTGTGCAGGTGCCCGGCGGGATGAAGTGGGCCTTGAGAAGCGGTCCACCACCGTGAGGATCACGCTCTTCCGTGGACACGCGGGAGCCCCTCAATGAAGTCCATGGCAATGTCGGACCAAAGGGACGAGGGGGCTCCGGCGGTTGTAGTTAACCCGGCGGGGTGCAGGTGGCTCGTCTTGTTCGCTGGCGGGCAGCGCACGTCTCGACGAACTTCGCGCCACGAGCGGCGATCATGATCCCGCGGCGAAGTCTTGGCGGGAGCGGTGCATCTTCGGGAGCCCTCGTGCCCGCCATGTGGGCGAGACTGATGATGGCGGTGGCCAATGTTGATGTCGGCGGCGCGTAGACGCGGTTGCCCTTGGAGGATGAGGCCGTCATGCACGCCGGCGGCGCGCGTTCGGCCTCCATCGAGTCCCGGAGGGTGCGGCGTCGCATGGCTACTGGGGCTCCTTTGCGGAGGTCGTCGTAGACGCGGAAGGAGGGCTTGAGATGGCGGGGCGTGCTCCTCGTCGATCTCGCCGCGAGGGCGTCGGTCACCGTGTTGAGTCTTGGCCCGGTACTGCTCAGCGCAAAGTCATAACCAAACGGTTGCTCACCCATTGGTGTTGTGGCGCGGTGGACGGCCCAGTCGAGGAGGATTTGGGCGCGTAGTGGTCGATGCGCCGTTGAAGTGCCGACCCGAGAGGTAGGGCGCCAATGGCGCGCTGGGGCGAGTCAATCAATTCGCGTTCGTGCGCCGCCAACTTCATGTGGCGGGCGGTGATAACTCTTGAAAGGCCGGGGCGCCCTCGCCTTGGTGAAGCACCGCGTAAAAACTGTTCGGCAGCGTCGTAGTCGACGGTGAACGGCTTGTCGAAGTCCGGCATTTGTAAGGCGGGGCGATGGGCGGCGGCGTGCTTGAGGGTGTTGAACGCCACCGTGGCCGCCTCAGACCACACGAACGCCTCCTTGCGCAGCAGGGCCGTGAAGGGGCAGCGATGTCGCCGTAGCTCTTGATGAACCGGCGGTAGTAGCCGGCAAGGCCAAGTAAGCCCCGAAGAGCCACGACCAGGTGCGGTGTGGTGGCGGTGGAGGCGGCACGCACCTTGTCCTGTCCATGGCGGCCTGGGCGGAGATCCGTGGCCGGGTAGGCCACCGGCGTTGTGGCGAAGGAGAACGCGGTGCGTTTGAGCCGGAGTTGGTGATCAGCAGTGCCGAAGACCCGCGTTGAGGTGTTGGAGGTGCGAGGACCATGTCGGTACATGTAGATTAGTATGTCGTCGAAAAATACAAGCACGAACTTACGCAAGAAACGGCAGCACACCGTGTTCATGAGACTGGGGCGTAGCGGCGTGTTCGTCAGCGAACAACATCAAGAATTCGAAGTGGCCTTCATGTGTACGGAAAGCCGTCTTCTCAATGTCCATGGGTGCATCGGACTTCATGGTGGCGGGACCTCAGATCGGCTTCGTGAAAAACTTTGCGCCATGGAGCTCGTCGAGCAACTCTTCGACCACGGGTATAGGAAACTTGTCCTTCACCGTCTGTTGGTTCAATGCGCGGTAGTCACGCCAAAAACGCCATGACGCATCTTGCTTCTTGACGGCGGCACGGGGGCGAAAACGCCCGATGTGCTTGGACGGATCACGCCTTGTTCGAGCATGGCTGCACTGCTTCTCGGTTCATTTTTTTGCGGTAGGGATACGGTGGGCGGCGCGGCGGGCGCTGTGTTGGGTAGTAGGTGGATACGGTGGTCGCGGCCTCTTGGCGGTGGAAGACGATGTACGGCAAAGTCGTCCTCGAAGGGCGGAGGGCGTTCGGCATGGCCTCCTCATTGGCGCGGATGGAGTGGAGGCGACGGGTGAATTTGGGCGTCGTGGCGGGTGACAATGCCCGAGAACACGTGGCGTTCCTCCACGCCCGAACGCCATGCCGCAGTCATCAGTCCCACAAGATCGGGCCGAGCTGGCGAGGAAGCGACTTCGCCCGAGGATCATGTCGTAGGCGTCCATGGGAATTACATAGCCGTGCGGAACTGCTGGTCGGCGATGTACATGTTGAGGTCGTGGAAGCGGCGGTGCACTCACTACGATCGCCGTTGGCCACCGTGACCCCGTTCCCGGGCAAAGCGGCATCCAGCCCGCAAGCGTCGGGCCATGGAATTGGCGAAGTTACGAGTAGATCGAGTCCGGTAAGGCGACGAAGCTGAGCCTGGCCGATGGTCACGTAAACTTGCATGGTATCCTCCGATGCGGATCAGCGATGGCATGCGGGGAGACCACGGGTTTGCCGGTGTCACCCGGCTCGGGGCTTCATCTTAACGCTCATCATCCATTCGCCAGGCTCCTCGACCGTGTAATCCGTGACCTCGAGGTAGAACGATGCAGCGCATTTGTGGCACACATAGGGTTCATCACAATTGTAGCATAGACCTTGTTTGCGCCTTCGCGCCATCGATCGGGGTGAGCCGCTTTAAACGGCTTTGGAGGAGGTTATTCGTCGCCGGCGCAGCATTTGTTGTCTGGGTACAGCAGGCGAGTGGCGTGCGGCGCGCAGCGCCGATGGCGACCTTGTGGCGCC
Source organism: Hyparrhenia diplandra (assembly GCA_015847255.1). Classification (NCBI taxonomy): domain Eukaryota; kingdom Viridiplantae; phylum Streptophyta; class Magnoliopsida; order Poales; family Poaceae; genus Hyparrhenia; species Hyparrhenia diplandra. The sequence goes on from JADLZK010009041.1 coordinate 386,115, forward strand.
GGTAAGGCCGGCAGGTTGGGGCCATTGCGCGCTCATAAGCCCGGCCAGATGCATGGCGGCGCTGCAGATCATGGGGGTCATGTAGCTCCGCGTCGGCGGATGGAGCGGCAGGCGCCGGTGAAACGAGCGGGCTTGTTGTAGTGGAGCGAGGGGACCCGCGTGGGCGAGCCGTGCCTGGAACGCCTGGATGTATGCGTGTCCCACCGTCGCCGTGAATGGCGGGCGCGCCAACTCCGAAAGAGGTGGTTGGTCGAGCGCCGCCCCGAACCTCCAGTGGCGAGAAGATCTTGAAGCGTGTCCCTGTCCGGCGCGCCATGGGATTGCTCGGGACGAGGTACCACTGCTGTGCCACGCCCGGTGAGGTGGCGGCCAGCCAAAACGCGTTCGCCGGCGGCGTCTTTGGGCACGAAAAACCGCCGCACCGGTTCAACCAACCGATGGGATCCTCCTTGCCGCCAAAGGTAGGGAACGTGAGTTTATGGAACCGGGGACATGGAACCCCTCGTGATCCTGGGAAAGAGGTGGCGTGGTGGTGGAACGCCGCCGGTGTGGCCCATTGAGATGGACATGTTCATGATGTCGAGAAAGATGGTATTGGGGAGGGGAGTGAGGGAACTGGATCCGGTAATTGGCGGGCCGTGGGCGGGGCTTGATGCGTGGTGGTGATGATGGTCGGGTTGGGTGGCGCGGTCATGATCTCCGAGATGACCGGGATGTGGAAGGCGAGAGCTGGAATCCCCCATAACCGGAAGACCGAATGGCAAGGCAATCGTCGCCATGGGCGCGGATCGACCCTCGACGGCGGTGAGGCGGGTTGAGAAATCGCCCATCCGGGCGTTGCGAGCCGTAGATGGCGGCGGTGGAGTGCATTGAGGGCATCGGTGGGTATGGCGGTGTAGTGGGGCCGTGGGCGGTGCGGAAGGATCGACGATGGCTCCGGACGAGACCACCGTTTGGGAGATGGTGGGAGTGATGGCGTCGGTGGCGGCGCGGAGGTGGCGGGATCGGCGGCACGGAAGTTCCCGGAAGCCATGGAACCCGATACCAAGTTGTTGTGGCTTGTTATGTTACGGAGAGGGTAGGAATGGCTGGTGGGAGGCCGAGGTCGATATCCTCGGCGAGGAGGTGGCGCCCGCCGTGGTCGACGGTGTGGAAAGGCTGTTGCCGACAATAGTGGATCACGGTTCGCGGTGAGCCTGAGAGATAACTCAATCTCGGCTAACTTCTTAATCAATCAAGTTCGGTACTTATACCCCAAATCCTAACAACCATCTCCTAATTCATAGGAATTACAATTGATAAATAAAATGACAAATTCAAATAAATCAAATAAGCTGAATTCTAGGATCTGAACCGAGTCTTCAGTTTCTCATCGAACCCGGCCTGACCGGCTCGTGCACCCGGCTTGGCCGCCTTTCACTCCCGGTCATGCGTCGGGTGGCGGCTAGCCACTTCTCTTGTCACGCCTCGGTATTGGTTCCCTGGTCATAACATCATGCTTTCTCGTATTCAAATTGTAAACTGAATCTTCGCTGGAAAAAAGAGAAATGAGTTGTAGATAAAATTACTAAAAAGTGACAACTGCAGAAATGTCTTGAGCGAATATCTTACAGTATTTGACTGAAGTTCTGCTTTGGTGGCATGTCCAATTTGTTTAAGTCCCTTTCAAACATTTCTAAAACCTTGGTTATGGTAGGGCGATGCATAGGTAAAATTTGGATGCACCACAGACCAATTAGAGTCATCTTTCTGGCAATTTCCTCTACTTAACTTGTGACTTCACAAACATGTAATCCATTGTCTTGGGCAAAGTGATCATAAATCCAATGTGGAAAATACTTTTCACTTGATTTTTGAACATTTGATTTCACATTTTTCCTGCCTGCAACCATCTCTAATAACATCATTCCATAACTATAAACATCTGATTTTGTTGAGACAACTCCAAAAGTTCGAGAGTGAACTTCAGGAGCAATGAATCCAATTGTTCCTCTAGCTCCAGTCATTGAAAACTTACTCTCCTTGGTATGACACAATTTAGCTAAACCAAAATCAGCAATCTTTGGCAAGAAGTCCTTATCTAGAAGGATATTTTGAGGCTTGATATCAAAGTGGACAATTCCTGTGTTACGACTATGATGCAAGTATTCTAGACCCGCGAAAGCAATCCCAATTGCTATTTTATAGAGCTGTTGCCACCCTAAAGTTTCTTTGGGTTTCTCAGAGTAAATGTACTGATCTAGAGAACCATTAGGCATGTACTCATATATAAGTGCTCTTTTTGAGTGTTCTAAGCAGAAGCCAAATAAGTTAACGATGTTGATGTGGGATGTCCTTCCAATGCTCATAACCTCATTTACGAACTCCTCCCCGTTTCCTTTGCACTCATGCAAGAGTTTCACAGCAACCAGGCGACCATCATATAACCTTCCTTTGAAAAACTTTTCCATAACCACCTTCTCAAGCTTGTTATTAAGAGAACACGTTATATTTATTACCTCTGAGTACTTGTATCTTTTTGGAGCTAGGGACCCATATAATACTATTAGAGCCTCAATATTTTTTCTCACTTGTGCTCTTTGTCTTTTCACCAAGGAGAAACCATAGTTTTTAACTGCCCTGTTCCGTATCAGCACACAAATGCAGGGAAAGAGTAAACTTGCAGCTGCTGCTACCAAAACTGAGATTAACACAGATGTTATTTACTTCATATATAAATAATAAATGTATGTACTGTATTTTATATTATTTTTATTCTTTTTTCAAGGAATGAGTCCATCCATGATCCCTCAACTCTTCTCATGGTTTAATTTTCATTGCCCTCTTAAAAACTTGTTAGAGTACATCTCCTAACTATTAAAACTATGGAAGCCTTTATATAAAAAAAAAACATGCAAATTGCATCCCTAGACTGCCACCGATTTTTGCAACATTAGCTGCCATGTTATCGGCTTGGTTCTCACCAACAATGCTTCTGCTTCCTTTAATCCTTGTTCTGTATAGAACATGTCTAGACTTGAAGTGTCAGTTCACTGGTGATCTTACTTTTTTACTAAAAGAAGATAAGGAGCGACATATATGTGATCATTATTAGATATAGATTAGATGGCGGACCACATTATTGTTGCCTTGGCTTGGTTGGGAGAGTCCTTAGTCTTTTTGGTCAGTCATGTGGGTCAAGCTTGGTGAAAATGCCTCTTAAGTCTTAACAGTGGTTGGGGTGGGTTTTCACTTTTCAGATGGATCAAGAGTTGGAGAAGGTGATTTGCTCAGTATGAGGAACCGAAGTTTCATCAAGCGAAGAGTTGAAGGACTATGGACAGACTTTTCCATTTTTCAAACAGGTATCATTATGCTCCAGACCCATGTAATTACCAATGAGATGACAGCCTGATTCAAAAGATTCTGTCAAGAGCCAGTATGAGTAGTATTTACCTATTAATATTATCATCCCAGTGTTAGTGGTCTTGCTTCCTGCAACAGCCATAAGCTTATATACATCATCGATGCTGAGGTTACTAAATTTGCACTCAAATTAAGAAAACATATGCTTAGAACATAAATGTTTTAGAGATAGCACTGCACTACAGATATGTGACGAATGATGATTTGCCTTGATACTGAACTGTCAATCATTATATACAATGCAAAGATTTTTCATAAGTCGTGCATATGTAAGCATGGTTTTTTTTTTACTGTATGTATTGATAATAATACTAAGTGCACTGGGTTGCTTTCACATACCCGGTTTAATCATATGCCTATATATTTTACCATGCTAGTCCTACATGTACCAAATTTTGTCCAAACAGTCAATAGCTCAGTCTTCATTTTAGATAGAATAAAGTCGAGAGTTGGCAAGGGTGCAAGGGTTGGCGAATTCTAAATCAATAGGACTATGGACACATGGAATTATGGACCAGGAGGGTGAAAGGTTGGCAAGGTCTAGGTCCAAGTCTTCATTTTCCCGACTCTAACACTGCTCAGTCTAATCTGCATACACCACGTCATTATTTTTATAAGAGGATTATTTTATCACTCAACCTACGAAGTCATATGCGTCCACACAACCCTATTGACTTTTGTGGACTATTGTGTTTGGGTTGGGAGCCGGGAAGACTCACCATCGGTGGCACATGTTGACCCTTGCAGGTTGCCGTCGGGGCAGAGGCACGCGAGCGCCGCCGCAGCGTTGTCATACCGGCACTGCCTACCGCCCGCGTTACAGGCGGAGCAGTTGCCCACTGCAGCCGCTGACCACTCCATGGTGAACCCGTCCATCAAGAGCCAGCTGTAGTTGGCCACCGTCATGGCCGCTGCCTCCGGGCCTAGCACAGGGACGTACGTTAATGTGCACCACCCTGTCGCGATCGCCGGCGGGCGGTCCCAGTTGTAGCTCCCGGCGAGGTACGCCAAAACAGGAGCACGGCAGTTTGAGGTGGCATTGACGTAACCGCTTCCTAGCGGCTCCGTGCTGCTGCAGTTGTAGAGGAAGCAGAGGGCTCGGTTCCAGCGGCTTAACATGAAGGCGCGCTCAGCGATGATGCTGTCCGATACGTTGAAGTCGGTGCGGCAGACACCGTCGTCGCCAGTGGCGAGCCTGGTGTGGGATGCGATGAAGGAGTTGGTGGTGTAGTTGATGCCCAGGACGTGGATGGCAGAGCCATTTAAGGAAGCGACGCTGCCATCATCGCTACACCAGAGCTGGAAGACCGGATGGCCGCAAGGTGAAGTGGACTGGCTCTTGCCGCCGATCCAGAACGGGTATCTGACTGTAAGGTTGCCGCATGTCGCGGGCTCACAGTCTCGCTTGCGCGCACGGTGGTGGAATAGGAGCAAGATGGCCAAGAGCAGGGGGAGCAGTGAGGCTGGGCTCATGTTAACTGAAGAGGGAATTGGCCGGGAGTAGCAGCAGGAGTTCAGGACCTTCCTCGTAGTTATATGTGCATTTGCTATTCGAGTGAGAAGTCAGAACAGCCAGCCATTAGATTGACTAGTCTATCCTAGTATTTTATAGAGGAACTCCATTAGGACCATGGACCAAGGACCAAGGCTCTAGTTCTCCGGCTATAACCGCCGCTATGTTCTGATATAGCTGTTTGAAGATGATTTATCTACTTTTTTTTCAATGTATATAGTTTAGCTGTTAGTTGCTGCTCTATAGATGGCTATTTGATGTTTTTCGAGGCAGATCGCTAAATAACTTAGCCAACGATTTAAAACAAGGTGTAGGACATATATTTAGACCATGACACCGTGCCCTATTTTTCAAGGCCACTAGCCAGATAGACTCACTTCAGCCTTGTTTGGATGCATGTGTATCATGTCTTATTTTCAAGGCCACCGGTCAAATAGACCCACTTTAGACCTTTTTTAGATGTGTGTGTATCCGTTTCAATTCACATATGTTGAAATGGGTTTTTTTTTATGGAACAGGAGGGGTGGAAGCTCCTACTGAAATTTTATTAAAAAAAACAAAAGTTGCTCATTACAAAAGTTTGCTCAAGAAACAAAAAAAGGAAATAAAGAAGATAAGAGAAATTACACAGGGGAAACTAGCAAGCAAAATTACAAATGGTCGTTGAGACATTGATCAATGAAAGGGTGATATTTTGCCTTTGTGCTTAGAATAACTAAGGCAAACTCTTGTTTGAAAACTTCATGGCAACGAAAGGAAGGAGGCACACCATCAAAGATAGCATCACTAGAAACAGTCCACTCCAATAAATGTGGTTTGAGATCAATCATCAATATATGTGTATCCATACAAGGCCTCAAGTTGGTCTTTGTTCATCAGGTACTTAAAAGTTGGATGTCCTCAAATCCCTCGTCCCTAGAGCCTTTTTTAGGTTTCCACATTTTTTTTCACCTATTTGTATTCTGTCTGTGTCTAACGTCGGCCCCCACCACTGTCCTAGATTGGTGATTCCTCCACCGCGCATCCTTCTCGGTGGTTCTACATTCTCCTCCTGGCGTGGTCTCCTCGTGGCACAACCGATCTCGGAGTAGTGATGGTGTCGGTGTGGAGAAAGAAGAGAAGGAAAGAAAAAAAAAACAGTTGCATTACAACAAAAATGATTTTGGGAGACATCCCCTGATTAACAGAGGAGGCACATACAAAAAGGGTGCCACCTTTGTTATTGGAGGGGGTGCCCAGGGAGAAGCACTCACTTCTACTAATCATTAGTGAGGCAGGCGTCCTAAGACGATCGCCTAGAGGAAACCTAGAGCATTACAAATGGAGATGACTTCTCCGGACGCAAATCTCCCTGCGGGTATGGATTTTAATATACATATACATATATATAGGTACATATACAGGGCCACTGCGGGAGTATGTTCTGAGGCTATGATGAAATTAATGCCTAATACTGATGGTATTGCTTACTCTACAGTAGATGCCCATATCAAAGTGGGTAAGCGTCGTATGATTTTGTCTTTAATTTGTAAGGCTTATCTCCTTGGCTTTTAGCATGTCACTACAAGCTTGTACTGTCGTAGTACTGCTGGGACTTGTGCATTCTGCATTCATATTATAAGCTAGGTCTTCGCTGAAAAGAAAAAAAAAAGGGAAAGAAGTTGAATGTATCAACTTTATGAAGGTATTGGATAGGTACATAAACGAGTAGTGAAAAGTTATCTTACAACACTTGACTGAAGTTTTGCTTCGATGGCATCTCCAAATCATCTGAGCCACTTTCGAACATTTCTAAAACTTTGGTTATTGTAGGGTGATGCATAGGTAATATCTGTATGCACCACAGGCCAATCAAAAATCATTTTTTCTTGCGATTTCCTCATCTTCCTGTGCAACTTCACAAGCTAGTAATCCATCATTTTGAGCATAGTGGTCATAGATCCAATCTGGAAAATAATTCTGACTTGATTTTTTCAACCAATAGTTTTACATTTTTCCTGCCTCCAACCATCTCTAGCAACAACATTCCATAACTATAAACATCTGATTTTGTTGAAGCCACTCCAAATGCTCGTGAATGCACTTCAAAGGAGCTATAAATCCAATTGTTCCTCTAGCACCTGTCATTGAAAGCTTGCTCTCCTTGGTATGACACAATTTAGCTAAACCAAAATCAGCAATCTTGGGGCAAAAAATCATGATCAAGAAGGATATTTTGAGGCTTGATGTCGAAATGGACAATACGTGTGTTACAACTATGGTGCAAATATTCTAGTCCACGAGCAATCCCAACTGCTATTGCATAAAGTCTTTCCCATCCTAAAATTTGTTTAGGATTCTCTGAGTAGATGTACTTATCCAAAGAACCATTGGCCATGTACTCATATATAAGAGCTCGTTTTGACCCCTCCAAACAAAAACCATACAAGCTAACAATATTAACATGTGAGGTCCTGCCAATGCTCATAACCTCATTCACAAATTCCTCCCCTTTTTGCTTTGGAGTCATGCAAGAATTTCACAGCGACTAGGCGACCATCATTTAGCCTTCCTTTGAAAACCACACCATAACCACCTTCTCCAAGCTTATTATTTATAGAAGATGTTATTTTTGTTGCTTCTGAGTACTTGTATCTTTTTGGAGCTAGTGATCCATGCGATGATATTAAGACTTCAATGTTCCTTTCGTTTTTTTGCTGATAGTCGCTTTACCAATGAGAAAACATGGTTTTTGCCCCTTTCTATGACATATCAGCACACAAATACATGGAAGGAGCAAGGTTCCAGCTGCTGCCATCAACACTGAATTAAAGTATATGTTATTTTTTCTCTTAAAAAAAGGAGCAAGTTATATTATGGACTGTTAAACTTCAACAGTAAGAGTAAAAAAATTTAAAATGCAAGGCCTCAAAATTAGTATTAACAAGATAAAACTCAAAATTTGCTCCAAATTCACTGGTCTTATATAAAAGGCATAAATGATGTTTGTTCTAAATTTTAAACATTAACTTTAGTGTGGCGCTTCTACGATCTTGCATTACAGAAAGTGAACTTCTAAAGTAATTCATAATATATAGAATAATTTTGTCACAACTGAAATATATGGTTAAATATAAAAAAGATGGCTCAACAAAATTAATTACCTATCGACATTATCTTTCTGCTGCGTGTCCTTCTACTACCTGGAAAAGCACATAATACTAATCAAGAAAAATGGAAATAGTTGACAGTAAGTGATATGTAATAATGGACTAATGATCCTATATATTACTAGATAGGGGATCACCTAGCTAGGGGAGTTACATAATTTTGTACACTGAAAGAAGGGAGGTTATGCATAAATGATCACTATAAACATAGTGCATAGCATGGGGATGGATTAGTTCATTATCATAGTATTTGGTCTCTTTCTGGTTTGTATAGCAAACAGAGCCATGTATTCAGGAGCACCTCCAGCACATCCCTTAAATAGGCATCGAATCCAAAATTTAAAGGGGTTAGGTAAAAACACAATTCCATCATGGTCTCTACTCAGGCCTCCAAAAGTAGACCCCCTACTTTTTAGTTTCAAATGTGTATCCCTCCACCCCATTTGGAACCGCTCTCGCTTGTGCCCAACATGCCGCAGGCCAACACTCCACCACTCCTCCCTCAGCAGCCCCACCTTCAGGTGGCCTCCTCCACCGGAGTCGGCCAGCTCCCTCCTTGAGCAGCTTTGGGTTCGCCTAGTTCCACTGGGTGTCTCTCTGGTCGCCCTGCCTCTGTCCGTCCTCCTTTCCCCTTCGCCGAGGACTCGGTGGTGCTCAACCTTCGTCCGACTCCTCCCCAGTGGCTCTACCTCCGCCCGGTTGCATCGTCGCTAATGGCTCTGCCTCTACCGCACCTAACCTCTTTGCCAATGCGTGGGCCACATAGCAAGCCCAGATTTGAAGGCTCATGCTAAAGTGGATAAAAAACCAAGCTCTCAAAAGTAAAGAAAGCCCTTAAATTGAAAGTAAGGGCAGCTCTTGCTGGAGTGGCTTTAATGCTGAACTTTGAAGGATACTAAATGGAATTAATGTGTGTATGTGTGTGTGAGAGAGAGAGAGGACACTTAAATTCTGAAAGGTCTTGACCACTAACACCTTGATTGTTTTAACACTTTCTCCCATTGAGTTAATGAGCTTTTCAGGTTAGTGGAACAACCCACAGTATCAGCAACCTAGTCAAAGTCTCCCATACTCTGCTCAATGCCATGTGAACAGAGCTGAGTGAGACAGGTCCCCTGGTTAACTGCGTAGCCTGGAGAGTTGCACCATGACACCATCAGAAATGATCTGATGGTTGGCAATTTTGCATCATTGCATGATAGGTGACAGACCTAGGAAATGTTTCAGTACGGAATCAAGCTTGCTAATTAAACCCAAAACTTTTACTCACCACATTTCTCTGGGTAATGTATGCCGTCGGGGCAGTTGCAGGCGAAACCCAGGCCGTTGTCAGGGTACATGCATTCCCCGCCGCTTGCAGTGCACTTGGAGCAATCCCCTGAGACCACCGTCCACTCCAGCAGAAATCTCTCTTCATGCTCGCGACGTAGTTGTGCCTGCTGTCCCGATCTGTCGCCGGGAGAGTAGGCACGACAGCGACAAGGCAGCCCGGCGGCGGTGTTGCTCCGCCGTGCTCTCTTTCGAACCGCCGTCTAAACCCGACGAACGAGTAGTTGTCGCAAGGCATGCGCTGAAACCCAGGCACAGCCTCTGGCGCAGGATCGCCGCACCGGGAGAGGAACCGCAGCTCGCTGTTGGCTCTGCTGATGGTGAACGCCGGCATGAACTCCATGCTGAGTGAGCGGTTGAAGCACGGCGCCGGGCAGCCATCGGCGAGCGGGAGGTTCTCGTCCACCACGTGCAGGGAGTTGTTCTGGTAGAAGATGTCGACCACCCGGTACGCCTGGAACATGGAGCGGCTCATGAACGCGCCGCTGCTGTTGCACTTGAGCTGGAAGCACGGCGACCCCACGGCTGCCGCCCTGGCTCCTCCACCCAGAATGGGTACGAGATGTTCAGGCTCCCGCATGCCTTGGGCGAGCTGCTGCAGCCTTGTTGTTCAGGCGGCTCCGTTGTTTGGGAAGCAGCTATTGCTGGTAGCTGTAGCCAGAAGGCTACAGTGTGGAGAACAAGTGATGGCAAGAGCATCGCAGTCATGTGTGTGTTACTGTAGTGTCTGGAAAGAATTGAAGAGTCCATGGATGGAATGGGGTCACCTGGCTATTTCATGGAGGCCTGGTTCACCGCGACTAGTCTTTGTTGTTGCCGTGCTGAATGGTGTGTTGAAGCGGTCAGATAAGTCCCCGCTTTTGTCTCCAGCACTGCTGATCAGTAGTGGTGAGTCCAATTTGAGTCCCTTTTTCCACATCTAGTCGTCTCTGTGGTTTCAATTCAATGTTACAAAACATCGACCATTCAGAAAAAGACAAAAATTGGATAAATTTATTGTGAATATTTTTTTTTGAGACCACGCCGAAGCGCATTTTTCATTAAGAACAAAGAGTTTTTCGAGTACAACCCAACATGAAGGTAACCAAGGTTACCCCCAAGAACCTACCAACTACTGGATCTACGGACTGTGATTACATTGTAACGGATTGCGACAAAGACCAAATGCTATGAGGAATTAGCGGCGCACATGGGTGTCTTCCTCCTCCAAACCGGCGAGGTTGAGGTCCAGCGTGGTCACATCAAAGCCTTCCAACAAGAACTTATTCAGGCGTTGTTGCTTTGCGGAACCGTCATGTCCCCCTTGAAAGCCGCATTGAACCGGGTCACAATGTCGGCCCGCTCGGTGTCATCGGCGACATGGACACCGAAGTTTCGTGGCAGGCATCTTTTGCGCCTGAAGCGTAGCGTTGGCCTCCCGCGGCTTGGCCGCTGGACGGCGGGCCGCCCAGAAGCGACCGGGCCGACACCGGTGTCTGGGCGCCTTTAGCTTTGGCCGCCCACGAGAGGAGTTGCGATGGGCGGGCGAGACAACCGCCTCTAGGCGTTACGCACCGTCGGGCGACCTCGGCCTCGTCACACTAGAGAAGGGGGAACAAATAGTGGCGGCGACCTCCTCCGAAGAGCGGCGCGTGCGGCGCTAAAGTCGATGGCGGTGGCCTCCTCGAAGACAACGGCGCGCTTGTGGTGATGTCGAAGGGACCGCGTGGCATCCCCACCAACTACCGCGCGCACCTCGGCCGCGGGGGGGCGTCGGTGGGGAAACCACCGCCGTCGACCTCCTAAGCGTCTCAGCGAGCGGAGGTTCGGAAGGGGCGCCCTGGCCGTAGTGGGCGCGCGAGCATCCCGGCGCCGGGTAGACGGGCGGCGAGAGGTGTGGTTGTTTGGCCCACTGCCATACAATCCTCGCCATCGACCTGCGGCGACACCGGGAGCCAAAGAGATAGTTGGACGCACGGCGGCGGGGCAAGCTCATCAAGCATTGGGTCTCGTCGGCGGGGGAGGCTCGCGGCGCGAGCACACATGACACAAGCATGAGCGGGTCGAGGTGTCATAGTGACACGCGGCGAAGTTGACCTCCCTCGGGGGCCTGGCACCACGCGCAAGCGCATGCAAAGTCGACGCTGATGGGGCGGACGTAGTATCTCGGCCGGACGAAGAAAGGGAGTCGCATGCGGCCCGGACGCCCCGGGGGAACCTAGGTGAATCACACGGCGTCGGCGTCGTGGCTTATCCGGCGGGGGGAGGGCGTGGGAGTGGCTCCCTGCACGGCCACGAGGGGGAGCGAGCCACGGCGTCGGCTTGCGGTCCCTCGCCCGGTGCCGTCGGTGCGAAGGAGGAGGCGGCGGGTTGGAGAAGAGCGCCGGCGGCGATGTGATCCTCGGCTAGACAGGTTGAAGCGAGAGGCGGTGGCGGGCGGTGCATGTGTCGGCTGGCGATGATGGCGGCGAGGCATGACGTCGGCTCCGCTTCAGCCTCAATGAGGGTGAAGCCATCACTACACCACAACACTTAATCGAAAGAATCGATTGTAGGTTCTGCTAAAACTTTTAATCGGCGTTGGGCGGTGGGTTGCTAAAAGTTGGTCTCGGATAGGGCGTTGCTAAAACTGAATTTGACATTGGACCGTCCGTTGCTAAAATGATACCGCTTTTTACGTTGGAGGGTCGGTTGCTATAGATGAATAATGTAGTCGAATGGCCCGGTCGCTAAACAAATTTCAGCGTTGGCGGGATGTATTTGGGCCCTTCCCGCAATTATTTTGGCCCAAAAACACCTAAACCCTAGGTCCCCTCACACACAGCACAGAGCCACACCCACGCTGCCTCACAGCCCCCTTCACTCACCCTTTTCCCGCACACACGCCGCCTCCAATCCTTTCGTACACACGCACCGCCGGCCGCCCACCTGCTCCGCCACCGGCCGCCCACCCTGCTCTGCCGCCGGCTGCCCTCCAGTCCCCACCCGTCCAGGAGATCCGACCCCGCCGGCCGCCCATCGAGGAGATTCTGGCTCGTCCCCGACCCCGCCGGACGCCGGCTCGTCCTCGTCCCTGACCCCGCTGGCCGTGGTCCAGGAGCCGCAGTCCAGGAGCCGCCGGCTCGTCCAGTCCTCGCCCGTGCCCGTCCCCTGCTAGGCAAAGAGCATCGCGCTAGCAGATTCAGGAGCATCCTCTGCAGCCCTTGCCCGTCCCCTGGTAGGCAAAGAGCATTCCCTTGCTCCAGTCCCCTTGCTCCAGTTGCCGGTGGCAAGTTCAAGTTCAAGTAAAAATTTTTACTCTTTGCTCTTTGCACTGTTCTCAGTACAACATGGTGGATTCGTTAATTGATTCATCCGCCTAAATCGACAGTACTTTGATTCGGCCTCGTTTGGAGCACGACATGGTGGATCCGCAAGACCTTGGCCCCGTCGGTAGACCCACGAAGCAGGTGCAGCTGGCCCCTGCCTGGGTGCTGTAGCCATGGAGGTGCAGCTGGCCCCTGCCTGGGTGCTGTAGCCATGGATCCTGTCTCTCAAGACAACAAACTGAAGAGAACTGGAACATATTTAGTGCCTTATAATCAGTGAGTGTATCCTATCCTTGCATCCTATTTTGGTTTGTTCAGATCAGATCCGTTTCCAACTGTAAAAGTGGAAGTATCATTGATGCCATTGTTTTCAAATATGCCATATCAGATCTGTTTATAGGATAATAAGTTATAGACTTCGATGCACTAAGTATATGCAATAACTAGCAATTTAGCATTCGCTTGAGAGAGAATATTCCATCTAACAGTTAGTGGAGGCTGATGCCAGAGGTTTCTGACTTTTTCAAGCTTACTGACTAGCTCTAACTTTACACTCAGATATGGTGCAGCTACAGCACACTACTGCTGATTGTGAATATTGCCCAGGTACTCTGCAAATGCAAACCCAATTTGGACCAAAGACACTGTTAGACTAGTACTTTACTGCATCAGGTTGCCTGCGATGATGCTATTGTAAGATACCTCTCCTTTGAATGATAAATTGATCCATTATTGTTTTCCTTCAAGCAGCCAGAGTCTACAACAAGTAGATGGCTGCTGATGTTTTAAGTTTTAACATGCTGCTACACCTGTATCTTATTCACAGCACGTGCAATGGGATACTCATGTTGCAGACTGTAAGTACATGCATCTGAAATCATGGGGCTATGAATGAACTGCCATATGTGGCGACCATGTAGATGGTGACAGTCGCAGGCAACGCTGGCTGGAGCACTGGTCACATTTTCGATGGATTTGCATCTACACTAGCCATGCGAATCTAGGGTGATTTACTCTTCCTCATCATCCCCTGCTTCTCAATTCAGGGAATTATTTTTACAGTGACTGAACTATTTGTTCCCCAAGATCTGTTTCTTTAGTAGCTATATTTCTGACATTTAACAATTTATTATTCTCATGACGTAAGGAAATGATATACTTTTGGTTGTTGATTGTCGTCAATTGTTGTCATCTTCTCTTTTCTTTCCTTCAATTCACTACAGATCCTAGCCTTATCTGTTTATTTGCCCATGATTTCTCTACAGATCCATTATCCAGCTCTTCTCAAACACCAAGAACTATGCTAAGATGAAGGTACATATCAATTCTTTTTGCGCTATACACAATCTCTTTTGCAGTGTCCTTTTTTTAATGAAAGCAGACAACTATGTCCTTATTCCACGTCTACCTGCTACTGCAGTTTTATTAAGTTTACAAATTCAGGGGATGTCCTTTGTATTTATTTATGCTTCATGGATTTAGCCAGGCTAACTGACTCAGAAATATCAACCCTGAGAGTTATCTACGAGTACAGTTATTTGCCTCACCGCCATGTATCATATGATGAATTGGAGGCTGGTAACAGCAGCAGTCTTTTTTGTATGCTATTGTGCTAATAATTACACAAAAGCCTTTTTTTTGGTAACTGATTCTTCAGTCCTGTTAGTCCAAACTTACTTGCTTACTCTCTTGATTGGCAACTGATTCTTCAGTAATCAGAAGCCTTTTTTTTTGGCAAATGGTCATAGTGTATTGTGAAGTAGCTTAGTTGCACTAATTTACTTCAGAAGTTAATTCTAAACTAAAACACTGAATGTGTGGCTTCCCTGTTCATGCTAAGAGTGTTCCGTTTTGAAAATCAATGTTTGATATGTTATTCTTGCTGAGTGTCGTATTGATAATTGGCTCACCACCCTCAAATCTCAAGCATGTATTTCAGATTAATTGGCTCTGTGGTGAGGAGACTAGGGGAGGGAAGGGGAGGGCTGCAGAAAAGGTAAAAAAAAATATTCAGTAAGTGTTCTTATTTATGCAGTTTTTGCCATGTTTGTTGTAAGATTGTGGCTTAGCCTAATCGCGGGGTATCTAACTGACGCTTGCGGTTCTATGCAGGGATGAGCCTATTAGGCTGTAAGGCTGAAGAGTATTCGATGTAAGTCGGCATCTCTGCGATGTAAGTAAGGCTGAACAGTAGTATTTATGCAGTTTTTTATTGCCTTACTAGAATTGATGTCATCGTCCACTTCTTCAAAGGCTTTTTATCTCTGAAACTTGTGAGCATCTCACCATATGCATGTGTTTCCAAATCAATCTGGTCAAGTTCAGTGAACTGAATCTCTGAAACAGTAGGTTACTACTGCTAGAAAGGCGAATAATAACTATTCTGATTTCATTTAATCTATGATAATATTCAAGACATTCAGCTACTAATGAAACATCTGCAGTCTCAATTGTTTTGTTGGTCTCATTGAAAAAAATATTCAAATCAAGAGTTAGGCTGTTATGCGTTGTAGTAAATTGTTTGTTTTATTGTTTAGGTGAATACGTACTAGCTGCTCTGAAGAGATTTCTATTTCTCCAAGCTTGCGGGACATTAAGATCTTCTGCCAGCCCTGAGGTCGAGAACACGTGCTGGTGAGTACTTGCCTTGCAGTTATAATCTGAAAACTGAATTTAGGTCTGGCTTGATGGAATGAGGTCATTAGTATATACTGAAATGGGGTCATTAGTACTTGATGGAATGGCTCCCTTTATAAGCTATCATCTGAAATCTATATTTTGCACTCTTTTGCAACAAAGTCAGTTGCTTTCATAACTCAGTAGTGACACTCATATTATGATTTGCACCTTGTAAAAGCTGAGAGATTATCATGGATTACAAAATTCAAGCAAAAATGTATTGTGTGGAAAAACTGCTTTACTTGCCTTCAAACAGCATGACTTGTATACTCTGTTTCAAGTTCCCCACACTTGTGTACCGTAATAATTATAAAAAAAAAATAGTAAAGTACTGCAGAATGCAAGAGAAAGTGAGTACTTTTATTTTTTTGTCAAAATGTTCATTTTTTAGTGTGCTAAAGTAATTATTTCTGGTGTCCAAATGGAGCTGCACCTTGAATGAGAAGCCATCATCTTAGTAAAGACCGCATAGGTTCTCTAATTAATACAGGTCCATTTCTGTTCAAATTAAATTTGCTGATCTATAAGTTGAATTCAGAAGTACTGGCTGTGTGGATTGAACTGAGGATAGCTTATCAGCTTGTCTTGTCGAATCATTATCTTTGTCATCAAAACACCGAAAAGTCTGAGAAACAATAAACTCAAAGTAGTGAAGTCTTGAATGGTGAAAATAAAACACAAACAACTAAGGGATAAGCACTGGATGTTTCATCTTGGAGGAAAACTGAAGTGATTTCTATTCGTGAAACTTTGTACTTCTCACTTATAAGTTGTACATTGGAACTTGTACTTCATTAGACTACTGATACTGTCATTTTTTCAGGAACTTTTGGATGCTGCTATCAGCTTGTGAACAGCAAACCAATAGTACTAATGGATGTGCAACCAATCCATTGGTCATGACCTCGCGCTTTTTTCTCCCGTTCGGTTTACATGTAAAATTGCGGTTACCGTTTATACCGGGCGGTCCGGTTCGGACCGCCGGTATAAAAGAAGTCAAATGCAAAATTTAAAATTTGAAAAAAAAATCGTTGAAAAAATTCTCGTAAAAAATAGTTCGTGATTTATAGAAGGCAACGGTGTAAAACTTTTTCAAATTTGAGTTCGTTTCGATATAAAAAAATTTGAATTGAAGTTTGAAAAAAAAAAAAAAAAAGCGCATCGGGCCGGCCCGTCAAGGCCCATGAGGCCCATTGGCCTCCCGCCGCTGATAACGCGAGGGCAAGCGGCCGGGGGCAAACGCGGCCCCCGTAACCTTATCCGCTCGCTCCCCACTCGCGTCGGCCCGCGCCGTCGCCGTCGCCTCAAGGCCGGAGAGATACCGCCCTCGGGCGGCGGTTTCCGGCCGACCGACTTATCCGCCCCGCCGCCCGCCTCGCCACTGGCCGACCGGGCGGATTCGTTTCGAACCGAAAGCCGGTCCGCGGGTAGGCGGGACAGGTTTTTTTTTTTTTTGATTTAGGTTGATTTATGTGGTAGGATTGGGATTTAGGTTAGTTTTTGTGTTAGGATTCATAGATTTAGGCGAAGGATTTGTGTTAGGATTTAGAAAATATTTAGGTTAGGTTAGTTTTTGAGTTAGGGTTCATAGATTTAGGAAATATTTAGGTTAGTTTAGGCAACTTTTTCCATTAGGATTTATGATTTGATGTAGGATTTGTGGTAGGATGTATATTGTAGGAATACATTGTTGGTTTCTATTGTGTAGATACATTGTTGGTGACTTTGTGTTGTCCGTATGGTTTATGCAGTACACAATGTCCGGGAGACCGAGAGACCCGTCTGCGGGAGCACGGTGAAAATCTTGCTCCGGGTTGGAAGTGCAACTCTTGTCCACAATCGAAAAATCCGGCGGTGGTTCCTCAAGGTTCAAAGACTTGGGCCGCCGCTGGTCCGAGGTGTTGCA
This sequence comes from Hyparrhenia diplandra, assembly GCA_015847255.1. Lineage (NCBI taxonomy): Eukaryota > Viridiplantae > Streptophyta > Magnoliopsida > Poales > Poaceae > Hyparrhenia > Hyparrhenia diplandra. The sequence continues at coordinate 403,383 of JADLZK010009041.1, forward strand.
TTGCAACCATGTGCCTCCGGATGTGCGTGACTACTTCCATGAGACCTTGACAAATCGAAGAAGAAGGCTAATGATGGGGCTCGTGATGGAGCGCACGTGAAAGTGCCGCATTGTGAGGGTAACTATGTCATGGGCGAGGAGGAATATGAGGCTCAGTGCGCTAGCGCTTGGAGCGATCCAAGAGCTGAATATGAGTACCAACAGAGGGTGCGCAGACGGGGAGGACATTATGAGCGTGGAGGGGGTAGTGGTGGTGCGCAGTGGCGGTGGTGGTGGGCGTAGCAATCCACTTCAAAGGATGTTCGCCAGCTAGGAGATCGGTTCACGCAGGAGACTCCTGTAGTGGTGGAGGACTACCGGGCGCCCGGTGGTAGCGGAGGAATGACCCAACCAAGGATTGATCTGAGGGGGGCCCGGATGCGTAAGGGCAAAATGCCAAGCAAGCTATTGGTAAAGCTTGGTCAAAGTGGTTCCATTATGTAGGACAACCCGGACGACATGCCGATAATCCGTACTTTTATCGGTGCCATCCGAGAGACACGTAGTGGGGTAAGTACCTATACTTGAGATTGATGGTTTGGTGGTCTCATTATTCTTCCGTGTTCTTATTATTCCCTTATTGTTTTGGTGAAGGCATCACGTCACCCATTGGAAGGGAGATCGATGGCAAGTACCTAGATGAGAATGAGAAAGACTTGAAGGATAAGTACGCCAAGTTTCGTAAGGACCGCCCACCTATGGCGTCACTTTGATGTGTGATTCTTGACCGCCCAACTAGAATGAGTGTGATCAACTTCATGATTTATTGCAATGGGATCACATGGTTTCACAAGTCTATTGATGCAACCGAAAAAGTCAAGATCATAAGTACTTGTACGATGTATGTGCACCTATTGATACATAATTGTCATGTTGTTCTTTTTAGTTTATATATATGTATATAAATAATAAATGTTGTGCCTTTTTTAGGAGATTCGCGAGGTGGTGTTGAAGGATATTGGTGACCAGGACCGATCATTCGGGTATGATAGCCGCGTGCAAGAAAATTTCAAATTGGTTGCACAACTATTCGGGTTGAATAATATGATGAGGAAAGCAATTGGTGGTGAGTTGGTCAAGTGGAATGCCACTAGATTTGGGACCAACTACATGTTTATGGAGAGTTTTCTTCGGAAACGTGAGAAGTTCATGCGGTGGATGGGATCTCCGGAGTTTTTGCAAAGCAAGTGGGCAAAGTCTACGAAGGTGCATATGCTCATGCAAGATTGTCAAGTATCCGGTGGTGGGATGGATTGGCCTACATCGTCCGCACAGTGGAACCAATTTACAAATTCCTTCGTTTCGCCGATCAAGACAAAGCTAGAACATGGTGATGTGGTGTACAAATACGAGTTGTAAACAGGAGATGGAGTCATTCTTTGGAAGAAACAAGCACACATGGAGCGAATATAAAGCGATTATGGACAAAAGGATTGCCGACGCCTACATCGGGGACGTATGTGGGATCGTATGATAATGGGTTGTGTTTATTTCGCGGGCAATATATATTTAATACTTACCGCTTTTTTATACGAATTTATGTTGCATTTCTTTGTATTAAATCCAAGTCTCTCATATAATCACGGATCCAACTCTTAAAATGTTCGGTAGCCTAAAGGAGACATTTCGAGAGAATGACGGATCCGGAGAGCCGTGCGTGCATTGCGGGAGAGGTCGGGAGATTTTCCGCCGTAAGATTGGTGAGTTTGGCACGTAATTGGCTCGTAAAATGGCGCTTTTGATCCAAGGACATCCCCATGTAAGTATTTTCTACCTCATATCTTTGTGGCCCAATAGGTTTCTTATACTAAAACATATAGCTAATATAATGTGGTACCTTTGCGGCCCGGTTGGTGGATGATATTTGGTAGAAGTACTCCAATGTTGCGGCGCTTTTGCTTTGCGGCTTGTTGCACAATGTGTCTCCTCCGGTGGATGCGGCGGAACTGAGTACATTTGCCTTGCCGCATACCAAGGTTCGGAATAGATTGTCGCACAAAAAAAATTGAACAAGCTTGTTTATGTCAACTACAACCTTCGGCCGCGACTTTGCGGATGTTACCCCACCAAGGAATTATGATGATGATGACTTCATTGACCGGTTCACCGAAGTCTCATTCTATGATCGGAGCAATCCGATTAGGGAATGGATGGAGTACGGCCGATCTAACCAGCACGGTTCTTGATGGCGATTCTCGACGAAGTGGGACGCCCCTCTGCCATCAAATATTGTCGGGTACAATTTATATTTGTATATATATATATATATATACGCCAGCACTATTTGGACCCCGGGGTCCAAATGCATTCAGACCCCGGTGCCACCACCGCACCGCCTGCTCATGAGACTGCAGCCCAGCCCACACCACCACCAATGGCCACGTAGAGTCCTGTCTCGGAAGTTTCTCAAGCCATTTTTTTGACCGATATTTTTTCTTCTCGGTTGTTTCTAAAGCTGTTTTTTTCTTTTTTGCCGTCTATGTGAGCGTTTTTTTTCCGTCTGTGTAACTTCGCGTTGCATGTTGTCAAGCCGATTTTTTTTTTTTTTTGGAAAAGTGGACCACACGTTATATTATAATAGATATTGACTGGCCGGATTTTTTTATTGGTGAAAGTAATCCATACGTGTTGGGTTTGCCATAGGAATGGTCTTTGAATGGCCATTTGATTGGGACGAATTTATCATAAACTGCTGTTTTTGAAATCAAATATATCAAGCATAATTATTTTTCAACCACAAAGTGACCAAATATATATATTTTTTTACAGGAGTTTGAAATTCGAAAGCCAAAAAATCCTAACCAGCAACAAAGAACATATATTGAGGACAATTACATCATGACATAAATTTCAGACTTTGCATCAAAGTAATAATTTAATGATCCCAAGTCATTGCAGGCAAAAACAATGTCGGACGGGAATGTAAATATCTAGATAAATATCACTGGTAAGAAACAATCCATTCATTCCATGACCGTCCTTTTTTCTTTTTTGATAAAGTTCCACGATCGTCTAATCCACTTGGTCGTCACTTTCAGTATGTGAATCTTTTTTGCTTTGACCCACGCGTACACCTTGGCCATCACCCCTTCTCATTCAGAATTTGAATCTTCATGGCCATCAGGCCAGTCAATACAAAAGCACGACCAAACAATAACATGAGTCACTTTGGTTGACAGATTAAAAAAAGTTGAATAAATAAAGTCTAAATGCACATTCCGACATTCTATCAAGTACCAAGGCATTCTATCAGTTGTTTTTTTTTTGGGAAAACAAGCAATAAACACAAATAAAATGCGTGAGGTAAGTGATTGCTTGTCTAAGGAGATAAATTCAATAGACAATACAAGCTAAAAAAAGATGTGCAATATATTTTTTTTCTAGTTCATAATCTGGATTCTGATCAATATGGATGTGCTGCTAAAGGAACATAGGTATTTCACCTTTAGAATGACAACTATTTTAGAAATATACATAACGCTGAAATAAACACAACAGGAATTCAGAAGTAAAATGATAAACATCATAATGATAGAGCAGAGCCAGGTGCTCGGTAATCTGCCATAACCTACTCCAATAGGATATTAAAGAGAATTTTAGAGGCTTCAGAAGCATGACAGGCATCATTTACATACAATAAAGAATGGTTAAAGAAAGAGCAGGGATATGAGTACCTTAAAATTGAAGGCAGCAGCATGCATAATCACAAGCAGTGCCAGACCCCTTGTGGAGACCGGTGAGTCGGACCAAATGCCTAGTGCCTGCCTGAGGCAACAGAGTGAGCTCCTGATTGCTAAAAGTCATCTGTTCACTGCAATCAAGGGATTAGTTTGCATTGCATCTGAAAGCAACACCCATCTCCTATGTGAACTGTGAACAAAAATGCATCGAGAGATGCTCTATGTGAATAACAGCGGCTCAGCTGCAGCAAGGGCAGCCGATCAGGCTGCTAATTGGTTTCTTAGTCAATCTCTTTTCAATGCTTTCAATCAAATTTTCATCAGGTTTCTTGAGGGCTGCTGGCCTTGAAGAGGATGAGACTTGACTTCCCTGAATTCTGCAGATTTTAGCAAGAAGTTAATTTCCTAACAAGTAATCATCTGTGTTTTGTGAACTTTCTTAATATGAACTACAAAAACGTCTACAGATTTGAGCATGAAGTAAATTTTCTGAACTTTCTAAATAAGATTAGATTCTCAGCAAAAAAAATATGGAAAAGCATGAGTTTTCTAAACTACAGGCGATCTTAGAATGTACTACAAGAACTGCACATTGCAGCTCTAAAGTCTAAACACTTAAACATTGCCGAGCCAACAACATGGCTCAAATTGTTCCATTGTTGAAGTGAAAATATATATTTATGAAGGAAAACTGGTTAGCAAACAAGAAGAGCATAGATTAAAGCACGTGGAACTCTAACTTGTGGGTCATTTAACAGAAACAAATACTCATTGTTGGGGACTATTGGATGATCATAACAAACTCGTTTGCTTTGTATATTTATATCAGCGGTTGAAACTTAAAAACAAGATAAACAGGTGAATTTCCCACATGTTAATGTGGGAAATTTGTGAGGCCGTGAATACTCTGCATGTGCTACAGAAAATTTGAGAGGCTTAATCAAAGAACGTCAAAAACACTAATTATGTAGTAAATTTTGTATTGTGGATTAGCAGCACACGGTCACAAGCAACCACTTGATAAGTAGGAGACAGACTAAATGAATCATAAAAAGGCATCGACTTAGTTTCATTGTTAAAGTTAATGATAGGTATGAACACAAAAACTTTTGGTTATGGATGCAAATAATGTCACATGTGAATTCAAAAATATAAATTAGGCTATGTTGACCTGTCTTGCTTGTAACCTGCACAGAAATGTCAAGCTCCATAGCCAAACGAGATTAACGAGAGGACGGATAAAACCACAATTTCTCTAAGCCATGCAGACACGCAAACTTCAAGCTGGTTATTGTCCACGGTCAAACAAAACTACGATGACTCAATGAGGTAGATATAGGCTAGTCATGCATTACAAGAATGGAATACAGATAAAATTGGCCTACCATGTGAAAGAATTTCTTTAGGTTTTGAAACTGAATGTGGGAGGATTAGTTTCCATCTAATTAATAAATAATTTTTATTCTTTTACTGAAGGTAGATATTACGACTTCAGATAGATAAAGCAACAAAATGTTTTCCACAGGAACATACATATATCTGACTAGATGGAATTTATAAATTCTTGTTCATAAAGGTTTGGATTTAAAGACAAATGAATTATTGTACAAATCATATGTCAAAACACAAATCTTACTTTTTTGTAAAGAACAAAAAGTCCTACCTAGCCCAATCAAATTTATATGATAAAATCTATTTATTCGAATAGACAGATCAAGTAACAAAATGAGATGTAAGTCCACAAAGCAACACATATTTGTGTGGGTCATGTGGGAGCTAGAAGCTGAGATGCCGCTGGACCTCGTCTGAACAGAGTGGACGGGACAATGAGCCTCCAGCTTGAACGGAGGTTGTGCCGTTTGCCTGCCTAATAGGCTGCTAGGTAAACAAAAGTAAATAGACTGAACTATGGTGAGTTTCTGTACCCAAAAGTCTGATAAAAAGTACTTGAATACTTAACCTATGTTCTGCTAAAGCAAAAGAACCAATTGTTGTGGGCAGAAAACAGGGGATCAACAACATAAATCATATCCTAACATGGGATCAACAATTTGCTTGAGTTTACTAACATTTGTTGAGTTTAGATTTATAATAATACAAAATAAGAAAACAATTCAGAATTTAGCTACAGGACAACCATTTGTAGAACCAGAGAGAAAAAATGTGATCATGCCCTCTATAAGCTGCTGCAAGTTAACGTTTTAAAATTTCAATTGCAGCTGACTGGTGATGTTCTTATGCAGCACAGTGCCCTGAATTATAAAGGATTGCCAGATGCGTTGCCCCACAGTGCACATCATCAGGAAGGTATCAAAGAAACTGGAGCAGATTTGCTTCGGCCCATACAAAAATAAGAAATATGTGTGGACTGCTCTAAAATTTTGTTCAGCTAGTGTCTATTTACATCCATTCTAAAATATTGCACAGTGTGATTAAACCCCAAGAACCAGTGCTTGTGAATTTTAATGTACCTACTGTATGTTATAAAGTATATGTTTTTTCCATGTCATAGATCAGAGTTCTGAGCTAAGTTGTGCCAGAGAGTAAAAGAGCAGGGCACATTAAAAGATGGCATGAATTGTGCAGGCCCTCTCCATGCAACACCGCGAAATACCAATGCACAATTGCTGCTTAGGGCTAGGATGCCATGTTTTGCAAGTTAATTCAGTTCCATGCTATGTGCAGACCTTTGGTTTGAACAGCTGAACTGAGATTCAGCTACAGATACTGAATGTAACTGTGCAATCATGGAGAAAAAAGGTGCCAAAGGTTCAGTTAAAAAAAATAACATCGCAGGTATTCATATGTTGTTACTACTGTCAATCTGCAACTAATCTCTCTCGAAAAAATTGTCTGATGGTGATCGTCCTCTGTAAGATAGTCCAGGTTAACTTTTTAAAATTATTTGCAGCTGACTGGTGATTTGCAGCTGACTGGTGATGTTCTTATGCAGCGCTATGACAGGCTGCACAAAATTGGTGTATGTGAATTATAATCTAAAATTGTGCATCCAACAGTTGAACACTCAACTCCAAAATTTCCAAAGAAAACACCATGATTCATGTAGCATGATTATGGATTTTCATAACAAATTCCCTAGCCTGAACCATGTAGCATGAATATGGATTTTCATACCAAGCTCCCTACTTCATACAACTTCAGTAATAAAGAGGGGCACAAACCTTTGTTCTTGTGCAATGGACATGCTAACGGGGCGGGTGCATAGGAGATTAATTTTAGTATTTCTCTAGCAATTAAACTATTCAGGAATCATCAGTTTAACTATACACACATACATGATGCCAAAGCCAAAGATTTAAGAGAACTAGCTTGGTTCCTAGGGTCTAAAAAACAAAAGAAACATTATTTGATATTTGCAATGTATATATGTGCAATGCTTTTTGTAGCATTCTACTGTGCAATGTATATATGTGCACATTATTTGATATCTGCAATGCCACAGCAGAAATATATCTGTGCACGAAATCAAGGCTCCATAGCATTCAATCAGTGCATCATTCTACTTCTACAGACTGCCCCTACACTGGGAGAAATGCTAAATGACGTTACAAGTAGTCTAACGGATTGTTGAAACAAAGATACTAAATCCAATTCAACTTTTCAAGGCATACCATTCACTCCGGACACGAGTAGCCTACGAATTCAATGACCAACAGAGTAGTCTCGTCCAAAATCGTCCCTCCTCACTTCTGCGTGGTATCTCCACTGGATCGCGGAACTGACAGGAGCACAGATCCAAGTAGAGACTAGGGAGGCACCCACAGGGCTACACAGCCGCAAGAGCAGGACCGAGAGGATCCATGGAATTGCTGATGGAAAGGAAAAAAAAAGCGCGTGGGATCTGAAGGCCTGGTGGGTCACCTGCTTGTGAAGGGCGTCCCAGCAAGACGCCTCCATGCCCCGGCGCCCCTCCTCGTCTTTGGCGCCATCCTAGCGGTTCGTCCATGGCCCCGCATCCTCCTCCTCCTCCTCCATGGCCCCCGCGTCCAAGAACTCGTCGCCGTCCGCGGCGGCTCGGGAGGTCCGGTCGCGCCGACACGGGTCGTGGAGGGGCAGCGCCGCGCCGCCACGAAGTTGGCCGGTCGTAGAGGGTCGGGGCCGACATCACCGGTCGGGAGGGCCGGGTCGCGCCGCCGGTGGTATGGGAGGGCGAGGCCGCGCCGCCGCCGCCACCGGGCCGGGAAGGAGTGGGAGCGGCGGTGACGCACGGCGCCAGGAGGGAGGGCGGGGAGGGGATCGGGATTCTAGAAAATGGAACCGCAGAAATCGTGGGGTGGGGTGGGCAGCTTCGAGCTGGCCGCCGAGCTCGTGGGTGGGTGGGCTCGACCTTTGCGGGTTTGGTGGGTGCGCCGTGAGCCTCAGGCCCGACGGCGGGTGGGCCTCGATTCCCCGACGCCCAATATGATACCGGGGACTGAATAGATTCGGTTTAGGGTACCATATAGCAATACTATATATATATATATATATATATATATATATATATATATATATATATATATATATATATATATATATATATATATATATATAAATGTATGTCCACCTCACCTTCTATTATTTGCTTGTGTTGGCAGTGACCATATACCAACCGAGGATCTACGTCAGGCGACGGGGGATGATAACATCAGTGATTGGGCCCGTAGAAATGTGGGTCAAACTCACATGGGGAAGAGGAAGCAGCAAATGCCGCCTAGGAAGGCTCCCTCCAAGCGGCGAGGAAAAGAAACTGGCTCAGATGACACGACTGACGATGGTGGGAATAACACGATCGACGATGGCTCCTCGGTGATGACACGGCCCGGCGATGGTGGGAACGATAAAGGCGGTCTTTGGAGAGTATGGCGGTGGCGGTGGTGGAGGGTATGGCGGTGGCGGTGCTGGTGCGAGTGGTGCTGGTGGGAGCGGTGCTGGTGCGAGTGGTTATGCAGGTCTTCATTTCACAGGTATCAATTGCACTTCAACCTACATACGCACAATTGTTTCTACGTCTATGACCACTAATTATGGTTGATTGCGGGCGAGACCCGGTTCACACATGCGACTCAAGACCGTGACCATGGCCAACCGGGACTCGCGCAGAGGATATGCGATTCAGCGGCGGACTCACGGCACTCCACGGTACTTCTCATCCTCCTACCGAGACCTCGCGGCCTTCTTATACCTATCCCATTCCCCGACGTGTCCGCGCGGCCTATGACTAGATGGGTATGCGAATGGGAAGACCCCGATTTTTACAATCGGTTGGTTGAAGAATGGGAGACAACAGCGGTATGGTCGGGGCTAACTTGGCAAGATTACAAGGCTGCTCGCCCGCTTCGGCGGCGAGGAGTCTTGCCGATATGGGGTGTTCCCGTATATCCTACGCCGTTGATCATTTTGTATGCCATCACATTTTGTTGCCGTATTGACTTATGCTATTTATTTCGCATTGTGTGCCACTTTTTACATCAAAATGTCCAAAGCAACTACCAAAAATTCCTTCAAAAAAAAAAAAAAAAAAAAAACTTCAAGGCGGTTTGGAATTTATACCGCTAAAACCGGGCGGTATAAATTCCTAAACCGGTTTACCGGACGCTTTACCGAACGCCGGCGCCGTTTGAATTCAAAGCGAATTCAAATTTCAAACCGCCCGTATGGCGGCGGTTTACCGGTTATCGGACCGGTTTACGATTCGGACCCCGGCGGTTTTTAAGGTCCGGTCGGTATAAAAACGCAGGTCATGACCTAATGGCTGTATTGTGGATTTTCAGCTTTTGCCCAATGTTTGTTGGTTTTCATGGAATGCTAAATTTAGAGAGGCAACTAGGACTAGTTTGATGTTAAGTGACATTACATGTATAATGCACTTGTTTGATCAACATGGAATCAATGTATGATCACTATTGAATGTCATTACTTTTGTGTATGTGAATCAATGTATGGCTAATGTTTTATCATTAGTTGAGACTAGCTTTAATTTTTTTTTATCTATTTACACTTGAGCGCGATGGACGGTCGGTTGCTATAAGTTTAATATTGCAATGGACCATCCGTTGCTAAAAGCTCTAAGCGGTGGTCCGTTGCTAAAGCTTTACCATTGAACGGTCCGTGGCTAAAGTAGGGTCCGTCGCTGTATACATTTAACCACGGCTTCATTAGCATCTGCGAGGGGTCCGTCATTGTAAGTTTTAGCCCGGACTGAAAAGTCGCTATACCCCCATATATAGCAACGGATCGCAAGTCGATTAAGGGTTGTGGTGTAGTGCATCGGCGTCGGCAGTGCGGGAAGAGCACGCGCCGAGGGTGATCGAAGACTGCTCACGGCGGCCGACGCGAGCCACCACAGGTTGTGGGCGATGGCAGCGACCAAGGCGCTTCGTGTCGGGAACACGCCGACCGCGGCCGAGCCGCAGAAGCGTGGCACCCTAGCACCGTAGGCGCCGCCAGGGTCGCCGGCGGAGCTTGACAAGGCGGCGGCGGGGCGCAGTCGGGCACCCCGGCCCCGCGACGATGGGGCCGACCGGGCGCGGCGACGCTGGCGCCGGGGCGCTGCGCAGTCCTAATGGCCCCACATAAATGTATGAAGTGGACGGCAGGGCACGCGCGGCGGTGGAGGCCTCCGCTCGACAACCACGCCTCATCGCCCGAGCAATCGGAGAAGTTGTCCTCCCAACACATTACCTTGACCTTCCAAATGAGGGGAAGTATGGTGCCGCATCCGGGGATTATCCCGCCGCCATCATGGAGACCACGCTGGCTGGAGGCTGGGGTTGAGGGAGGCGGCGACGGGCCGGGGCGGAAGGCGCGACGAGACGCGAACGCCCGACCGACCCGCCTCGCCGCCGCCGGGCGGAGACATCCGCAAGGATGCCTTCATCCACCGGGCGGCACGGCAGGGCCCCGCACAGCGGCGATAGCGGGGTGGGGTGCGCCGTAGACTCCTGATGGCGACGACGGCGTCGCGGTCGGACGCGCGCACGGCACGGCAAGTCCGCCGACGATCCAAATACCGAAGCGCCGACATCACGCTCCAGGCGGGCTCGGCGTGGGGCGCCCAAGGGCCGGGCAACAGGACCCGTGGACGCCGGCGGGGGAGACGGGAACGGGTCTCTCGTGAGAAGCGGGCGCGGCGCCCCCGAAGCTCCGCGCGCGGGAGGTGGGGCGCCGTCCGCGACTCCATCCACCTCAACCAAACTAGGTGGCCCGGACCACTAAGGGGCGCCGGAGGTGGGAGTTAGCGAGCACCCCACCGGGGCGCGGCCGGGCCGCAGCCACGGCTGCCCCCGCGGCGGCAAGCAGGTACATGCCTCCGCGAGGCCGCAAGCGGGGAGGGCGCAGGGGGAAAGCTGGCCGGGTGGGGGTGGCGGCGCGGCGCTGTCGCCCGCTGGGGCGTCGGGAGGGTCGGGCGGAGGGGGAACAGGAGGGGCCATCACCCACTCTCTTCTTATTGTGAATATACATTCAACGACTAATGTAACGATACTTATTATGCATCATAAAGATTAATGTTTTTTTTTGTACATAGGTAACCCGTTAATTCCGGAGACAGGTGCATCATAGATTAGATGAGTAGAGCGGCAATGCAAACATATAGATTACAGTTTGGTTGGTGTCGTAGAGTGTCATGTCCTACCTTACGGTGGTTGTCACAAAAAGTGTGGCGAGCAAAATCGAAGGCACATTTTTGGCAAAGTTTGGCATAAAACTGAGTTTATATGAAATGTGTGACTGGGCTAAGAGGATGTTGCGCACCATAGTTATGACAGTGAAATAAATAATTACAGAAAAAAACTATAGCAATTTTACTAACGAACCAAACAAGCAATCTATTCGTGAGACCCGCGTGGGTTGTCTAAATGGAGAGGCACGCTCTCCCGCACCCCAGCGCCGCTTTCCAGACGGGGCGGCTCGGGGCGACTCCCCTCGCACCGCCACCACCCGCTGGCGCCCCTCCCGGCGCGCCGCCGCGGCCAGCTGCCGTGCGTGCCGCCAAAAGCAGCCCGCAGCAGCCTTCCCTCCCTTCCGTCGCTCTCCCTCGTTCTCTCCCCGTTTCCTCTCCTGGGTCGCCCCTCTTCCTCGAGCATGGCGGGCTAGAGGCGACCGGCCTTCGACGGATCGCGTCGCCCTGGGCTGATCCTGTGGTCTCCTTCCGGATCCGGCAGCCTGGTTCGTTGGTCGCGGCGAACGGCGGCCGGTGGGACCCGTACTTCGCGCTGGATCCGCCATTTTTGATGCCGGGTGGGGCGGATCCACTCTTCCCGGGCACGGATCCGCCCTCGCGGCGCGGCGGCTGCTCGTCGTCTTCCCCCGAGCCGCCGGGCGGCGCGCCACGGCATCTTCGGCGGGAGCAGCAGGCGGCCTTGGCGCACATCGTCCGGTTCGCGAGGTTGTCTTCTCTCCCTTGCTCCGAACGAAGCCGATGCAACGCGGCCGCCACCGCTTATTCTTCTTCGCGGGGGCCTTGCAGGCCGTGGGCGGTGCGACTTGCGTCCCCCCCCTTGTGCTGCTTCTCGGGCGGGCCCGGTATCCGAGAGCCTTCACGCCTCTTCGGGAGGAATGCGCTGCCTGGGCGGTGCGCCCGGCGTCACTCTTGGTCTGTGCCAGCGGTGGCAGCTCCCGGTCTAAATCGACGAGCTTTGGTCCACGAGTTCGGGAGTTTAGGCGAAAGCCGTGCAAGACCCTGTCTTTGCGATCGGCGACGACGCCAATGGCGCCGTTCACCTCCTTTGGGGCGTCGTTTTCCGAACTCTATGACCGTAGTCCTGTCGATCTCCTCCCGGCGAAAGCCTGCCTCTAGCCATCTAGAGCGGTGGCGGCGGCGTCGTTGATGTCGTGACCCTCTTGAGGGCGCCATTGTGGAAAGAGTAGAGTCCGGCTCGTGCCGTGGTCTTGTGTTCTCTTGTGTGCTCTCCCCTTGTTGTTGTTGGCCGTCTTGAGTAGGTCTGGCCTTGGTTGTTGGGCGTTGCCGCCGTCGACGAGTGTCCCACGTTGGCGTCTCTGCTCCGTCGGCGGTCTCCTTGGTGATGCCAGAATATCTTATGTCGGGTGGTGTTTCCACCGCTACAGCCATTCCCCTTCACGGATTCCTCCCCGTGGACGGCGTCGGATGGTGGTACGTGGGCCCGGATATGCCGGAGGATGTCACCATCAGTTCAAAGGGAGGTCGCCGTGTCCGTTGATCCTACGCTTGCATGTCTGCCTTCACTCTTAGTCCTCATTCCACCCCTGTGGAGCGGCGTAGCTACGAGGAGTGGTGGTGGGCACAATGGCCATGGTGAAAGCGGCGAGTATGCTGCTTTCGGCGGGGGCGCAGATCGGCGTTTCGGTTGGCGCCTTGCGGCTTTGTCTAGAGTTCTCTCGATTGGGCTAACTTTTCTCTTTCTTTTGATGTATTCGTGGCTAGCCACCTCCCTCTCCAATGCCGGAGAGCTTGTTGTTGTTGTTTTTGTTTTCTTTTAGTGGATATGCCACAATCTCGTCTCGAGCGGAGGTCGTTGTATGGTTTTAGTCCAGTTTTCCAAAATTAACTAGACAATAGGGTTTTGCCTCGTTTTCCCTAAAAACGAGGTTGTTGATTTCTGATCAATATATATTCAGGTGGGGAACGCCTTCCCCCCGGTGACACTTCAAAAAAATAAATAAATGGAGTGGCACAATTGCAACCTCGTACCTGAAGGAAGACGCCACCCGCTGCCGGTCGTGGTGGACAATCGGTGGATGCCAGGACTGCCAGGGGTAGAGAGCCTAAGAACGATTAGAGTGAATGGTAGAGAGATGGAAACCGACGATGAGATAAGCAGAGCAATATGAATTGTTCAGATTTTGATCGTGCGATGGAGCTTCGTCGACTGAACTTTTCCCTCATTTTCCGTAAGTATAGGACCTCCTAAAAGGGAACATATCCTGTGCAACCAAGCTTCGTATGCAACATATGTAACCATCAATTAAGACCACAGGATCTAGATCCAACGTCTGGGGTTTTTTTCACTTAAACCCTCCCACCTGGATACGTAAGTATACGGGTTAGATTTAAACACCACAGGTGGAGGGGTTTAAGTGAAAAACACCGCAGACGTTGGATTCAGATCTTGTAGCCTTAATTGATGGTTGCATATGTTGCACACGAAAGCTTGGTTGCCCTCCCAAAAACATCTGATTGCAAGTTGCTACAAATTTGTCCATCCGCGTTCACACAAGCTGCCTGTTGCTGTTACAGCGCAGTACGGGAGTGAGACTACCAGCGCAGGTTGATCCAGCTGCCGCCGAGCAGAGACTGCACTCTGCATTGTGCTGTACTCCTAGTCCTAGTCCTAGTCCTACCTTGCACGTGGTGAGTGGGTGCACCACAATCTTGTCATCAACTCGTCAATGTCACCACCATGCATTTTGGCAGTAATCATCCCTGGCCGTCGCGATTTTGGGCTAGGCACTTGAGTGAGAGTGAGAGCTACGACGCACAACGGCACAACGCAAATGGTGGCAGCAAACAAGAAAAAGTCTCCATGGGATTTGAGACCAAATGATGAAAAGGGCACAAGCACTAATTAACACGACGCCAGTGGTGCACCACGGAGGATGACGAGAGACACAATCCGCGCGTGATGGATTGGGTCAACAAAGTCTTTGCATGCGCTGTTCGACTTTGCCGCCCGTGTTCACACAGCCTGATTGCTGCAGGTAGGCTGTAGCAGTGCGTGGCATGGCATTGCCGCTTGGGCAAGTCCGTGAGTACTTGCATGTTCATGTACTCGAGCCTGGCAGTCACGACGGCGGCGCGCGGTGAACAAAACGGTGGTGCATGGCCGCACCAGCAGAGACTCTTGTGAGCAGTGGCAAAAAAAAAAAAAAAGTGTCACGGCGCGTGGAACCGTGCACACACACACGCAGGACCGTCTATGAGAAATCACTGAAGTGAACTAGCCGAGCTTGGTAGGATTCGGATGTAGAAGGTACACCGTAACAGACAGTACCGGATGAAGCACTGTATAATACACATTAGATTAACGCGCCTCATACCTGTTTTGGACCGGATGAAGCACTCGCGGAGCGCAATGGATAGCAGACGCAACGATTTGATGGCTTGCCCTTGTTAGGATCCAGGCCACGGCTGCAGCGGCCGCGCACGGATCCGGCTGCAGCGGGCGGTGGCGGCGCGAGGAGCTGCCACGGCGGATCCGCCGCCCTCGAGCTTCGGGGAAGGCACTGGCGGGCCTCAAGGCAGGGCAATAGGCGGCGGCGCGGGCGGATCCGGCGTGGTGGCGTGAGGAGCTGCTGCGCCGCGCGCGGATCCGGCTGCAGCGGGCGGCGGCGGCGCTCCCGCGGATCCGGGCTCGATGTTGGGCTCGTATGGGCTGGCATTGGGCTCGGGCTTGATTCCTATAGTGCCCATCACGGTTAATCCCCCCATTTTGCGGGACCTTTCATGGGCGACGGCGTCCCTGCCCGCCCGCGCAAAACCAAATCTACCCGTCACCTAAAATAAATTCGTTACTAGTGATTGTTCATGTTTCAGCTTGTTTCATCTTATTCTCTCATAGAATACTATTAAATCAGTGTCACCAGAACAACTATGTTGCTTGGCTGGACTTAGTTGCATCATTACCGTCTCTCTAATTGACGAATACTTGACACCAGCACAAATGTGTTCACCATAATTTTAAAAAAAATGGTGACGAGCATAGGTGGAAGTTGGATGTCCATAGATGTTCAATGGATACCCTCTAGTTCAAAAAAAAAATGAACTACAAAGAGATGGCCCCCACCAAAATTTGAATTTCTAGGTCATTTGTTAAAATTCATGGATGTCCAAATTAGATTAGTCTTCCACCTCTAGTGACGAGGACTACGAGGAATTTTTGGACAATATCCTTCGACCAGCTGCCTCTTTATTTACATACTTCAAATGCAAGAACGGAGGACACTATAATAAGCTAGTACTCTTTTTTCTTTCGGTGAGAGTATAGCTAACATCGTATTAGAACTTCGTCACCTGTCAACAAAAAAGGTACATTTAGATATAACAGTTACCATAAAATACTTAATTCTGATGCTTTAGCGTAGATGACCCTTTCAAAGAATTGGCAGCCGCTGTAGGTTTTTTGAATTTATAGTGCTTATTTGCTTAATCTTTAGAACTTCACTAAAAGCTTGAGTTTGGGTAAGACTGCTGAAGCTTGTGCTTTCTGTATTTAGAATATGTACCGATTCTTCGCTGAAAAAGAAGAAATAGGTGTTGTATCATCTTCACTGAAAATTCTATTGGACATAAATATGTAGAGAAAATATCTTACGGTGTCTGATTGAAGTTCTGCTTTGGTGGCATGTCCAATTCATTTAAGCCTCTTTCAAACATTTCCAAAACCTTCGTTATTGTAGGACGACTCATTGGTAGTACTTGTACGCACCACAAACCTATTAAAATCATCTTTTTGGCTATTTCTTCCACTTCACATGTGACTTCACAAGCTTCTAACCCTTCATCTTGGGCAAAATGATCATAAATCCAATCTGGAAAATACTTTTTGACTTGACTTTTCAACTACTGATTTCACATTTTTTTCCTGCCTCCAACCATCTCCAACAACATCATTCCATAACTATAAACATCTGATTTTGTTAAAACAACTCCAAAGGTCCGAGACTGAACTTCGGAGCAATGAATCCAATTGTTCCTCTGGTTCCAGTCATTGAAAACTTACTCTCCTTGGTATGACACAATTTAGCTAAACCAAAATCAGCGATCTTTGGACAAAAATCTTGATCTAGAAGGATATTTTGGGGCCTGATATCAAAATGTACAATGCGTGTATTGCAGCTATGGTGCAAGTATTCTAGGCCACGAGCAATCCCAATTGCTATAATGTAGAGGCTTTGCCATCCTAAAATGTGTTTGGGATTCTCACAGTAAATGTACTGATCCAGGGAACCATTGGGCATGTATTCATATATGAGAGCCTGTTTTGAGCGCTCCAGACAAAACCCAAATAAGCTTACAATATTCACGTGAGATGTCCTGCCAATGCTCATAACCTCATTTACAAACTCATGCCCTTGTCCTTTGCAATCATGCAAAAATTTCACAGCAACTAGGCGACCATCAAGTAGCCTTCCTTTGTAAACCACTCCGTAACCACCTTCCCCGAGCTTATGATTGAGAAAGGAAGTTATCTTCATTACCTCTGAGTAGTTGTATCTCTTTGGAGCTAGGGATCCATAAGATTCCATTAGAGCCTCAATGTTCCTTTCAGCGCTGTTGCTAGCCTCCCTTCCTAGGAGAAACTGCCCCTTTTGATGCCATATCATCAGTACATAAATACATGGAATGAACAAGCTTGCAGTTGCTGCCATCAAAACTGAGATTAAAGCACATGTTATTTTTTCTTTAAATATAAATGTATATTTTTTGTAAAGTCATATTTTTCTCGGGACGAAATAGTCATGTAGGAGATCATTCCTAGCCTTATTATTTTTTAATTAGGTGTTGATGTATGAATTATTTACCTATTAATATTGTCTTCCTGTGACGCCTCTTGCTTCCTGTAACAACACATATATAAGCTCCATTAACATGCACAAGAGTAATGTTGAAATTACTATATACTCTCTCCATACCCAAAAAGCTTGACGTTTAGGATAAGGTTTGGGTCAAACATTGGGAATATAAATCATCAATAACTTTTATGTTGTTGAGTTTGTAAATGTAAAACCTATATGAATAGATTTGTCTTGAAAAATACTTTCATAAAAGTATACATATATCACTCTTTGATAAATATTTTTATAATAACAAGAAGTTAAAGTTGTGTTTTGGAGACCGTGTTGCTGTCCTAAACGTCAAACTTTTTGGGTATGGAGGGAGTATGTTTTATATTTGTGTCACAGCCCAAGACGGCTTTCTCGGCGTGTTGGGCCGCCGTGCGCGGCATGCATGCCGCCGCCTCATCGCGATCATTTTGGTAACTAGGGAAGTAGAATCTCTTTAGGAATAAAAGAATATTGGAGTTTGATTAGGATAAAGATCGAATTTGTTAGGAAAGGAGTATTCCGATCTATAAAGAAGCCTCAGTAAATGTTGTTTGGATTGCAAGTCCACTAGGGACTATAAATATAGTGGGGATGTAAGTTATTGAGATCAAGCAAGAAATAAATAATCCCTTTACCCTAATCTCTCTCGCTCTCTC
This sequence comes from Hyparrhenia diplandra, assembly GCA_015847255.1. Lineage (NCBI taxonomy): Eukaryota > Viridiplantae > Streptophyta > Magnoliopsida > Poales > Poaceae > Hyparrhenia > Hyparrhenia diplandra. Next base: position 421,285 of record JADLZK010009041.1, read on the forward strand.
TGCCCCGCTGCCGCACGCGCCGCTCACTCCCCTGCCGCACACCTGCAGTCGCCGTGGTCGAGCCCTAACCCGCCTCGGTCATTACAATTTGCCAATAATGTATATAAAAAGATATGTTTGGAACTTAAATATTTCAGAGATAACAAGGACTATAAAACTGAACATACCTCACAAGTTAGTAAAGACCGGATTGAGGAGGTATTTCTCATCTCTCTAGATCGAAATAAATTATTCAAACAAGGTTTTGACTTTCATATGATTATATTAATCGGTACAAACTATGGACGATCTGCATCTGTGGATGTTGATGGACATATTTTTGGAGAACAAACTGAAGAAGCGAACCGTACCGATACTTGGATGAATGGCATAGTTAACCAGTTAATTAGCATGTGCTTACGCTCGTGTCTTGTTGGCTTGTTTGGTTCTTCCAGTTGGCTAATTGTTCTATATATAACCAATTTTTTTTTTATGCTCTCAGTACGAACAAATACACTTATTTCAGTTGCTTCTTGGCACAATGGAGACTTGTTCATGACCTTAATATAAACCATAGGCTACAAAAGTAGTTTGTAATCTTCTTTCAATTATTATTGGCGTGTAACAATGTTTTTCTTAGAGAAAGTACAATCATGTGTTTATAGCCAAGCTAGTCAGCATTTTTCTTTGATATGGAGAGAAGTGAGGAGAGAGATGAGAGCTTGATTCCAAGTTAAGCACCAAGCTAAGCACAAATGCATACTCCCTCCATATTGGAAAAAGAAAGACGTTTTGGAAAAGGTTTGGGTCAAACATTTGGAACATAAATCATGAATAACTTTTAAATTGTTGAGTTTAGAAATGTGAAAATCATATCAATAGATTAATCTTGAAAAATATTTCATAAAAGTATACATATATAATTTTTAATAAATATTTTTATAGAAAAGAGAAGCCAAAATTGTGCTTTGGAGACCGTGTCGCTGTCCTAAACGTTTTTTTTTTCAAAGATGGAGGGAGTAAGTAATAAGTACGTACTCCTACGTCCCTTTTAGATGTCGCTATGGGTTTGCGTGCGGTCAAATTTTCTTAACTTTGACTAGGTTTATAGAAAATAGGTGCAACATTTATATTTTCAAATAAATTTATTAAAAAACTAATTACTTAGCATAAATATTTATATATTTTAATATATAATTGCCGCAGTTTAAAAAATGTTGACTTCTTGGGAAAACGAGAATGACATCTATTTAGGGACGGAGGGAGTAGGTCCCAATAGAGATATACTCCTATGCGAGAAAGGAGGAGGAAAAAAAAGAATGAAACTATTTAATAAAAAAAAAAAAATGTTTAGTGACCTAATAGAATATGAACTATTTTATAGCTTAGCTCTTATAACTTGACTATAACCTAAGTATTTGGCTCTATTATTAACCTTGCTCTTAGTCATTAGATAACACTGAAGGATTGAATTAAGATTTCCTTGTGCAGGTTAGCTGACCGAATTAATAAATAGAGCTAAAAGGAACGCAATGATAATAAAAAGGAACTGGGATTGCTGCGTGGCCAATGAGCGCACCACACCCCCGGCAATTTGTCAGTGTGTCACCACCAATTCGGCATGAACACAATAATAAACGTCACCCAGCTGCACGGGCCAAAGCTACCGGTGGATCGAGGGAAGGCAGCCAAGGTCGCTCAGGGTGAGATGCTCGACAGCCCGAGAGCTACGTGCAAGTGGGGACCTAGCTAGTTCCATGGGGCATATGAAGGATATGAGCTCATCTCACTTCTCTGTCATCCCTGATTCCAAACTACTATAGACCAGAGGCGTTCCTCTTCTTTCTAAGCTGATGATAGAGGGAGAGATTCGGTACAATACTAGTTCCAAGAGCGAAGTTACCTGGCGGTGGCAGCTGCCATGTCGCGAGGTAGCCGTCCCAGACGAGTTGCTTGTAGTTGCTAGCGTTCACCTTGCCAGGCACTCCAAGCACCGGCACCAAGGCACCAAGCACCGGCGTTCCAAAAAGTAGCTGCTTGCTGGCTCGTCGGGACGATCGGCGGCACGAACAAACGTGTTGTTCTGGCATGCCGTCTCCACGAGCCCCGTGCCTGATGGCGGTTGCTTGGTGCAGTTGTAGAATATGAGCTTCTGATTAACGGGACTGACCCAGAGCGGAGGAACAAGTTGGGAGAAGGTGTCGACGTCGGCCGTCGGGATTTGGCAACCACCGGTGCTAGACCTAATGAAATATGGAGACCGCCGGTTTGTATGGGGCGACGAGCAAGGAGCTGTTGTGGTAAAATATGCTGAGGATGCGCAAGCTGTACTCGCTCTGATAGGATCCAAAGTATGGGATATTGTTACTGCAACTAATCTGGAACCCAAGGTCGCCACTGCAGCCAGCGATGATAGGCTTGCCGTCGTCCCGGATGAGCCCAAACGGGTAGGAGATGTTCACGTTGCCGCATGGCACGGGCGGGCAGTATTCTCCTCCTTGCCCATCTGCTGCCACCGTAGGCATCATTATCAGCGGCAAGGATAAGGCCACCCACACCGACGACGAGACTAGGAAGGCGAGCAGCAACGAGGACAGAGCCATGGAAAGCTTAATTCGACGATGGCAATAGCAGGACGAACAGAAGGGTGAGGGTGAACCACCCTCAAACGTGGCTGAGTGTAAATGGTGAAGGCCAGTCCGCGTCGTCGTGTGCGTAGAGACGAAACTTTGACTAGTGGGCATTCAGGTCGGGTCGTCGTCGTCATCGATGCATAGCGGGTATGGACGTACAGTACGGGGCAAGGCGACGACGACGACTGACGCGACCGTGGACGAGCGCTTCTGTCTGCCGGCCAGGCACGCTCCTGTCTGCCGGCCAACAACAGCCAAGCCAGCCAGATGTGATTTTGCCTCGTAGGGTGTGTTACTTTATCCATAAAAATCGGTACTGTAGTGAACTAAAAAGCACTATAGCATTTTTCGTTTGTTTATAGTAAGTATTATCCTACAATGGGGTAACTAAGCTCAAAAGAATCGTCTCGCAATGTACATCTAAACTGTACAATTAGTTATTTTGTTTACTTACATTTCATACTCCATGCATGCATTTTTTGATACATTTAATGCTTCGATGTGATGAGAATTTTAAAAATTTTAGAGAAAAGTTTGTGAACTAAACACACCTGTAGCTCCAACGTGAGTACGTTTGCAAAAAACTTACCAGAGTAACAACACTAGTAACCAAAATCTGTTACGTGGACGGGCATTTCAGATTTTTGCATGGCGGGCAATCGTAGCCTGCCACGTTGCTAAGGTCACGGTAAATCGCGACCTCACCGCGGCGGGGCTACAATGCCTCGTCACGGTAAATCGATAGAACCGCGGGCGGGCACATTAGGATGCCCGCCACGGTAAATTGTTCAAAAAAATAAAAAAAAGCAAAAAACCCTAGACAAGGCCCGCGCCGAGCCCATCCAAAGCTGCCACCGCCAGAGCTCCTCGGTGCCGATCCCGCCGCCACGGACCTCCTCCTCCTCACGCCGGTAGGCCACCACCATGTGTCGCGCCGACCCTAGATCCGCCGCCAGAGGGCAGCCCACCACCATCCGCCACTGGAGGACCCGGATCCGCCCATGCCGTCGTGGAGGTAGGGAGGCCACCGAAGAGGGGAGGAGGGTGGCGCTGGATCCACCGCCAAGTACCTCGTCACGAAAATAAAAATGTCCGCCACGGGTAATTGGACAATTAACCGCGGCGGGCAAAGCGAACAACCGCCCAATAAAAAAAAGATTGGGCAGTGTCTTGTAAAATGATTTTCGTTACTAGTACAACAGCCTAGCATGTTTTTAACGGAACTCCAAGTAATCCTGAATTTGCACGGCTGGTTTATGTTGATGTGTTTGCCACAAATAAAATTACTTAATTCATGCGGATGTTGATTTGCACATTTTTGGTGGACATAATAACTTCTCTAGTATATGGCTCCACCCTTTTTTTTTTGAGAATTTTTTTTTATCAAAGGTACCTGTATTATGCTTAAGGAAAACGTACGCATACAAACAGAAATACAGATACGACACTATGGATACAGGAGACAGCTGTGCCACCTAACATTGCAGTAGGCCCTCAAAGAAAACAGAAATTACAAGCAGGTCCCTGGAACCTTTCCCCTTCCAACTCTGGCAACGGGAGACTCCGCCGCCGCCCGGACACGAGAAGCTCCATAGCACGAAGGCGTTGATGAGCCGCAAGAGTCGCCTCGGACGTCGGGTCGGACGATTCGCCGTTGAAGAAGCATCGGCCGGACGCCGGCGCTCAGCACTCGGATCTTGAACCGGCTCGCCATCGACCGACGCCGACGGAAAGCCGAGCTCGATCCACTCGCCCGCCGTCCGCAACACCATCAGCCATCACCGCATCCATGACGGCACGCCAGCATCACCATCATCACCATCGCCACCCGGAGATCTACATATCGCCCAGCGCGCGACTCTCGGACACCGCCACGACCCCGCCCGGTGGCGCGGAGGAGACCATCACCGGGCGGAGGACAAGGTCGGGGGACTTTATTCGTCGGTGTCGTTGCCGCTTTCGCCACGCCTAACGCCACCACGAACACCAAATCGCGAAGGAACGAGATCCCTCAGGCAAACCCGAGCTTCACCGACGAGCATCACGGCAGCGCACACTAACCCTAGCTAGGCTATATACATCGCGACGATCTCCGCGGCCGCCATCCATCTCAAAGACCGGATCGCCGCCCGAAGAGGTGAGGAGGCCGCGAAATCGCCGCCGAATCGCGTGTCGCCCTCCCTTCGCCCCTACGAATCGTAGCGGGGGAAGAGAGGCGAAGAGTCGAGAATTGGATCTACTAATAGGTGATCTCTGGCATCCCCCTAGGACCCCTATACTTGAGTAAACCGAGCCAGGCCTGGACAGGATCGTGGGCCTGGCCTGAGCCCGATGGGCTTTGGCCCACCTAAGAACCTTACTGGACAGCCCGATGATCATCCACACGCAATCTATCATGATTTGCCTTGTTATTGTTTCAAAATAAGTGTGCAGTGTACATAATTTACTTCGAGATTAGCGAAAACAAGGAATATATCTAGACTTGCGAGATGAATACTTTTCAAAAGCAAGGAATTTTCCAATGCAAGAGCGTGAGGTAGCTTGTATTGAACTCAGTTGACGAATGCGAAGACCCGCGGTCTTCGTCTCCCATCCTAGTTGACCGCCACTACAGGTCAGTTAGTCTGCAATTCTTCTGCATGGCGTCTTCCAGGACGAGCTTAAGCGGGAAGGCGACGCTAACATGTCCTTCTTCCGGTTCCAGCCTGCTTGTACGCGTCATAGATTAAGGACTTGTGGACCCGTCAGAGGCTCAGAACAGGAGGAGAAGCACAGGAAGGGAAGGTGTGCCAGCTTTCCTGGCTTCCTGCACGCGTTGACGCCTCGCACGGTCGGCTACTGGAAACGGAAACCGTCACAGATCGCAGCCACGGTCGCGCGTGAGCAGTGAGCACAAGGGAAGTAGTATGAAGTACTACAACACAACGTACGGTTCCGTGCCGGCCGCAGAGCGAGAAACGGGTACATGATGCTCATTGTTCACTTGTTCAAGAGTCTCGCGTCGCGTCTCGCCGGAGAGCAGCTTGTCTGGCTGCTCCCGTGTAGGATACTAGGATGTGGCTCGTGCCTATCGATCAGGGTATATATGTCTAAGTGAAGTGCAAGTGCAATAAGGGAGCTAATAATACGACTCAACACAAGACTTCCGAAGTCATGGACGGATGCAAAAAGGAGTTTTCAACAGCTTCAGTGATTTGCTTGTCTGATCAGTGCACCGATGAAAATGACATGACATGGTCAAGTGGCAGCATTTAAGTGCCGTGTATATTCGTCTTTTTCTAAAAAAAAAAAAAAAAGTGGGTGTACGTACATTCGTCGATCGCCCGCTTTCCAGAGTCCTCTGTTCAACAAGCAGAGAGGACTAGCTCGTTGTGCCAGCGCCACACTGCCTAATTAACTAATCTGCACAACTTTCTAAAACAACACATTTGCTATTTCAACAATGTGTGGAACATTTGTCAGACAGATTGTGCCATCGGAGGCCCTCAGCCCTCAGTTCTAAGAGTAGCATTGAGCTGCAATTGCTGTCGTCTCACCGCGGAGATGAGAAGCAGCTGTTGTGATTGTGGCTGGTGCCATCTTCATAAGTCCATCATTGTCTAGAGTTTCCTACAACATGTCAACATGTAATTCATGTCAACAAGTTGCTATTAACAGAAATATACTCCCTCCGTCCCTAAATACTTGTCGCTTTGCGTTTTCCAAGAAACAACTTAAATTAAATTTATATTAAAATGTATTTATAATTATAGTATATAATTAGTACCATTAGAAAGATCTTTGAATCTAGTTTTTAACAAATTTATTTGAAAATAAAAATATTGCTCGCATTTTGTACAATTCATCCTCGAACTTGTGGCACGCACACCAAAAACGACAAGTAAAAAGGGACAGAGGAGTAACGCGACGTTAATTAGGAGGATAATATCAAATATCTTATGCATACTTGGACAGTCAGAATTTACGTCTAGAAGCCTAAATGTTTATCACTGTGAATGAAAGATATTAGACCAGTGGCCTTTTGTTTTGAAACAAATATCCTAGAGATACCTACACAAGTTGAATGCCCAATTCCAGTGTTGTAGGCGAATGTTTCACAAATGTAGGTAACCGTCGCAAGATTTTTGAATTCACAACGTTTGTCTCCTTCATCTTTAGCATTTCACTAGAAACTTGTCTTCTTGTACCACTAATCATACTAGTGCTTTCTGCATTGAAACTGTAAGTTGGATCGTCACTGCAAAAGAATGAAAAAAAATGTTATATCAACATTGTTGTAAATGATACTAAATAATTGTTGAAATATTTATATATCTCAAATAATATCTTACAATATCTGACTGAAGTTTTGCCTTGGTGGCATGTCTAGTTCATCTGAACCTCTCTCAAACATTTCTAAGACTTTTCCTAAGGTAGGGCGATGCATTGGTAATATTTGGATGCACCACAGGCCAATCACACTCATTTTTCTAGCGATTCCTTTGTTTTCACGTGTAACTTCGCATGCCTGTAATCCATCGTCTTCACCAAAGTGGTCATAAATCCAATGTGGAAAATACTTTTCACTTGACTCTTGAGCCATCGATTTAACATTTTTTCTGCCACCAACCATCTCCAACAACATCATTCCATAACTATAAACATCTGATTTTGCTGAAACAACTCCGAAGGTTCGAGAATGCACTTCCGGGGCTATAAACCCAGGTGTTCCTCTAGCACCTGTCATAGAAAGCTTGCTCTCCTTGTTATAACATAACTTGGCCAAACCAAAATCAGCAATCTTTGGGTGGAAGTTCTGATCCAGAAGGATATTTTGAGGCTTGATATCAAAATGGACTATGCGGGTATTGCAACTATGGTGCAAGTATTCCAACCCTCGAGCAATCCCAATTGCTATGATATAGAGTTTATCCCATCCTAAAATTGCTTTGGGATTCTCGAGTATATATACTTATCCAAAGAACCATTTGACATATACTCATATATGAGGGCCCTCTTTGAGCCTTCCAAACAAAACCCAAATAAGCTAACAATATTAATGTGAGATGTCCTGCCAATACTCATAACCTCATTCACAAACTCCTCACCGTCACCTTTAGAGTCATGCAGGAACTTCACCGCAACTAGACAACCGTCATCTAGCCTTCCTTTGAAAACCATGCCATAACCACCTTCCCCAAGCTTATTATTAAGGGATGATGTTATCTTTGTTAGTTCCAGTACTTGTATCTTTTTGGAGCCAGTGATCCATGTGCTGATATTAGGGCCTCAATGTTCTTTTCTATGGTGTTGCTCGTCTTCTTGCAAAGGAAAAACCTTAGTTTTTGCCTATGCCAAATCAACACATATATACATGGTAGGAGCAGGCTTGCAGCTCTTTGAATCGAAACTGAAATTAAAGTAGATGTTATTTTCTTCTCACAAAACAATGAGGTGCTATAATATGAACGTTTAGACTTAAGGCCACAAACAATTTAAATTGTGAATATAAAAATAAATTTGTGGAATACGAGATATTCGGGTACTCTTAAAAGGCATAATTGAAACAAAAGCCCATCAGAAGACGGGCCCAATCCACTTAACGAGCCATGGGACAGCCCCGCCCGTCTCGTACGTGCTCAAGCTCGACTCGTGGGGCGCCCCTCCATCTCGAACGAGCTCTCTCCGGGACGAGCTCTCAAGCACTGCGCGATCTCAAGCTCGAGCTCGACCGACGAGCACAACTCCGCCTCGAACGAGCTCGTAGGGTCGTACAGTTCCCCCTCCAACAAGAGGCTCGGGCCACGACGCCGATCAAAGGAGGCCAAGGGCTACCCGCGTCGGGGGCCGTAGCCTACTACAAGATATCGCCAGGAGAACAAGATCCCCGGAGGCACGCGCGGTATGGCCGTCGGATCACGCCATACCACGCCATGCGCAATGCACAACGGCTACCGCACAAACACGACCCGACGACGACCGCCGAGCTCTTCGCGAGCTCTCCTATCCACACGTTCTCTTGCGGCGCCAAAGGTACATGCATTTATGGCCAGACGGGCGCCGCCCGAGCAGGCGACCGCTGGGCAGCGGCGCTGCGTGCTCAGTGGTTGACAAGACGTATAGGCGGCGACGGGCGGGCGCGGGCGAGCTTGATGTCCCCTCCACCACCGACCACCGAGTTCGAGCTTCGGCGACCAGATGTACGGGACATCGAAACATGGAGCCGCCCCTACAAACTCTACAAAGGACGGTGATCGAGACTACGGCGTAGGGCGGCGACGGCGTCGCGCCGCACGCCGGGCGGTCCGGCGTGCCCCGCCACCGCGCCATTTTTCTCTTTCACTCCTCCAATTTCGCACTCCTTTTCCCCCAAGTCATTCCCTCGATAGTCCCTTGTGCGCCCCCTTGCGACTATAAAAGGGGCAGTGGCCATCGGGAGAAGGTAGGTTCTCTAGCTTTTAAGCATTCCAGCCTCCAACACACCCATTCGCACACACTCACAGAGACTTGGGAGCTCATCTTCCTCTCTCGCCCGCTTGTACTCGCCCCGGTATGAGTCTTTGAGCTCGGATAGTACACACACCGGACTAGGGTGCACGATCTTGCCCCAAACCAGTATAAACCCCGTGTCATTGTCCCTTGAGTTAGGCCATCGTTGCACACATTAGCGGTCGATTCATCATGTCACCGTGGTATACGACCACGCCGATTGGTGCGCCGGTAGGGGCGGCGCTAGTGTGACCGACCACCACCACTGATGGCTCCCTTCACCACCTCTCCGCGTCCGCGCGCACCGATGCGCTTCGGGACCCTGGACTTCGCCGGCACCAGCTCCGTGGACTCCCTCGTCGGAGTCACCTTCCCTTGGTCTGGTGCAGACGTGCCGACGCCACGCCTAGTCCACGACGCCGCCGACTCGCGTGCTGATCCGCTCCGCCGGATTCGACTTCGGACCGCCGAGCCCGTCGCCGCGGCGGCCGACCGATTTTTCGGCGGCGATTGCGGACTCGCTTCCGCACATCCCGGAGCCCCGAGCCAACTCGGGGAGCTCTTCCGATGTCACCTTCTCCATCGCTAACGTCGCCCTCTAGCTCGCCCCGGCCAGAGCCGCTCTCCACCACCGAGTTCCTCGCCACCTACACCGAGATGTACCCCCGGGGGACAGCTCTTCCTACCGACGCCCGGAGAAAGAAGTCGGGATGTCGCCTCGAGGCCGCACTTGATAGCTCGAGCCTCACGGGTCGACCCCACTTTCGAGTGCTACATGTGCCGGACCGGACGGCGCCGGCCGCAGGAGGACGAGTCCCTCCAAAGACACCCCTCGCGCACTCGTGGGGTGAGAGTCGACGGGTCACCGAACGGCGCCCGCCCAAGCGAGTCCACGAGCGCCGAGGAGCTTGAGGAGGCCGAGCGCCGAGATCGCACGGGAGCATGACGCACTCCTCGAGGAGGCAGGGGGACGGTACCGAGCTCGAGCCCGAGGGAGGGAGGGAGGCACGCCACCGCATCGGCGAAGCCGATGACCTTCCGCCAGTCTTGGCCGGCAACCCGTAACCTCGCCGCCGCTATCTGGCGCTTCGACGACCTCCCCGAGCCCGAGGGACCGGAGGCCAGAAGGGTCCACCGACAGCTGCGGTCTCTCATCGAGAAGGCCACAGAGCAGCAGATGGAGAGCTCGGCGTCTCACCGTCGACCCGAGAGGAGCACGAGGCCTCCTCCAACCGGAGGCGGTCCGGGATGATGACTCTCGCGAGTCCACGCCGGCGCCGAAGTCGGCAAAACCGCGACGCGGGATACCCTCGACGCACGGCGGCGGCGGAAGCTCGGAGGAAGTAGCCAAGAGTTGAGCACGGGACCGCCGCGACGACCGACACGACAACGACCGTCCCGCCGCACCCTACAGCAGGAGAGAGGCGCCGCTATGACAGCCGGGAGGATCGCAGCCGGAGCCCGACGCCCGAGGTGAGGAGGCGACAAGCTCGCTCTCCTCGAGCTCGCGACACCGAGCTCAACGCGGAACTCGCGACAGGAGCTCGACTCGATGGGAGGCGACCGCGTCTTCGGCTCCAGTCCACGACGGCGTTCCCCAAGCGCTTTCGAGCTCCGACCTCCGCCCGTAGTACAACGGGGGACCGACCCCGCGTGTGGCTCGAAGACTACCGCCTCGCGTGCCAAGCGGGAGGAGCCGACGACGAGCTCTTCATCATCCGCAACCTCCCCCCGTACCTCGCGCAGACACCGCCCGCCGTGGCTCGAACATCTACCGCAGGATGCGGATCGACACGGGCGCGACCTCCGCAACATCTTCGTCGGCAACTTCCAAGGGACCTACTCCCGGCCCAGCAACACGTGGGACCTCCGCGGCTGCAAGCAACGGAAGAGCGAGAGCCTGCACGACTACATCGGGCGCTTCTCCAAGCTCAACGAACGAGCTCACCGACGCCACCGACGTGGAGATCATCACCACCTTCACCTTCGGGCACGACTTGCGAGGACGCTCATTCGCGAGCCTCGGCATTCGCAGAAGCCCAAGACGGTGAAGGAGCTCCTCAACCTCGCCACGAACGAACCACGGGGCAAGGGAGGCCCTCTCCGTAGTCCTCCACGGCGCCACCGGCAAGGGCAAGGAGAAGATCGCCCGAAGGCGCCGAGGGGTCGAGCTCGCGCCCCAAGAAGAAGAACAAGAACAAGCGCCGTCGCAACGAGGACGACTTCATGGGTGGTCGACAAGAAGAAGCCGGGCGCCAAGGCAGCGGCCGAACGCTCCCAAGGACTGCCCGAGAAGAGGCTCGAGCCCCGCCCCAACCACGGAAGGTCCGGGTCAAGCACAAGCTCAAGGATCGCAACCTCCTCGGGAAGTTCGTGATGTGCACGCGATAGGGCGACGGCGCTGGCGACGCAGCGCGTAACGACGACGAGCTCGACGAGCAGGCGGGCAACAAGGGCATCTTCTTCAAGGACGGCGGCGTGGTCAACGTCATCTTCGGAGGGCCGCCGGTGTACGAGTCCAAGCACCACCGAAGCTCCTACAAACGCCGCGAGGTCCTCTTCACCGAGCCCACCACGCCGCCCTACCTCAAGTGGTCCGAGGCGCCGATCACCTTCGACAAGAAGGACCACCCCGTGCACATCCCTCACCCGGCGGTTCTCGCTCGTCGCCGACCCCATCGTCGGCACCAAGCGCTGGGCAAGATGCTCCGATGGATGGCGGCAGCGGCCTCAACCTCCTCTACATCGACACCATGGAGGCCCTCCGGCATCACGCGAGCTCGCTCCGTCCCTTCAACGGACCCCATCCACGGGGTGGTGCCGGAAATGAGCATTCTCGCCGGTCGGTCGACCTCCCCGTCACCTTCGGCGACCCGAGCAACTTCCCCAAGGAAGTGCTCACCTTCGAGGTGCTCCCTTACAAGAGCGCGTACCACGCACTGTTGGGCCGGCCATGTTACGCGAAGTTCATGGCCGTGCCCAACTACACGTACCTCAAGCTCAAGATCCCCGGGCCGAAGGGTGTGATCACCGTCAACTCCACCTTCGAGCGCGCCTTCAACTGCGACAAAGGAAGCCGTGCGAGTACGCCGACGCCCTCATCGAGTCCGAGAAGCTCATCCCCTCGAGATGCTCGCATGGGTCCAGCGGAGGATCGCGAACGAAGCTCAAGAAGACGACGAGCACGCCCAAAGAAGGCGGCGAGCTCGCCCGTTGAGCTCGAGAAGGCGGCGGGCTCCTTCGAGCCAGACGAGGACGCCAAGACGGTGGCGGTCGACGGGGAGGGGCGCACCGTTCGTGTCGGTGCCGAGCTCACTCCCAAATAGGAAAGCGAGCTCGTCGACTTCCTCCGCGGCGAACCTCGATGTGTTCGCGTGGAAACCCTCGACATGCCCGCATACCGAGGGAAGTCGCCGAGCACTCCTTAAACATCAAGCTCCGGTTCTCGGCCGGTGAAGCAGCGGCTCGGCGCCGCCGACGACGGCAGCGGCGTGCAATCGCCGAGGAAATAGATAAGCTCTTAGCGGCGGGCTTTGTTAAGGAGGTGCTTCATCCCGAAGTGGATATCCAACCCCGTACTAGTTAAGAAGAAGAATGGGAAATGGAGAATGTGTGTTGATTATACGAAAGTCTCAACAAAGCATGCCCAAAGGATCCGTTTCCTTTGCCGCAAGATCGACCAAATCGTTGACTCCACCTCCGGTGCAAGACACTCGCTCGACGCATACCCGGCTATCACCAGATCGCGATGAACGAGCTCGATCAGCTCGCAACCTCCTTCATCACCCCATTTGGCGATTCTCGCTACGTGACCATGCCATTCGGCTGAAGAACGCTGGCGCCACCTTCCGCAGGTGCATGCAAAAGTCTTCAAAGAGCTTCTCGGAAAGCGTTGAAGCATACGTCGATGACATCGTAGTCAAGACAAAGCACACGGGAGAGCTCATCCCGACCTCGAGCAAGTCTTCAACAAGCTCCGCGAGTTCGGAGTAAAAAGCTCAACCCGGAGAAGTGCGTCTTTGGGGTCCCCCGAGGGAAACTCCTTGGCTTCATAGTGTCCGAGCATGGCATTGAGGCCAACCCCGAAAAGATCAAGGCCATCCAAAATATGGGCCTGATCAAAAACGTCAAGAGCGTGCAGCGGCTCACAGGATGCCTCGCTGCGCTTAGCCGGTTCATAGCTCGACTCGGCGAGCGCAGCCTCCCGCTCTACAAACTCTTGAAGAAGTCGGAGCGCTTTGCCTGGACCGACGAGGCGCAGGCCGCTCTCAACTCTCTGAAGGAGCTCTTGTCCAACCCGCTAGTACTCACACCGCCAAAGCAGGATGAGCCAATGTTACTCTACATCTCGGCCACCTCGCGGTCGTCGCCGCACGGTGCTCATGGTAGAGCGCGAGGAGGAAGGGCATGCACTTCGCGCACAGCGCCCAGTCTACTTCATCGGCCGAGGTTCTCTCGACACCAAGATGCGGTACCCGCAGCTCCAAGCTTCGCCACGCCTTGTTGATCACGCGCCGCAAACCACGCCACTACTTCGACGTGCACCCAATCACCGTCGTCTCCAAGTTCCCGCTCGGCGAAATCATCCGCGAGCCACGAGGCCACGGGGGCGCATCGCCAAGTGGGGCATCGAGCTCATGGGGTCGGACATCTCGCGACGCTCCAAGAGACGCCATCAAGTCGTGTGCTCCCGACCGGGGCGAGTGGACCGAGACGCGCCGCCGCCCAAGCCGACGACAATGTGCATCGGACCCTCTACTCGACGGCTCCGTGAAGAGGTAACATGCGATGAGGTACTCGATCCGCCTCCACTTTACCGCATCAAATAATGTCGCCGAATATGAGGCCCTGGTAAACGGACTCCGCATCGCCACCGAGCTCGGCATCAAGCGGCTCGAGGTCCGAGGGGACTCAAAGCTCATCGCCGACCAAAGCCACAAAGAGGCCGACCGTGTCGCTCAAGGATGATCGTGTACTCCGAGAAGGTGCACGAGCTCGAGGAGCACTTCGACGGCCTCGAGTTCAAGCACATCCACCGCCAGTACAACGGCGACGCTGACGTCCTCGCCAAGCTCGCCTTCGACCGAAAGCAGGTCCCCCCCGGTGTGTTCGCCCATGACCGATTACATCCCCTCAATCCGACTTGAGGGCGAGGGCTCGAACTCACGCACCGGATCGACGACCAAGACGCCTTTCGTGCCGTTCCCTGACAAGGTCGAAACCCCGCCGAGCTCGAGCTCGTCGATGGAGGTCGACCTCGTCAGCACCGAGGTCTCTGCTATCCCGGAGCCAGAAGCCCCAAGACCCGACTGGCGGATTCCCATCCTGGGATGGTTGAGGGACGGCAAGCTTCCCACCGAGAAGGAGGAGGCTAGACACATCGCGCCGAGCTAAATCCTACGTCATCATCGAGCACGAGCTGACGGGGGCGAGGGCGCGTCCGGAGTACCCAGCGCCGCATCACCTTCGAGGAGGGGCGCGAGCTCATAAAGGAAATACACGCCGGGAGTGCGGACACCACGGCCCCCTCGAGCTCGGTGGGCAAGGCCTTCCGTCAAGGTTTCATCGGCCGACTGCCGTCGCCGACGACGCCAACCGTGTCGTGCGCCATTGCGAGGTGCCAATTCTTCGCCAAGCAAACACATCCGCCGCGCCCAGGCCCTCCGGACGATCCCTATCACTTGGCCCTTCGCGGATGGGGACTCGACATGGTCGGTCCATTCACGAGGTCGCCCGGGCTTCACGCACCTCCTCGCCGCCATCGACAAATTCACCAAGTGGATAGAGGTCATGCCTATCTCGTGCACGCGGTCGCGCAGGAGATGGTCAAGTTCTTCACCGCATCGCCCACCGCTCTCGGCGTCCCGAACTCAATCATCACCGACAGCGGGACCAACTTCACCAGTGCGAGATCTTCCTCGACCGGTGCGGCGACTACGACATCCGCGTGGATCGGGCGGCGGTCACCACCCTAGGACTAACGGGCGGTCGAGTGGGCCAACGGGATGATTTTGCAGGACTGAAGCCGCGCATCTTCAAAGCGACTCGAGAGGTTTGGTGGACGATGGCTCGCCGAGCTCCCCGCCGTCGTATGGAGTCTCGAGGACTACGCCGAGCGAGCCACGGGCGCACACCGTTCTTCCTCGTCTTTGGATCCGAGGCCGTGCTCCCCCACCGACCTCGAGTATGGCGCCCACAAGTTCACGCGATACGATGCCGCCGGTAACCGAGACTTCACTCGAGGACGCCGCGGATCAACTCGAAGAAGCTCGTGAGGTCGCGGCGCGCAAGACTCGGCCAAGTACCAACGGTCGATGCGCCGCTACCACGACCGCCACGCGTCGAGGGCGAGCCTTCAACGTTGGCGATCAAGTCCTACAACGCGTCTGAGCACCAAGGAGAAGCACAAGCTCTCGGCGCCCTGGGAAGGACCATTCACCGTCGCCCGAGTTCTACGACCGGGCTCATACAAGATCATGGACACGAGGGGCCGCGAGCTCACCAACGCCTAGAATATCGAACAGCTATGTCGCTTTTACCCTTAGATGTACCTTGTAAAGTCGTCTTTATGAAGTTTGAATAAAAAGCACACTTCGATGCAAAATTTGTGCAAGCATTCGAACTCTTTTCGTTTTTTAATTTGTTGAGCAACGGCCGCCTCACAGGCCTTCAGCAAAGGCCCGCCCTTGCTCGGGGGCTATAGAGGACGGGCGCACACCCCGCGTTTCACGATTTCTTCTTCTCGCAAAAACACTTTGATCCCGAGCTCTAAACTCGTTGGGATGACTCTGGTCCATCTCGACCTCACACTTGTCTCCCACCCTTAAGTCCGCGTAATCTACCAGTCGTATGTAATCGAGATCGCCTTCGAGAGGCATAGCGTGATCGCCTATCAACCTCCCGCGCCCCTGCGGCCAGCGAGGGAGGGCCCGCTACTAGTTCTATCAGAACACGAGCTCGAAAACAAACAACTAGTTAAATATGCAGGCAAGGGAAAGAAGACAATCCTTATATATGACATTAGCACGAGTTAAGTTGTATTTACACACTGCCCCGACCTCGGGGACTTTTCCGACAAAAGAGGCTTTGCCTCGATCTACTCTACTCCTCTGCAGGTAGGTCCTTGGCGGGCGGTTCCTGGACGACCGGGCCTTGTGCGGCCGGATCCTCCGCTTCGCCAGCAGTGGGCTCGAAGACTTCGAGCTCGTCGATCGCGAGGTCAAAAAGCTTCTCGGCCATCTTCTTGGCGCCAGCCTCCGCTTTGGCAGCCACCCGGTCAAGCTGCGTGGCGTTCGCCACCTTCGGCTAGCCCTTAGCCACCACCTTGGTGTCTATCTCCGAATAATGGGCGAGGGACCACGCCGACCGCCTTGTGGACGACGCGCCGCACATTCTCCGTCACCGTCCACGGGACAGCTGACACCCGACGAGCCGGATTCTCGCCTCGTCAACACCGAGGGTGTCGCAGACGCGCCTCCCGTCGAGGACAAAAGTCCGCCGCCGCTTCGCGCCCGGCTCCACGGCAGCAGCCTCGGCGTCAATCGCGACATTGTCGAACCCGGCGACCTCGGTCTCCTTAGCTTGAAGCGCCTCATTCTTCTACTGGAGCTCGGTCGTCGCGGCCACGAGGTCACGCGTCCTCTACTGAAGGTTGCTCTCCTTGCTTTGCAGCTCGAGTCGCGTATGCTTCGCGGTGGCCTCCGAGAAGCAAGAGAGCTCTCCTTCTCCCTGAGATCATGCGCCAGCCCCAGCGTCTTCTCCTTCTCGGCTGCAGAAAGACAGACAAATCAGAGGGTGAGACTCAAAACAGGAAAAGAAACAGGCAAGACGCTACCGGCTTACACATCAAAGCGCTATAAATATCTTCCTGGGTCTCCCATAATGATTGGTTCTCGGCATCGAGCCGATGCCTCTCTGCCTCCGAAGCCCGGAATAAAACCCATAGCTCGGCGGACTCCCGATCATAAACTAAAACCCCGTCGATTGGGTCGATCGGCGCCCAACCTCGAAAATAAAGACAGAGAAGAGCTTCGGGCGGGGAACACTTACACTCGAGCTCGTCGTCACGCCGCAGCGCCCTCGAGATGGTGTCCTTCTCCTGCTCAAGCAGGCTGGCTCGGCCCTCGAGCGCGGAATGCTCGAGCTCCTTGTCCTCCAGCATCTTGCGCAGGCCCGCGAACTCCTCCTCCATCTTCTCGCGCTGCTGGCGATGCGCGAGGTCAATCTCCTCCCCGACGCCGGGCGGCGCCGCCCGGCTGGCGCAGCTTCGCCGGCAACCTCCTCACGGACCTCGCGGGTGACGCACTCCTCGGCCCCGCGGATGTAGGCGGCGACGCCCTTTATCCGCTCGCCCACCTCGGCATGGGATGTGTGCATAAGACGCCCTTTATCCCGGTTCGACACCGGCCGCCCCATAAGCTCCTCGGCCCGTAGGCCGGCCGTCACTGCATAATTGTATCCCGTGACGGCGGCTCTCGACTTCGCGGAAAAAAAGAAGTCGGCGCCACGGTTCACACAACTCCTAAACGAGGACACGAAAGCGGACTACTCACCGGACAACTCGATGAAGACACTTCGGGAGCGGTGTCCCCGGATGGCGGCATCACGACCTTAGTGTCCAAACGGCCGTGGCGCCGGCCTTCCGGGAAGCGCCATGGCGGGATGGACTCTGGAGGCTCCCGCCCCACCGTCTTGGGGATCACCCGGGGGCATGCTCAATGAAGGAGACGCCTTGGCGGTCGACGGCGCATCACCAAGGACCGCCTGGGCGTCGGGCGGGCCGCGTCGCCGGGCGACGTTCTCGACCTCGAGCCCGGGCGCGATCCTCGAGCTCCCGGTGCCGTGCCGTGCGGCCCGGCGACGGCGGGAGCAATGTTGACGGCGTCCACGAAGCCCGGAGCCTCCGGCGGCCGCGTCGCCTCCGACGGGGATCCGTAGCCTTGGACTCCGGTCCTCCCACCATCGCCCGAGCCCGAGGCTCGGGAGTCGCGCCGCCTCCCGTCCTCTCCGAGTCGAGGTCAATGATTGTCCTCTCCGCCGACTCGGCCTTGAGCTCGGGTGGGATGAGCGCACTCGCCGCCAAGGCCTCCACCCCGACGATTGAGCTCGACATCGTGGCCAGCGCCCGAGCCATGAGGACGGTGCTCGAGGACGACGCCGACGCGCCGTCGATCCGGTCTCCCTCCTCCTCCTCCTCCGGAAGTCGGGAGGCGTCGGCCGAAAGAAGTCGCGGGAAGACGGGGGGAGCTGGACCGCCGAACTCGAAGTCTCCTCCGTCCTCGGGTGCTTGAGGGGATTAGGAGGTCCCAAGGGCTTGGCCACCCCGGCCAAGGAACGAAATCAACACACATCCACAAAAGGAAAGACATGACAACCACGCCGAAAAGCGTAACACGGAACTTACTCGCCGGCCATCCATCTCTTCTTCCCCACCGGCTTCGAGCTCGGGACCCACTTCTCCTCGACGAAGTGGCCACGAGGAAGCGAGGCGGGCCGCAACCCGAGACCGCGCCGGGACGGCCCGAGCCGCCACATCAGCGGCGGCGCCCGGGGATGACGATGTCCCTTGACCCGCCGAGGTCCCCGCCGCTCTCCTCGCCGGTCGGAGCATGTGCCATCACCGCCTCGTGCTGCCGGGTGCTCGGACGGCGTCTCGTCGGTCTCCCCTCCGCCTCACGGTCCTCTCGAGGACTCGGCGCCCGCTGCTGAGGGCGAGCAGGAGATGCCGAGGACGGGCACAGTCCTCATCGGGGCCGAGACGGAGGGAGATCCACCACGCCCACCTTCACACCATGAGGTCAAACGAGACGATGACACACGAATCGAAGCACCAAGTGAAAGAGAAGAAGGCGAACTCACCAGGTCCCTCATCGCCTGCGAAGGTAGCGCGCCCGGGATCGAGCTCGGCTCGCCCGGATTGTTGAAGGGTTTCCCGGTCACCCTATGAACCCACCACTCGACATCGTCCTTGGGGAGGGCCGGCGCCGTTGCCGTTCCCTCAAAGGGACTCTGCTCCTCCGTCATCTCCCAGATGTGGAGAGCTCGTCGCTTCAGAGGAACAACGCCGTGCTCGAGCCACCAGGCGATGATGAGGGGCTCCGTGAGGTTGGTGCATGAGAGGAGCTTGACCTTCTTGGCCACCTCCCGGATCCTCAGCAGCAGGTGGTCGTGGGGGGTCTCCCTCCATATCTTGTTCGACTTCGGGAACACGCGTCCCGTGTAGCGCGGCAGTGGGTGGGCGTCGTCATTCTTGAGGTAGAACCACTCGTCGCGCCACCCGGCGTTGGATGTGGGCGTGACAGGCTTCGGGAACTTCGTCTTTATCCCCAGACGCGGCTGGATGGTGACGCACCTGATGGGAACGGGCGCCTTCCTCTTGTCGGAGCTGTGTTGAATCTTGGCGTAGAAGAAGAAGCGGAAGAGCTCCCACCCGCGCTCGATCGCGAGCCACCCCTCTCGCATAGGGCGGTGAAGGCGGCAAGATGAAGAATCCCGTTCGGGTTCAGCCGGGAGCTCGACGCCCCGCAGGAGAGGAGCCCACGGAAGTGGTGGGGACGCCGAGCCCCTCTCGTGGAAAGAGGCGAACGAGACGATGTACCCCTCCGGGTGGTCGGGCACATCGCGGCGTCGGTGACGGCACCACCCACTCCGCCACAAGGCCGGTCGGTTCCGGAGCCCACCATACCGAACGCGCTCCTCGAGCATCTCCTTGGTCACCCTTGACGGCGCCCACGCCCCCATGATCTCTCCCCGGCTTTCGGCGATGACGCTTGACCGCCACCGAATACTCCTCTCACTCTCCGTGAACGGCGGACGGGGGAGCGGATTAGATCCTCGAAAGCAAAGGCGACGGTGGATTTTCGCAACGAGCGGGGAGAGGAAAAGGAACCGACTCGCCCATCCGCCTCCCTTATTTATAGAGAGCTCGAGGCGGATGCGTCGAGGCAAACGGGCCGGGGAGGCCCACCACGCGCTACGACGCCCCCAGGCGCAGCCATGTGTCCGCCACGCGGCAAGCAACGGGTGACCGCAGTAAAACTGACAACGGTTACTTCCCGCGAAGGTAACGGTAACTTTCCCCAATGGCTCTTTTTTGTAGGTGAAAACTGCCCGAGCTCACCGCTAACGGTCGTATTCTCGAGGAGAATCCCACGACCACGAGTTCACATCAACAACGAGCTCTAGGTTCGGAGGCCAGCCCCCCCGCGAGCACGAAGGCCGCCTGGAGACAACCCGAGCGAGGAGTACGGTGGAGGAACGGCATCGACGGCCTACGCCCCCGAGCATCCGCTGGAGCTCCGGGGCTCCTCCCAAAGTACGCTTTGAGTCGCCGGGGGGGTGACGAAATGACCTTAGGTTATCCTCCACGGTGAGGGAGGCGTCGAGCCCCCGAGCTCCTCGAAAGGTCTCGGGAACCGTGAGGTCGAGCCCCTGGAATATGAGGTCGGTCCACAAGCTGACTAGACGAACGAGCCCGTCGCGAAGACGAGCTCGGCCTCACTCAAGCCATCCGCTAGACAGCTCACCGAGCACTCGGTTTCGCCCTCGAGGTAAAACCGAAGCTCGAGCTCACCCCTCCCATGCCACGGACGAAAACGCTGGAGCAAACGAAGGAACGCGAATCATTCTAATCATAACATTGCTCCAAATTTATTACTTTCAATATAAAAATATTTCACCAACTAAACACCTCCATATACATAATTTGCATATCGTAATGAAAAATGCCAACAATCAGCCCAAATTTATTTTAGGTTTGACTACTGTAGCACTTTTCGTTTGTATTTGCTAATTATTATCCCATCATGGACTAACTAGGCTCAAAAGATTTGTCTCGCACTTTTCAGTCAAACTGTGTAATTAGTTTTTTTGTTTACCTATATTTAATGCTCCATGCATACGTCAAAAAGATTTGATGTGACGGAAACAAGGCCTATGTATAAATTGTTTTATGGTAGTTCTACACTCTTCCAAAAATTTAACTTATTGCATTAAATAACTATTCATATAACTACTGAAATTTGGATTAGAAGTTATGAAAGAATGTCAAAAGTAGCATACCTATTAGTAGGGTCTTCCTGCCATTCCGTTGACACCTAAAACAGAGAAATTAATTCAAATATGAAATAGGTAGTGGCATAGTGTTTTTTTTTTTTTTTTTTTTTTTTTTTGTAAAAGGAAGGAATGATATTAAACAATTCAATATTTTGCATATGGACTGTATGCTGGGAGGACGCTGTACTATGTTTATGTTATTATATATAGGCTCCGCTGATTTGGATAGTGTGAAGATCAAGAATTGCAAGGAAGAAAACGACATGCCAAAAATATAATCCGGACATTTTTGGGTGTCAACACATAGTTTTCAATGCATGATCTTATAAGAGCTAACGGCAATTCAAAAATAAAATGGATGTTAAAATTGTGAGTGAATCGGATCAGAACTTGAACGGTAGAATTGCAAAATCGTAGAAGCGTATTAGGGCATATTTGGATCCATTATGACTAAAAATTAGCAGCTAAAATTAGTACCGGTGGATCCAAACATACAAGCTAAATATTACTTGGAGGTATGCTAACTATTAGTTCTATTAGAAGATTTAGAGTTTCTAATAGCGCTAATAGTTCACATACACCTTCAACTTACTATTCATTCACCTATTAGCTTTTTTTTTTTAACACTGGATCCAATTATATGCCCTTAAAACATTATAAAATTATAGATTTTATTTTGGAAAGTCTAAAAGTTAACACAAAAACTAGGATCACAAAGGGGTTGTATCATATATATCATAAAAATGAAATTTCAAATACTATGTGTGGCCGGTGCGGGCACAGTGTCACCACCAAATGGGGCATGGACACACCAGATAATAACCATCAGTCCAGCTGCCGCGGGCCAGAGGTACAGGGAAGGAATATGAGATGAGAGCTACTCCTGCGTGCAAATGACCTATTTCCATGGGGCCTACCAAGGATATGACTATGAGCTCCTCTCATTTCTATTGTCATCCCTGATTCGAAGCTACCGATCGACCAAAGGCATTATTCCTCTTCCTGTTAAGCAGATAGATAGATAGCTAGCTAGATAGATAGATAGATTCGGTATAATACTAATTACAAGAGCGAAATTACCTGAAAGCAGCGGCAGGGGCGGCAACCGCCATGTCGCGAGGTAGCCGTCCGAGACGAGTTGCTCGTATTTGCTAGCGTTCACCTTGCCAGGCAATCCAAGCACCGGGACCAAGGCAGTGATGGTGCAGCCTTCTAAAGAGTAGCTGCTTGCTGGCTCGTCGGGACGCCCATCGGCAGCACGGACAAACGTGTTGTTCTCGCATACCGTCGCCACAAGCCCCGCGCCTGACGGCGGTGGCTTGTGCAACTGTAGAAGATGAGCTTCTGATTGACGGGACTGGCCAAGAGCGGAGGAACAAGTTGGTTGAAGGTGTCGGCCGTCGGGATGTGGCACCCACCGGGCCAAGAGCTATTGAAATAACGACGCCGCAAGTGTGTATCGGCGACGAGCAAGGAGCGGTTGTGGTAAAAGATACTGAGGATCCACACGCTGAACTCGCTCTGATAGGATGCTAAGTATGGGATATTGTTAATGCAACTTGTTGGAAGTTTTGGACTTTTGGCCCAAAAATTCCCTAATAGAAATCCAAAGGCCCACTCACACATATATGGTATGGTGGGGGACTTTAGTCCCACATTGCTTATCTAGGAGGAGTGAGAGGAAAAGGAAGGAACACGCGCTCGCTCGCCTTGCCTCGCCCGGCGAAGTGCGCGGGCGCACGACATGCGCGTGAATGCTCCGGCAATTTCCCGCCCTCGTTTTTGGGTGTGCGGCTTCCTTTTGACATTTCATATTTTTGCAAGCATGGAGAAAATTGCGCTGTCTTATTTGGAAAGCAATTATTCTCGTATTATGGTAACTTCTGTAACGGCAGGTCAATTACCGTGATACTATGATTACGCGGCTAATAACTTTCCTTAGCTGCGGCGCGTGTATATATAGGGGCGAGACGTCGTCCCTCAACACTCAGAGAATTCATCTCTACCTGTGCCATCGTTCTGTGCTGCCGCTGTCTTCCCCATCCCGTCGCCGACGTGCCATCGACGCCGGGAGAGCAGGCTCCGAAGCCCTCGTCTCCTCGCGTCCCTGCACGGGGTAGGGGACGTATAAGGTTTTTGGGAAGCGCCGTCGCGACTGCTCGCTGAACGTCTTCTTCCCTCTTCGTCTTTGTCGCCGTTCGTGGATCTCCGCCGACGGTCTGCTTCGTCTACTTTGCACTGCCTAGCGCCGACAACCCCACTGTAAGAATGTCGATCCTCTACCTCGTGTTCTTGTTTTTTCTGTTACTAGCACTAGATCATATGTGTTTATTTTATATCGTAGTTCTAGTGATGGATCATATATCTTTGATACATGTTGTAGATCTTTTTCTAATTGTCGGAATTAATTTATGCGTCACTGAATTGCTTTTATTTCCAACACAACTAATCTGGAACCCAATCAAGCTGCCGCAGCTGATAGCCTCGACGCCGTCGTCCGGGATGAGCCCAAACGGGTAGGAGATGTTCACGTTGCCGCATGGCACGGGCAGGCAGTGCTCTCCTCCTTGCCCATCGTCTGCCACCGTAGGCATCATCATCAGTGGTAAGGACACTGACGACGAGACTAGGAAGGCGAGCAGCAATGAGGACAGAGCCATGGAAAGCTTAATTCGACGATGGCATTAGCAGGACGAACGTGGGTGAACTAACTGCTCACAGGCACTGGTGGTGGTGGCTGAGAGTAAATGGAAGGAGAGTCCGCGTCGTCGTGTGCGTATCGACGAAACTTTGACTGGGGGGACATTTCCGGTCGGGCCATCGTCGTCATCCACGGACGTACAGTACGGGGCAAGGCGACGACTGACTTGACCGCGGATGCGCGCTTCCCCGGTAAAGGCGGTAAAGGCACGCTCCGGCCGGCCGGCCAACGAGCCAACAGACGCTATGCCAACGGAGAGACCGTGAGACTAGCTAACAAGCACTAAAATTAAAAGTGGTCGACGCAATGCTCCAGATATGATTTTGGCTTGTAGTTCCAACCTGAATTTGTTATAGCAAAGCATAGGGGGTGTTTAGTTCCTAAAATTTTTCACCTTCACCTACACATGCATAAAGCAGTAAACATAGTTTAAACAAAAACTAATTGCATAGCTGTAAACAACGAGATAAATCTTTTGAGTCTAATTACATCATGATTAGCCGTAAGTGCTACAGTAACCCCACATGATTATCTTGAAATGCTACAATAATCACATGATTCGTCTCGCCGTTTCCAGGCGAGTTATGAATTTTTTTTAATTAGTGCCCAAAAATCTTTTTCAACATCCAGTCAAATGTGACACCCCAAAATTTTTTAACCCACCAACTAAACACCCCAATAACAAAGTAACAACAGCCTAGCTTGTCAAAGAATCTTGTCATGGTCTAGATATGAATTTGTTTCTTCCTAGAAGAAATCTCTTGGATTTTGCTGTTATCATTTGTATGCATCCATATATAGCTTCCGTATTAGGTCAAATTTGGAAAGTCCAATCCCTCCGACCTCCCATATGGGAGAAGCTCCTCGACGTCCAGCTCTATCCTGACCGGCCCAACCGCTTTGTCTGGTGATAGTCCGCGGACGGTCAGTACACTATCCGGTCGACCTACTGTGCATTCTTCTTGGGTTGGACAACGATGGCTAGGGCGAAGGAGCTTTTGGCGCGCCGCAGCACCGCCAAAGGTAAAGTTCTTCTTTTGGTTGGCTTTGCATGGCCGCCTCTTGATAGCAGAGCGCAGTATGCGCCATGGCCTTCAACCAAGTGCTGCCTGCGGGTTGTGCGACTAGCTCGACGAAACGATGGACCACCTCGACGAAACGACAGACCACCTCCTTTGCTCCTGCGCCTATGTACGTGAGGTCTGGTCCAGGCTACTGTTAGCCATGGGATCCATTGCCACCCCCTCAACAGGACTCCACTTTGTTGGACTGGTGGCCCTGTCTGAGAGGGCATCGATGCTACAGGCCATCTGGAGGAGCTTCGACTCTCTCGTCCTCCTAACCATATGGCTCATGTGGAAGGAACGAAATTGTCCCACCTTTGATCGCCGCCGACGCCGCGGCCCGAATTATCAATGGAGCGGAGGCTAACACCTGGGTCGCCGCTAGCTTCGGCATCCTGGCGTGAGCTGCATTGGGTCTCCACCTTGTCGCACAACTAGTTCTTTTTTAGTACGACCTCAACTTTCCACCACTTCTTGGTGATCATGTAATGTGTTTCCTCCAAGACGTTTATAGCTCCTCGTTGTGTACATCTTTGGATGGTGTAAAACTTCCTCTTCCACTTAATGAAGCACGCGCTCTTGCACGCTTTCAAAAAAAAAATCCCTCCGGATTCTAGACTTTTCCCCTAGTTTGATAATTCATGGGGATATCATTTTAATTATCATCTTAGTTTTTAGTATGGGTTTTTTTCATCTCTGGGTTCTGCTCCCTGCTTGCATCCAAAAGGGTCCTTAGAGGTATAATGCGTTCCATGTTTGTGTGAAATGTTATTTAATTATTTTGAGATAAATTTTTAAACCCTAAAAAGTTACACACAGAGGGAAGGAATCTTGTCGCGTTGAGCCAAAGCAACAGTTCAAATATCGCCATGACAAACTTTACTTGCGAATGGATTTTTTTTTTTTTGGCAAAACTCTGAATTGTACGTTTATGTCCACTTTAGATTGGCAAAACTTTCATGCAGTTCACAGGCACATAAACTGTAACCTGGATGCGAATGTTGATTTAGGAGTACACATTTGTGGTGGACAGAATATAATAACTGCTCTATTAATTTCACTTAAGTACAGTGGCTCTACTAATAGGTGACCTCTGGCATCAACATTACTAATATGTCATGATTTGCCTTGTTTATTGTACTAGCGATCTTGTAATAGAGTTGCACAAGTGTGTTTTCACGTAATTTACTTCGAGAAATAGCGAGGCGAATTTTAGCCAAAACTAAGGAATATATCTAGACTTACAATGTGAGATGAATAATTAGCAAAATCAGGGAACTTTCCAATTAACAAACAAACTAATTGTGTGCTTGGTGTTCAGTGATGCTTCGAGGAAAAAAAGCTAAAGTGGATTAAAATGTTAGCGTTCGTTTTTATGTTTTGAGTTGGAACAGTTGCTTCAGGTTTTTTTTTTTTAATTTATTTATTTTTTTTACGTAACTGAGATTTTTTCGCAACCTTCAAAACCATAGGCTAGAAGAGTAGTAGTTAATCTTCTTTCAATTATTATTGGTATGTAAGCATGTTCCAAGAGCGAAGTTACCTGGCAGCGGCGTCGGCAGCCGCGGCGGCGCCGGCTGCCATGTCGCGAGGAAGCCATTCCTGACGAGTTGCTCGTAGTTGTCTGCGTTCACCACCTTGCCAGGCACTCCAAGCACCGGCACCAAGGCAGCGGTGCAGCCTTCTAAAAAGTAGTTGCTTGCTGGCTCGTCGGAACTTCCATTGGCAGCACGAACAAACGTGTTGTGGCACACTGTCTCCACAAGGTCCAGACCACTTGGCGACGGTGGCTCAGTGCAGTTGTAGAAGATGAGGTTCTGATTCTCGGAGCTGATCGAGAACGGATTAACAAGTCGGGAAGAGGTGTTGACCGTGGGAATTTGGCACCCGAAGGGACTAGACCTATTGAAATATGGGCGCCGTGGGTGTGTATCGGCGACGAGCAAGGAGCGGTTGTCGTAAAAGATGTTGAGGATGCGCATGTTGAGCTCGCTCAGGAAGGATCCGAAGTATGTGATGTTTTCAAGGCAAAGAACCTGGAACCCCATCCCGCCGCCGCAGTTGGTCTGCACGTCATAATTTGGGATGAGCCCAAACGGGTAGGAGATGTTCACGTTGCCGCATAGCACGGGCGGACAGTGCTCTGCTCCTTCCCGGTCTGCTGCCGGCAATGGTAAGCATAAGGCCAGCCACACCGACGACGAGACTAGGAACAGCAGCAGCGAGGATCGAGCCATGGAAAAAGTTACCAAGATGGCATTAGCAGGACGAACAGAAGGGTGAGCCGCTCTAGAAAAATGCCGGAGTGGCGATTGCCCACACGGTAAAGTGAGTCCGCGTGCCCCTGTATAGACTGTAGACTTTCGGCAGAACCATTCATCTGCGCTTGGGAATTTCCGAGTTGCCCGATGGAATATTGCGACGACTGTGGCGAGTCATTGGCGTGGTGACCGGAACAGAACGCTTGGTGGATGGCAAAAAAGGAACAGGGACAGGGAGGACTTGCTAACTGACCAAGCCGTCAGAGCGGTGGAAGCACTAGAATGAAAGTCCTGCAGGAAGGATGTTGCATTGGCGGACCCCTATATTTGTCTCCGAGTTGACCGTCACGGTCCACCAGTTGGTCTTCATGTCAGTTGTCAGATGGTGTTGACACCCAAAAATGGCGTGGTCTAAGTCACGGTAAAAATCCAGACTTAGCCATATTTTCGAGGGGCTAACCCACCGCAAAATTCCAGACTTAGCCAGCCCCACCGCAAAATTCCAGACTTAGCCATATTTTGGAGGTCCAAGTCACCGCAAATTTCGGACTTAGTTAAATTCTTGAAGAGGTTAGAAAAAGGCTCTCTGGAATGCGACCGGACTCACTGACGCGTCCGGTCCAGAGTCCGGTCCTAGCGTCCGGTCAAGATCGAACCTCACGATCGGTTTGCAGACCTTTCTGTTAAAACGATCGGAAGCAGTGACCGGTGCGTCCGGTCAAACCCGCCTCGCGAGTCCGGTCGGGCAGCTGGAAACAGGCTGATTTTGGGCGTCGATCGGACGCGACTCATGGGTCCGGTCCAGCGTCCGGTCCCAGGATCCGGTCGGATCGCGCGTCGCGAACCGGCTGCAAACCTTACTGGAATTTTGATCGGACCCATCGATCGGGCGCCCGGTCAAGACCGATCGCGGCGTCCGGTCACCCGGCGCGCAGGCCCGTGTTCCGACGAGATCCGAACCGATTTGTTTCCAATCGTGTTTAGGTCGTTTTTGATGCTTGGAAACGCCCAAGGACGGTTTCCTAAAAGGATAGGACCACCCTCCTCTATATAATAAAAAGAGGTTCATGGCCGATTTGATCCCATCTACATCCAATCGTTATACACAACATATCTCTCAACTTTTTATCTCTTCCAAACCCTAAACTTGTTGTTCGACGACGAACTCCGTGTCTCCTCCGCCGGCGTTCTAGGCGCATCCGCTGCTCCTAGGACAACCCTTGTGCGCGTCTCCCGACGGGTCTTCCCGGAGGTGCGTTTGAAGGTCTTCCAGCCGTCACCGAGCTCACGTTGCCCCTACCGATCCCTAGATCGGTTTGGGTGATCACGCTGCGGTGTTCGCTGCTATTAGGTTGTTTAGCAACCTTCGTGGGCGTCCAAGGCCCTCTTGGTGTGTTGGTGCGAAGCCCTAAATTCGCGTCAACAGACACATTCTAACGTCCCTCCGACCGGCTTGTGTACATGTAGCAGCCCAAATGGCAGAGCCAGGATAAAAATTTAGCTATGACGAACTAATTATTTCCGATTTATAAAAAATGCTTATATGCTAATAAACATAGATATATATGTATATATAAGTTCACTAGAGACAAGCTGGAAGTCACAATTATTTGAATGAACATACCGTGCAAGCACTAAGTGCGGCGATGTGGCTGAGGAAGATTCATCCTTCAATGTTTCAAAGCTTGAAAGCGCTTCATGATTTTATCATTATCAAGGCTTTTAAATATCTCCTTCTCGGTATAGCATATCATTAAATGATTGAGCCAATCATTGTCCATCTTAATGCGATGCGCGGTCTTGATAATTTTCATAATCGAAAAGACTCTTTCCACAGATCTTTGTTGTCTTTGGAAGGAGCAAAGTGCAAGCTCAATTAGACGATAGACCAAATGAAATATCTCATGCATTTTAGTTTTCAACCATCTTCACCAACAAACTCCCAAAATCATTGCAATCAACAAAATCATCAACTCTTTTAACATGAAGAATAAAGGTTTCAAGTTGATCCCTAATATTCGAAAGATCATTAGTGGAGAAGTCTCGCATCATAGATCCCCATAAGCTTGACAAGTTTGTCCACATTGAACTTAGAGAAAGAGTCCCTTGGATCAAGATAGGAGAAACATACAAGTAACTCAGAAGAAATTTCATTGAAGCGATGGTTCATCTCTGTGTTTATGGCATCTATAGCAGCATAGAAGGTGTCAACACGATAATGGTGTTCTTCAGTGGCCATTATACCATTATCCTGGCTGAACTCTTTGATAACATTACCTTCTTCCTGTTGCAAATCTTTTTTTCTTGCGGTGCTTGTTCAGTTTGTGCTTGCGGGGGCTATTTCAATTTGTGCTTCTTGTATTGGTGCTTCTATTTCATTACCATCTAGATTGTTGCCAGCATTGTATTTGAACTATTCTTGCCCAGAAACAGGACTAAAAAAACTCTTGATGCTTACAACCAACAAGGATTAGACAAAACACATCTATTAAAATTATGCAAACATAGATTAATTAATTGATTACTCATTACTTGAACAAATTTTCTCAGTTTCTCACCTTTCATTTTTTTCCCAACTCCACGTGAATCTGCAGTAGACCGCCGACGACGGTCTTGCTGTTGACCTTGATCTTGATCTCCGTCTTCATCTATCTCCATCAAGGATGGCGAGCAGTCTGATCGGTGGAGCACGGAGGACGGGAGGCGGCAGGGCCGGCAGCAGGCGAGTCTGATCGGTGGAGCGCGGTCGCGTGGAGGATGGGAGGCGGCAGGGCCGACAGCAGGCGAGGCAGGCGGCGACGGGCGAAGTCGCGACTCGCGAATGAAAAGGAACCCCGCGCCGCTTACAATTGCAATTTGGAACACCGAACACAGACAGAAGTCTGATCGTCCGCCAGGCCCAGGCATCGTACACGGTACACAGAAGTCTGATTGCATCGTGAGCCATCTAATCCATCCATCCGCTTGTGGGCCGACTCAGTTAGGACAGGAAGGCCGGTAAACATAAAAGGAAAAATTCCATCTGTTTGAGATTTTTTTTGTTGCCGGCAGCAGCTATGGCGGCCGCCATGGCTCGCCACATAAGTGGCTCCGCCACTGGCAGCCGAAAGCTTTGACTGGATTGTGAGCCCAATGGACAGGGCGAAGCGACGACATTCGCGGCTCGCGAGCCACCATGTGCCTCGATAGTGGTTTGTCATGGAAAGCTGGATGGGCGGCCACATAAGATGTGGAAAGGCCGTGTTTGGTTGAGCTGATCCGAACAAGATCTGGATAAAGCCAATGAAAATGTTTTACACGGTCAAGTGAAGCCTGACGTCCATTAAAAAAAAACATTGCAAGCGTGTTGCTAACATTTACTCCAGAGTCTTCTGTTCAGTAAAGCACATGACAGAGCTAGCTCTCCATGCGCCACACAAACTAGCGTCCAGGCTGAGGAAGAGTGGCCAGTGGCCGGCGGCCTCACCAAGTCTGGAAGGAAGTCACAATCGTGACTTTGCTTTAGGCAGGCCGCGTTTTGGGGCATAGAAGATACATTTGACTGATTTTCTAATTCAAACAAAGACCAAAATTATTATATATACCTAGGATACTTAGTAAATTCTTGTGTATTATTTTTGATAAAATATTCGTGCTGAACAAACAATACAAAAACAGTGTTGATCTCTTTCAATAGGTCTTAGGGGTAAAAAAGTCATTTCACGTACCACTTAACACCGTTAAGGCCCAAAACTGACGGAAGGGCCAAGAAAATAAGCAAAACTTAAATGTAGGCCAAATAAGCAAATTCTCATGATGGGGGTGGAGCGGGTCGATCCACATGATCATCGAACCGACCCAAAAATTAGAATTAAATGGGCCCCTAATGCAATTCGTAACATGACAGAGGAGCAATGGCTATCAACTATCCGAACCGATGGATCGAGTGGGTCGAACCCTTCTAACACACCGCTGCTGCCGCCACCGCAAGCTGCTCGATCTCGCGACAGCGCGCTTGCGCGCGCCCATCTGCTGCATTCGCGGCGTTTGCGGCGGACGTTCTCGCCGCTGTACCTTGCGCCGCACAAGCGGTGCGATCGTGAGGTCCAGTTCCTCAACATCAACTGGGTCTAGCCCGTACGTGGCTGGGCAAGTACACGCCACGCGCTGTGGCGGCTGTCCAGGTACACCGTGGTGAACCTGGACGGCGACGCGCCACGCCCGTGCTTCCCCGCCTGATCCGTGGGGCGGCGGAGCCCGCGGTTCCTGAACCAGGACGAGACGGTGCGGGCGGCTGTCACACCCTAAAATTCCCATTTTAGGATGTGACGTAGAAAACACTAAATAACAACAAATGATTTTATTATTTCCTAAAATTTATAAACTTTAGTTAAGTTGCTAATATTCTAGATGGTGTGAAATGCGGATTTCTAAAACTTATGCAACTCAATTTAATGGTTTGTTGCATTCATGCCTTTGCACAGTGTTTATGGTTGAAAAATGAATTTAAATGTTTTCAAGATGCGCTTAAGGTTTGATCCCAATCTCATCATTGCCGACATCCTACTTATATCCTAGCTAACCCACATTTTATCTTTCTCTTCCTTCTCTTTGTCGACAATGGACTTAGTGCTTTATCTGTTCCTCTTGCTTTTGTGTCAAGCACAAGTCAGCCCAACATCTCTCTTCCCTTCTCTAACTCTCACTATTGATGTACAGCTTAAAGAATCAGCATTCTCTTGGCCGGCCACATCCACCTGCTGCATGTTCTCACGCCCCTTTCTCTTTCCCCTCATGCAAATAGCAGCAACGTACAATACTCCTTAATCACATAGCCCCACTTGTCTCCTCTTCAATTGCTAAGAAAATAAACATGCTCCTCCCTCTTCTTCATTTGATCAGCACACTCTCTCTTTCCATTGCGCAATTCCCTTCTCTGTTCTCTCCTTTATGTTTATGCATGCACCCATCCAAAAATAGCAACCAATTCTTTGCAAGAATAGATGGACAAGTTCCTCTCTGCCACCTAATCGCTCTCTCTCTCTCTACTTCTTGCTGCCGCACAATCCTTTTCCCCCATGCAAAAATTATACCAGCAGTGGTAATTCTCCTCCCATATTTTCCTTGGCCTTCCTCCTTGCATGCCCTCTTTAATCTCTCCATCAATCACACGTTACAGCTTTGATGCTGAGGAAACAACAGCCAGCCATGCATCTTCCCATCTCCCTCTGCAGATTAGATGCGCCTCCTCTCCTCCCCATATGTCACGCCTCCTCTACATCTCCTACCTCCCTTCCTCTGGTGTTCCTCCACCAAAATGAAGTCTCGATGCCACCATGAATCAATTTTGCCACAGCAATCCAAATCCCGATCACTAGAGGATTTGTTTGGAGAGAGACGTCGTCGCCGCCTCTTCTGTACAGCCATGGTGAGGTCGCCCCTCCCCATCTCATCTCTGATTTTTCAGTCCATGCCCCTCCCCCATCTCATCTCTTGATTTTCCTTCACACGTCTCAGATCATCCCCGAGGAGAACCGCAGCAGCCCGTCGATCGCCATACCCATGGTGCTGCCACCGTTGCTGACCCTCACAGCAGTAAGGACGCCCCTCCCTCTCTCCTCTCTGATCTTGATGCTCTTTCCTCTCTCATCGATCTCTCGTGTGGTGCAGATCAGCTCCAATATAGAATTTGCACTGACTTGTTTATCATGGTCCCTATCGTCACCCTGTCATCGATTCCGACTGCCACTAATTTCATCCCCACCTGCAGCTAATCCCAATGTGAGGACTCAAATCACTCCCTCCTATTGTTTATATGTTACTCACTGTAGGATACATGTCATAATCTACGCTTGGTTAAATCCCGACGAAGTTTCGACACAATCATGTCTCTGTCCTTTGCAAACAGCAGCACTGCTGCTTGTTGCCATCCGTGTTCCCAGTGATCTAGCGCCTCTGTCATCGAGCTAATTGATCATGATGTAGTTCCTGTAGTTGCACATGTATCTGCAAAACGGTTTTGCCAAACAATCCAAGAGCAAAGAGATATCCTCGGTTTTGTGCTTGCTGCCCCTGCTGCCTCACAGCTGCACCGCTGCTGTTGCCAAGCGCGTTCCCAGCAATCCACACCTCCGTTTTGCAATGACTTGGATACACATATGTATAATATACCTGCACACACCTCAGAGAAATCTTGAGTCCATAGGATCCAAGATCAAAGAGATATCGCCCATTTTTGTGTTCGTTGTTACTGCTGTCCTGACAGCTTGCATCTCTAAATGGCATCGACGTTCCCCACAAATCCGAAGCCCAAATCACCAATCCCTTAAATCTACATGTTCATTATATCTCTGCACATGATTCCAAAAGTTGCTTTGTATACACAAACAAAGATGGCCGAGATATCGATGCCATAGCAACTGCTACCCCTGCTGTCCAAACAGCAGAGCCACCCTGTTTTTGCAATCGCGTTCCCCGCTAAACTGCTGCATAAATCACTGAGCCCTCCTACTACAATGTGTATTTCTTAGTTGCACAACATCCTACCAAGTTTGAATCCCATAAGTTAAGTATGGACCTGCCCTTTCATGGTCACAATCATCGGTACCCACCGCTGTTCGCCACCGGGTATGCTCAACCAGTGCACTAATCACCATATCATGTTTCTCTTCGATCTAGCATTTATCTTAGTACAGCCACTTGTCGAAATATATTCCCTGTGTCCACTACATAAATCCACAGTCATATACATTTCATATGTATACCTATGTTCTATGTGAATCTTTCCAAAATAGCACTTATCGATCATGTTTATTCCATCCCTATTGTTCATCAAAACTTCTAGCTTCTACCTTCGATCTTTCATGTCTTCTAAACCATAGATTTGTTTAGTTCTTTTTGCACTCAGCGAACGTAGGTACAAGCCTTACGTGTTTTAAAAGCTTTGCCTTATTTATATGTATACTGAATGATGTATTGCTTCTAGGTTGTCTATGATGGTTGTGATGATTGTTGCGATCGTTAGAAGAGGCTATACAAGGATGATCCAGAAGGAAAGTTGGACAAGTTTCAGCACTATTTGAGGCAAGTATAGTTTTGGGATATGTTAGCTTTTAAACCATGATCATATGACTTGATTAATGTTTATGCATTGGACGTTAAATGTGAATTGTTTAGCAACATGTGGAATTGTCTGTATTAGCGTCTCCGGGAAAACAGTACAACTGTGAGGGCTAATGGGCTCTGGTTTTAGTTCAGTATGAGGACCTTGTTTAACTTGTTAGTGGTTACCGAAAGGCGTTAGGGTAAAACAGATTTGTGGATCCCCGTGGAGGGTTGTATCACACCGGGATTTGCCGCACCCGTGGACCGCTGCGGTGTGTCGCGCGGATTGACGGAAGATACCTAGCGGCCCTAACATGTTAGATGAACCTTTGAAAGACTTCATAGTGAACCCTGCTGACCGTCCTAGGAAGAGGGTCAAGAGGTCGACGGGCCTCACATGTAGGGCAATTCACGGCTCACGGTGAAAGTGTACACCCCTTGCGAGTAAAAAGCGATATATCGGCCGTGCTCACGGTCATGAGCGGCCTTGGAACCTTTGCATTAAAGATGATGACCTATGTTTGTTTAACATCTCATAATTTATCGTTTATGCTTTACATTATTATGTTATTATGATCATGGGTTTTGGGTAAGATATTGCCTTGCTATATTTGCTGAGTTTGACATGGACTCACTCTTGCAATTTCCCCAACTCGGTCTGTTGGCAAAAGTCACATGGAGAATGGATGAAGATTCTAGTTCTTGGCATACGGAGCCCCAGTCAACTGTCCCTGAAGATAATGGAGCACAAGAAGTTTAGCAACCGTTCTGCGTTACTCTGATAAATTGTGAGTGTTTGTTTAGTTATATTTACGCTTTAAGGCATTGTTTTCTGATATTTATTTGTTCTATGTTATATGTGTGGACTTCCTGGGCACACATATGGCGAGTCTGGTCTTCCTCGGAAAACCAGGCGTGACAGCGGCGGGGTTCGAGGTCACGGTGGACGGATCTGCCGATGGACGCGGCCGTGTGTCACGAGCAGGCGCGGGTGGTGAACTCGTTCGATGTGATTGTGGGCGTCCACGGCGCCGAGGTGACGAACCAGGTGTTCATGATGCCCGGCGGGGTGCTCGCCCAGGTGGTGCCGTGGGGAAGCTGGACCTGATGGCCAGGATCGAAGCGAGCCGGCGGTGGACATGGGCCAGCGATCCATAATATCCATAGGGGCTCCATTGGTTCAACGACTCATAAAAAGGAGCATCCGGTGCTCCTGCGCTAATGAAATGGATTTGGATCAGTTACGGTTGGCTCCATGGAGCAACCATGCCCATCGTGAGCAAATTCGTAAAAAAAGGGCAAAAAAAACTAAAAGCAACTTTAAATAGGGTCAAGAAAATAATTTGCTCTACGGTTTGCAAGGACTCGGGCCAAACCGCAAAGGCGATGGACTCCGATGCCCAATATCTACCACCAAGCCACTGTACTTGCCGGGCAGTGGTGAACAGAAACACCCACATAAGTGAAAGAGACAGTATAGCAATATGTAACTAACAAACCAAAAATATAAATATGTTATGACTTATGAGTATGTCAAGTATCTTATGCATACTTGGCTAGTTTAACTTCACCTTATCTGGCTTTCATGTTTACGACTTTGAATGAAAGGTGATACCATCGTAGGCCTGTAGCCTTTTGTTTTGAAACAAACATCATAGTAACTTAACATTTCAAAACCTCTCATATACAGAGACATACACAAGTTTAACGCCTAATTCCAATGCTATAAGGTTACCATTTCAGAGTTGTTAGCAATGGTAAACGTCATAAAATTTTTGAATTCAAAGCACTTATCCCTTCATAGTTAGCACATCATTATAGAAACTTGTGTTTTGGTACCACTGCTTGTGCTCATATTTTCTTCATTGAAATTGTAAGCCGGATCTTCACTGCAAAAAAGAATGAAAAGTTTTCGCGTCAGTTTTAATGTAAATGGTATTAAACGGTTGTAAAAATATGTATCTTAAATGTTAATATCTTACAGTATTTGACTAAAGTTTTGCCTTGGTGGCATGTCTAGTTCATCCGAACCTCTTTCAAACATTTCCAAGACCTTTCCTATGGTAGGGCGATGCACGGTAATATTTGGATGCACCACAGGCCAATCACACTCATCTTTTTGCGATCCCTTCATTTCCACGTGTGACTTCACATTCTTGTAATCCATCATCTTGGCCAAAGTGGTCATAAATCCAATGTGGAAAATACTTTTTGACTTGACTCTTGAGCCCCGGATTTAACATTTTTTCGCCTCCAACCATCTCTAGTAACATCATTCCATAGCTATAAACATCTGATTTTGTTGACACAACTCCGAAGGTTCGAGAGTGCACTTCGGGAGCAATAAAGCCAACTGTTCCTCTAGCACCGGTCATAGAAAGTTTGCTCTCCTTGGTACGGCACAACTTGGCCAAACCAAAATCAGCAATTTTGGGGTGAAAATCCTCATCAAGAAGTATGTTTTGAGGCTTGATATCGAAATGGACTATGCGTGTATTACAGCTATGGTGCAAGTATTCTAACCCTCGAGCAATTCCAACAGCTATCGTATAAAGTTTATCCCATCCCAAAACTGCCTTGGGATTCTCCGAGTATATATACTTATCCAAGGAACCATTGGGCATATACTCATATATGAGGGCCCTCTTTGAGCCTTCAAACAAAATCCAAATAAGCTAACAATATTAATGTGAGATGTCCCGCCAATACTCATGACCTCATTCACAAAATCCTCACCGTCACCTTTTGAGGCATGCAGGAATTTCACAGCAACTAGACGTCCATCATCTAGCCTTCCTTTGAAAACCATGCCATAACCACCTTCGCCAAGCTTATTATTAAGGGATGATGTTATCTTTGTTAGTTCGGAGTACTTGTATCTTTTTGGAGCTAGTGATCCATGTGCCGATATTAGGGCCTCAATGTTCTCTTCTATGGTATTGCTGGTCTTCTTGCAAAGGAAAAACCTTAGTTTTTGCCTATGCCATACCAACACATATAAATTTTTTTTTTTGAAAGCAAACGGGGGAGAGCTTCCCCACCTTAACCTTTCATTACCAAATAAAAGTACAAGCATCAGTCTGAAATATTACAGGAAAGAAGATAAATGGTAGGAGCAAGCTTGCAGCTACTGAAATTGAAACTGAAATTAAAAGTAGATGTTATTTTCTTCTCACAAAACAATGAGGTCTAATATTATGTGCATTCAGACTTAGAGGGACGCAAACAATTTAAATTGCAAATGTGAAAATAGATCACATATTTTAATCCAGATTATGTAGTTTTATAGTGAAAGCTATAAATTGTGGGCTGCTTGTGTTCGAATTTTTCATTACAGTATGTATGTGCAAAATATATGTATATATCTGAGAAGTTTTATAGTATTTTTCTAAGATCTTCCAAGTTCCAATAATGAAACTAAAATTAATTTAATACATTAATAAAACTATATATAACTAGTGAAATTTGAAAGAATGTCAAAAGTAGCATACCTATTAGTGCTATCTTCCTGCCATTCCCGTTGACACCTAAAATAGCATGGAAATTGATTTTAAAATGAAATAATTAGTGATATAATTATTTCTCTTGTAAAATGAAGGAATGATATTATACGATTCAATATTTTTGCATATGGAATTTGAAGCATGCAACTCCCTTTATGCTGAATTCCACTATATGCTAGTCTAAAGTTGATCGCTGTATGCTGGGAGGACGTTGGCCCGCTGGTTTGATAGGTTTCGAAGAACAAAACGGATATCACGGAATTGATATTTGAATCAAGTCACTGGTACTATGCCACTTGCATAGTTTTCAATACATGATCTAATAAGAGTTAATGGTAATTCACAAATAGGATGAGTAATAAAGCAAGCCATTGTTACTTTTGCTTGATCTCCATGTATTTTTGGGCTCCCTACTCTTGAAATGTGTGTTTGGGTGTCTTGACATCTCTTCCAGGCCAACTCTACTTCTACTTCTCGATTAGCAGACCAGTGCTATTTCCAAAAAAAAAAAAAAATGGTAAAAATTGCCATGAGTTTTTAATTTCCTGAACTCACCGCACTTGTCACCGGAGCAATCACAGGCAAACTTCCTGGCCTTGTCGCCATAGTACCTACATACCCCGCCGCTTGCCATGCACTTGGGACAATCGTCTGGCCCCGCTTCCCACTCCACGAGGAGCCCATTATTCATGCCGGCGATGTAGTCATCCCCATTTCCATGGGGAGCCCCGAGAACCGGCACGACAGTGAAGAGGCAGCCCGGCGGGATCCCTCCCCTGGATGCCGTGGCTTGAGAAATTCCTGCCGTCGCCAAGCCGGACGAAGGAACTGTTAGGTGTGTCATCAAAAAGTGTTATTCAGGCCAGCTTGGGCGCGGATAGCAATTGTTTGGTTGTAATTTTTGGACTGGGCCTAGCTAGGTGGGGAAGAGATGAGGGCGTCCGTACCGAAACGAGAAGGCTCAACGAGGAAGACCAATTCGGTCTTCTCCCCTTATCCGGGTTGCAGCCTTCTCCCCTCATCCGGGTTGCAGATGCATTGAATCCTGTGCAAAAGTAATTCCCCTCACCTCCTCCATCCTCACCGTTCGCAACGCTCCGTCTCCGGGTGGCTGAGGGTACGTCAGAACACGGGCGGGTGGCTGAGGACGCGGGTGGCTGGCCGTGGGCGCGGCGATGGCGGCGCGGGCACCGTCCGCCGCTGGCTCAGGCGCGGGCGCGGGCGCGGCCACGGCGGCGCGTACGCGAGCGCGAGCGCGGCGGCACGGGGCGCGAGCGTGGCCACGGGACGTGGGCGCGGGCGCGGCGGCACGGTGCGCGAGCGTGGCCACGGGACACGAGCGCGGCAGCACGGGGCGCAGGCGCGAGCGCGGCCACGGGACGCGAGCACGGCGGCACGGGGCGCGGGCGCGGTGGCACCGTCGGCGGCGTCGGCAGCCGTGAGGACACTTGCCCAGCTCCTCCACACTCGCCGCTCCTCTGGTTCATGGGCTTCGTCGATTGGAAGGTGGAACGCGGCGGGTGCGGCACCGGCGTCGCTGGAGAACGGCATGCCGTAGAGCGGGAGGTCACGTCGGGGCGTGCTGCTGTTCTTGCTTGTCGGCGTGGCTGCGGCTGGATATTTCCGTGCGTCTTGGTGTTCTTGCTTGATTGCCGTGCGTGCGTGCTTGCTGTGCGTGTGCGTGCTTGCTTGCTTGCTGTGCGTGTTCGTGCTTGCTGTACGTGTGTGTGCTTAATTGCTCTGCTTTATTTGACGCTCACCAAGTGTTCGACGAAATGACTGAAGGGTGGTAACCATACCAATTTAAAGAGGAGGTGACAGTATCAAAAACGAATCAGACAACCAAACACACTCTGAAGCTAGCTAGGCTAAGATGAGTATGCAACCAAACAATGGCATATTGGCTAGTTGTAGATAGGTTCACCCCTGGCCTGGTTGGGATAGCTAGGCTCTGGGGAAATCAAACCAAACACACCCGTTGTCGCCAAAGGCGGTTGTGAAACCCAACTCAGCCGACTCGGCCGGTTGGGAACCCGCCCGTGCACTCGCCAAGAAAGAGGAGCTCTTTGTTGATCTTGTTGAAGACGAATGCGGGGGACAAGAACCGAGATGTTCACCGCTATTTGGGCGGCCGTTGTCGAGCGGGAGGTTGTGGTCCACCACATGGAAGGATTTGTTCTTGGGGAAGATGTCGAGCACACCGTACGCTGGTACACGGATGCGGTCGAGGAACGCGCCCGCCTTTGTTGCATTTGAGCTTGAAGGACGGCGGCCGGCGGCTTGCCTGGGGCTCGTCCGGCCCGAACGGGTAGGTGATGTTGAGCCCCCAAAGATGCCTTGGGCGGCAGACACGGCGACTCTATCGCTTTCCTCGGCACCGGCGGTGGACCGGGAGGAGGAAGGAAGCGATTAGCAGCAGCTTGAGGATCGTATGCATGGCGGATTGGGGATGGAGGGGGTGGCGGGGGGCGCCCGCAAAGCGCAGAGTTGTTTGGATCTCGGAGTTCGGCCGGGATCGGCGGACATCTCCGCCGGAAGGGAATGGATCGAGGGACAACGGGACGGGCGAGTGGTGTTCAACCAACGACGACGACGGGAGAAAGGGCGGTGGCGAGTCTTTGACCGGTCAACGGTCGTGGTCCACGCCACGCGCTCGATATACGATTGCAGCCTTGCGGGATATCTCGTTAACTTCTGTGCTGCCGACTCCGACGGAAAAGTGGCGGCGGCCGGCCGCCGCGGTTAGGAACGACAACACGCGTTTCCCTAAACCTCCTATCGGGTAAACAAGCTGATTGGTGGTTTGGGCGGCTTATGTTCTTGCGTGGTGTGTCGCCGGCGTGTGAGTGCGGCGGCAAGGCGCCCGTCGGACTAGCCGTTGGCAACAAATTTCCAACGGGCCGGGCGGCCGGGCGCCGTGTCGTGCCGTGCTGGCCAGCGCCGCCGCCCGCCACGACTGTGGACACTTTTTTAAGAGCAAAGTGCCCTACGAATGCAGCTCTCTCTATGCTATAGTAATAGATCCAATTCAATTGCGAACTTACCCACCGGTGATGGTGATGGCGATGGCGGCGGCAGTTGCCATGTCAAGAGGTATCCGTCGCGGATGAACTCCTTGTAGTTTTGCTGGGTTCGCCTCGCCGGGGCCTCGCAAGCATCGGCACGACGGTAGCGCTGCGACCCTCCAAGAAGTAGCTGCCAGCACGCCGGGACTTTTGGTGACGCCAACGGCGTCTTGTTCCCCGAGATGCCGTGTCCACGAGCCTGCGGCTCCGCCGCCCCGCCTCCGTCGGCGGGCTCCACGCAGCCGTAGAAGATCGGGTTCTGGTTATTTGGGCTGATCGAGAATGGGAAGCCGAGCGTGGAGGAGCTGTTGTTGGTCGGGAGTGGCAGCCATTGTTGAGGCGGGGCTATTGAAGTCTTGCAGCTTGAGGACATCGGCGATGAGCAAGGAGGAGTTGTGGTAGAAGATGTCGAGAATCCGGGGCGAATATTGACTCGACCTCGACCCCCCGAAGTATGGGGCGTTGTGAGAGCAGAGAACACAGAACTGGAATTGGAACCCGATCACCCCACAGCTGCTCTCCGTTGCGTTGTCGGTGACGATCCCGAACGGGAAGGAGATGTTCACGCCACCACATACCGTGGGGAGCAGAGCTCTCCTCCTTGCCCGTCCGCTGCCGTCGTTGGCGCCGCTGTCGTGAGCATCACAGGCACGGACCACCACGCCCATGCCGTCCAGAGCGAGGAGACGAGAGAGAGCGACGACAAGAACGGAGCCACATCCATGGGAGCATCACAAGTGGTGAAGGTAATTCTGACTCAGAATCTATGATGGGAGATCGTGAGGAGTCGGAGACCAAGAGCAACAAGCTTGGAGCCATGGCCCTTGGGAATGGGAGCGTAACAAGGGTTCTATGATTGCAGTACAGAGGACGGGAGAGTTGAAGAATGACGAGTTCCACGGAAATAGGTGAAGGGGCATGATTCATCTGACCAGTAGTCTGTGGCATTCGTTAGTGGACTGTACGGCAAGAGTGGACTTGTCTGACTAGTGACTAATCCTTGACCACTGCATTTGGAGAAGAGCTTTCAGCACACAGCAAAGGTTGTGTAGGTATCTTCTCCAAAAACGACTTTTATGAATAGCGACGTGTTTGGATTTGAATTTTGAAAAATACTTTAAATCCTATATATTCAAATACTTGATGTTAAAATGGTGCTAAAGACACAAAGCTCTCATGAGCAAGATCAAATCTGTATAGGCAAAATGGTCATTCTATAGCTCAATTGACACCGTCGTATGTTCTTAATTAACAGAAAAGGAGCAAACTGAAAGTATGAAAGTATGAACTTATTAGTCCCAAAACAGAGTGAAAGTATGAACTTATTAGTCCCAAAACAGAAACAAGTGTTTAGCTTCTCTAGCGAATGCTTGTCGATCAGTGGCGCAGAGCGCAACTTACTGATCACGGCAAGGCCACCAAAGTTTCAGTTAAGTTATGTTTCAAAAAAAAAAAATCAGTTAAGTAGTCATATGGAGCACTAGCGAGAACAGTCATAGGCGATAGGCGAGAACAGTCCTTTCCGTCAAAAAAAAAAAAAAAAACAGTCATAGGCGAAAGAGGACCGGCGAGAGCTAAATAAATGGCAGGTCCAGGTGACGCTGACCAGACAGAGACCAGGCCCGGCTTGAGCACTCCACTGTGCTCCGGAACCACACACGCGTGTTTACCCGGGTTGCTGCGTGGCCGGTGCGTGTACGCACATTCTTGTCAAAGTCGTCAATGTCTTACTTGGACTCTCGAGAGCTTAGGTACATACTCAGCTAGATCAGCATATACAATTCAGTTCGCGGCTGTCAAATTTCAAAACGCTGATTTGGAGTGCGTGGGCACCACCCGAATGCAAATTCTTCATATGACTACTACTTCAGAACAGACTTTGGACGGCCGCAAGATTGCAGCAAAGGGGCTAGGAAAACAATTACTTTTGTTCCTTATGCGAAAGGAGTCTAGAGATAGAAACACACATATTCTTTGATTGCCCTTTCTGGAGATCAGTTTGACAAATAGTGACGTCTTGGTGCTCTGGTAATTGTCTGAGCCATCTCTGTGGCAAGAGCAAGTACTTCTAGAGGATTGGTTCAATCAAGCTTTGGGGGAAGGGGGCAAGAAAGACCACTCACTACTAATTCTAGCCCTATGGACTATCTGGAATGTGAGAAACGCGGTGATTTTCAGACAAGAACGAAAGACAGAGCAAGCTACACGTGAGCGGTCTCATACGTCGTCTCATGCATCGCTACGTAGGATTTTTGATGATGTGGAGGAAAGAGAAAGGTGAGAGAGAATAAGGTAGTTGCTTCGCGAAACAACTGCCTCATGAGCTAAAATTTAGGACTATGAGATAACTATTTTACCATTGTATAAGTTGTTGTCATCATGCACCTCACAATTCTATTTTTACTCTCTTCATAAATTAAGGAAATGCGAGTTGCTATAAGACAACTTAGAAAGACAAACATTGTACATATAGTCTATTATTTTTTTTAGAAAGGCGGCAAAAGATTTGCCGGATTTTTATTAGGCGGCAAAACATTGCACATATAGTCTATTAAGTCGTCTTAAATTACGTGACACTATATGAGACTATTTATGAGACAACACCAATGCACTTGCCCTAAAAGACACGGCGCAGCTGTGGTCTATGGCGTGGTGTCTATGTCTAAGGCCCCTTTTTCTTGTTCATATTTTTTTTTGTGAGTAATCACCTAGCTTTATTTGGCCTGACAAAGAGCCTAGGGCTGGCTGCAGAGTCGTGCTTCTATATATGCACATGCAGCACGCAGCCCGCCGGCCCGGCCCGAGCCCGCTTTTTGGCCCGGCCCGAGCCCGGCACGGCCCGGTTCCACCATGCCCGTGCCGGCCCGGCCCGGTGGGGCGTGTCGGGCCTGGGCCGCTCCCCCCTCGCTGCACGGCACGGCACGGTGAAATAAATAGGCCCGGTGCCGGCCCGGTCCACCCCGGCCTGCCAGCTTCCCCCCGCCCCCATATAAGCGCCGGCGTCCCCCTCCCATTCCATTCCACCCTAAACCCTAATTCCCACCCCACCCCGCCGGCTGGCGCCGCCCTCGCCGCCTCTCCCTCTCGCTTTGTAGATCCGCTCGATTCTTCTCGATCCGCCGCCGTTGCTTGCCTCCGACCGCCGCCGTTCGCCTCCGACGTCGCCCGTCGCAATCTCGACGCCTTCACCTCCCGGATCCGAGTTCGAAATCCCTCTTCCGTCTTCTCTTTCTCCCCCTCCCTCTCCCTCTCCTCTCTTTCTCCAATCAACATGTGAGTTCCGGAAGTTTCCTTCCTCGATCCGCCGCTCGTCGTTTGTCTAATCCTTTGCCTCTGGTTGTT
Organism: Hyparrhenia diplandra; assembly: GCA_015847255.1. Lineage (NCBI taxonomy): Eukaryota > Viridiplantae > Streptophyta > Magnoliopsida > Poales > Poaceae > Hyparrhenia > Hyparrhenia diplandra. Next base: position 465,438 of record JADLZK010009041.1, read on the forward strand.
TCGTTCCTCTCTCTATCCGTGCTCCTCTCATTCTCTGGTTGGTTTCTTGGCTTGACTTCCGCACCGGGCTCCGGTCCGTTGTACCTCCCCGGCTCCCTCTCCCCTCGCTCCGTTTCCTTCCTTCGATCCGCCGCCGTCGCCGCCGTTTGTCTAATCCTTTGCCTCCCTCTCGCTCTCGGGTTGTTTTTGCGGGTTTTGCTCGGTGGTCTCGACGCCGAGTCCTCCTCTCCGTGGAGTTGACATGGCCGTGCCACCCACCAAGCGACCGTTGAGGGCGGTGGTGGAGGTCTTGGTCGGCCACGGCCCAGCTCGCCCCCGCCCCCGCCCCTTCCGGATCTGCCGGCCTCGCCGGGTCGTCCGGATCACCGGGCTCGCTCGAAGTCCGGTGTTGGTGTGGCTAGTCACGCGCAACGCAGGCTCCGCCCCGACGACGGCAAGGACCCGGCCCCCAACACCGACGACGAGCTTGAAGCCGCGGCCGAGAACGAGCCGGCGACTTGGGCGAGGACGCCGCCTTTTTGTTCGGCATCGACGCCGGTGACGCTCCCGTTGGAGCACGCCAGAGCCCATCAATGTTGACGACGACGACGATCCCTCCGGTGACACTCAGCCCGGGGGGAGGTAAGAAGTCTAAGTGCTGGACATGGTTCCATGAGATTAAGGATCGAGAACAAGGTCCGTGTAGCTACCATCTCGTAGCACCGTGAGGCAGAAGTACCGCTAGATCCGCCGGGCACCGGGCATTTGATTAGGCATATGAAATCTCGCTTCGCTAAACGTGATCATGCTACTAAGACCCGTGCTAAACTTGCTTTGAATCCTCGATGGTTTGAAAAGCGGGTTTATGATCCTATGGTTGCTCGCATGGAGTTGTGCATTTTGATTGCTAGACTTGACCCGCCATTAGGGGTTGGTGCCACCCAAGCCCTGGGAAGATTACATTAAGCGTGCACATAATCCTCGTGTTTGAGGGTGTTTCTCGACCACCACCACTAGAGACATGGCTAAGCTTTTGAGCAAAGAACGTAGTGTGATTGTTAAGTCTTTGTTGCCCGATACATGTTCTCGTCTCTTTGACATCCGATATTTGGTCCGGTAATTCTAAGGAGGATTACATTTTGTTGTTGCTCATTATGTGAATGCTGATTGGGAACTACAAAAAAAGGTTATTGGTTTGAGGCTTATTGAGGCAAAGACATACCGGGTGCCAATATTGCTGATAGCATTTGTAATGTGGTTGAGGAGTTCAATTTGATGAATAAAGTGTTTGCTGTGACTTTAGATAATGAATCTTCTAATTCTAAGGCTTTTGAAACTCTTGCTCCTACATTCTTTGGCTATTTGGGTTCCTATCCCGCACCTACTCGTGATGATCCTAACAAAGTTAGGTACTTGCTTGTGCATCGGTGTGTTTGCCATGTTATTAATTTGATTGTTAAGTCTGGTTTGAAAAGGATTAAGTCTTATCTTGAGGATTTTAGAACTGCAATAAGCTTTTTAAATGCTTCTAATCAGAGAATTGCATTGTTTAAAAACTATTGTATTGCTAAGGGTGTTAGACCTAGAAAGTTTAAATTTGGACATGGATGTTAGATGGAACTCTACTTATTTGATGCTTAAATCTTTTCGACTAAAGATGAAAATATAGGCCAATATGTGTATAAGGAAGTTTTTTCTATGTTCATTAATTCAAACTATGAAAAGGTGCTTTTGACTCCTTTGCATTGGCATATTGTTGAACAGATAATGAGTTTCTGAAACTTTTTATGAGATCACCGTTCTTCTATCCGGTGTTTACTACCCTACTTCTCCGTTGGTTCTCGCATAGTATTCTTGACATTGCCGAGCTTTTGAAACAAGCTGAATCGATAATAATTTTAGAAGCATTGCATTACCTATGAAGCTTAAACTACTTAAGTATTGGGGAAAACCACCAATGTTGTTTTCTTTTGCTTTAGTTCTTGATCCTAGAGGTAAGTTGTCCTTGTTTGTATTCATTACTTGATCTTCTTGGTAAGGCCTTAGGAGTTAATTACAATGTCTACTATGGTGATGTGAAAGATGAATTGACTAGACTCTTTGGCAAGTATGTTGACAAATTTGGTGCAACAAAGAAGGTCTACTAGGGTTTGACAGACCTTCATATCCTCCCGGTAAGAGAAAACAGATCCACGGGAAGGCTCTTTGGTAATTCTGGTGCACCCGACTCATCTTTACAGATCTGTTATTAGTGAGCTCCGCACTTACTTAGACAAGGATTGCATCGACCGTCTTTCCAGAAAATTTTGATATCTTACTATGGTGGCGTGACCACAAGCAAACCTATCGTATCTTGTCTATTTTGGCCAAAGATATTATGTCTGTTCCTCGCATCTATTGTTTCCTCGGAGTCTTGTTTCAGCTTTTGGGTGTAGGATACTCGAAGACCGGCGGGCGGCGCTTGTTGCCGAGCATGTTGAGATGCTCATATGCATCAAGGATTGGGAGTGGGGAGCAAGGAGAGAACAAAGACACCGCTTCTTGAGGACTTCGACCTAGTGGCTAAGTTTGATAATATGTGGATTGATGATGTTGGCCAAGGAAGCGGCAAATGCGCCGGGCATCCCGGCACCAACAGTTCTGTTGGTGGCAACAGTTCTGTTGGTGGCTAGAAGAAGAAGAACAGCATATTGGAGGTAAAGACTTTCACTCTCTAGTCTCCATTCATTCATGATTCATTTGCTTTAGTTCATTCATAGACCAGAAACTGATCAGGTCATATTGCAGGGACTTTTGCTGGTGATTTTGGTCAATGGTCAGTGCTCAGTGGTTCACTTTTGCAGAAACTGATCAGTTCTTAGATAGTTGGATGTTGAACCTCATGTGATGTGAATCTGTGCTAAGTTTTGCTGGATGTTGCCACTGTGATGGCTATTGTAATAGGGCTAGATGATTGACAGTTTGAAACCTGTGAAATTTGAATACAATTTGAGCTGGGCTGTACTCTTTTCCTTTCTAGGGTTTCTCCCACAAGGGTGGGTTTACCTAGAAAGGTTTTTAATGAGGCAGCATTGCACTCCAGCTCTTTCTTTTGAAAACTTGTCTCATTTTCATTCTGTCATTTTGAATCATTGCCTGTCATTTTGAAAAACAGTTAAGTGTGAAGTCTATGTCTATTGTATTTGAAAAACTGTTTGCTGTGATGTTTTTTGAATTTCGGGCCATGGGCCGGCCCGGCCCGGTGAACAGTCCCGTGCTCACCGGGCGGCACGGCACGATTTTTCGGCCCGCGGGCCGTGCCGTGGGCCGTTGCCTCAGCACGATGGCACGCCAGGCACGGCATCGGCCGACGGCACGACGGCCCGACCCGTCGGCCAAGAAGACGCACGGCACGGCACGCCGAGCCAGCGGGCCGGGCCGGCACGCCCGATGCACATCTATACGCCGCTTCGGCGCGCATGAACTGTTCTCCCTCTCTTATATTTATCAATGAATGCCGGCATTGCCGGATCTTTAAAAAAAAAAGTCGTCAATGTCACGAAGACAATTGGAGGAGTGAATAATTTCTAAATCTAGCCTACGCAGGATATGGATATAAACCCAATAGTGGGCAGCGACAGCGTTAACGGGACGCCACCGCAGTCTGCATGATGCATTGATGCAACGGACCAGGAAATGAAGTCTCGTACTTCCTCTGTTCCAAATTAGGTCGTTTTTGGCTTTTCTAGATGTATTTGTTTTGTTATGCATCTAGACATAACAGATAACTAGGTGCATAAAGAAAAGCAATGTATCTAGAAAAGCCAAAGTAAACTATAATTTAGAACGTAGGTAGTAGCTAATAAACCAGCATGTGCCGGACAGCAGGAATCGGCCGGCGGCCGGCGTCCAAAAGTAAGACTCATCGGTGCATGTCGACCGGGCGCGCCTGCCGCCGGGGCAGAGGCACCAGAACTCCGCCGTAGAGTTGTCGTACCGGCACTGCCCGCCGGTGGCGCTGCACGCCCTGCAGTCGCCGACGCCGGCCGCCTCCCAGTCCAGGACGAACCCGTCCTTCAACAGCCGGCTGTAGTTGGCCGCCGTCATCACCGCCGCCTCCGACCCGAGCACAGGCATGTAGGCGAACTTGCATCCGCCCGACGCAGGCATGTAGGCGTACCCGCAATATATCCACGTCGCGATCGCCGCCGGTGGCCTGTCCCAGTAGTAGTTCCCACCGAGATACGCGTAGATGGGAGTGCTGCTGCACTTGGCAGTGGCGTTCGCGTACTCGGGGCCGCTCTGGGGGGCCGTGCCGTTGCAGCCGTAGAGGAAGCACAGCACACGGTTCTGTGGGCTAATATTGAACAGGGTGAGCGCGATGCTCGTGGACACGTTGAAGTCGATCTGGCACACGCCGTCGGCGCCGATAAGCCTGCCATGGCCGGCGACGAGGGAGTTTGTGGTGTAGTCGATGCCCAGGACGTGGATGGAGGAGCTCCTCGCGAGGCTACGCGGCCGTCGTGGGTGCACCAGACCTCGAAGCCCGGGTGGCCACAGCTGGGAGAAGGACGCGGATTGGTGCTGCTGCCGCTGCCGAGCCAGAACGGGTAGCTGAGGCTGAGGTTCCCGCATGCCGCCGGCTCGCAGTCGTCGGCGCTGGTGTGGTCATGGAATTGGAGAAGCGAGAAGACAACAAGACGGAGAAGCAGCAAGGTTGGGCGCATGTTAACTAGGGTGCAACGTATAGTAAACAGTATGCAATTTGTTAGCGCTGTATCAAAGTTTGTAAGCAAGAAAAGTTTGCTCGGGTGAGCCAGTGTCTAAAAAGTCTCCGCTTAGCAACGAACGAGTCCAAATGCACTCTGACTTGTCCCAAAAAAATAACATTGACTAGTCCAAATGCACTGTTATGCCTATTCCCTATTAGATTCTCGTTTGTCGGTGTTGAATTCTCAGTAAATGAGAGTGATGATCTTGTTACACTGGACCTGGACTTTCATTGTGGAACTTGGGGCCGAAGCCCTTACAGATAGGATATATTAAGACTTAAAAGTAGCGGATAAAAATAGGTTCATGAAACAAAAAACAAGAAACAGAGAAAATCAGCTCTAATCTATGAATTACACTATTGTTTGGATCCATTGTTCAAACTGAGGAGCAAGTCTTGTCTTGACTCTATGCAAGAGCAAGAGAGAAAAAGTTCTTCTAGCGTGCACCATGGTTGGTTGAATGCCTTTGAAGATCAGATCATTCCTGACTGTCCAAATTGTCCAGCAAATGAGCACTACTGTTGTCACGAAGAATTGAGAATGAAGTATGTGTTTGAGATAATTTGAGAGTTCTGGGAAAGTTTCATTAGAGGTATATCAATGTGTTTGTTGTTGAGCCACAAGAGTTTAATTTGTATGGATTTGAAGAGCTGAAGTTTGTTCCCCACTTATATCTCCAAGTGTCGTTGTTTTCTGTTAACTGAATACCGGACGGTACCTGCAGGAGGTTATGCATTTGGATGAGGCCTCTTCTCAAAGATGGAGATGAAAAGAGTTGTGAGAAGTTATCTTGAGATTCTGCTGCCTGTACTGTAATGGCTTTGTTTTTTGCGAACGAAAGAAGCTCTGGAGGCCTGGAACCGAGGTCTGTAACTGCTGACCATTCCAATTGTCCAGCCAGAACATTATACTGCTGCCATTCTGAATTTCTGAGGTTACTAACTCTTTGAAATTATATAGTGAATCAGTATATCAAACCAATAATCCAATACTGCAAAAATTGTATATGTAATAAAATAATCAGTTTAGCATTGCATACCCTATGGCTATGGCTTGTGCAATTTGCGTATCTGACTATGACTGTCCGTTTAACAAAGTTGTCTGCCTGTCCGTGGAGATCGGCAGATCGCAAATGGCACTACGGCAGATCACTGAACCAAATAACCAATCTATATTGGAATCCAAGAGTTTGGCATGAAAAAACGTGTGATAATTAAGGTATAGGGATTCAGATCGCAAACTATTCAGGATACCTGCTAGCCCGCTGGGGCGTTAGACAGATGGCTTCATGTTGCTCTGCGTTTGCCAAATTTGCGTTGTGGAAGACTGCTGACCGGAAGATATGGCCGTCCGTCGACTGGTGATCGATGTCGGGTGCCGGCCGCCCAGCAGGCAGATCTACGATGGCTGATGCGGTGATGCCGTTTGGCGATGGAATCGAATACGAATAGACAAAGAAGAAGAGACGCGGCATCGGAGCAGCTGAAACGATGCGATCGCGAGCAATTAATTAGCGAGTTGTTACTGTACCTATCAGATGCATTCAGACCTTCAGTGGAGTTAACAGGTGATGCTTAGTGGAAGGTTTAGTGGTTGTGGGACCCGCTGATGATGTGGCTTCACCACAGCCCAGAAAAATCCCCTAGTGGGGGTTCTCTTTACAGGGGTTATAGATTAGACTCACATACTCCTCTCACATTTTCTTGACTACGTGAAATAGTCTATTTATTTGCACGTAGCTAATGACTATTCTTTCGAATAAGTCTACTTTTCCTCCTCCAATTTTCACGTAAGTCTACTTTTCCTCCCTCAACTCAAAAAATCGGACAAATCACATCCCTCAACTTTTCAAACCATGCATTTTACCTCCCGGAGTGGTTTTGAAGCCAGTTTTGCTACAGGACAGCGGTTTTGTATTTTTCATTTTATTTATTTATTTTCAATTTGAATCTTTAAAAAATTATAGTAAATCATAGAAAATCATAAAATAAAAAATCTAATTTTGTTGGACTCCACATGAGTAGATCTACATAGTAAAACATATAATATGGTATGATTTAGTACAAAATTTTGGTATACTTTAGTAAAAAACCAATTATGGTATGCTTTAGTAAAAATCTTGTACTAAACCATACCATATTATATGTTCAGTGTGTAGATATGCTCAAGTGGAGTCTAATAAAATTGATTTTCTATTTTATGATTTTCTAGTGATTTACTATGATTTTTCAAAGATTCAGCCGAAATAAATAAATTGAAACAAAAGACAAAACCGCCGTTATCTGTAGCAAAACCGTTTCTTCATCAGAAGCAAAACTGCCTTCAAAAACCGCTCTAGGGAGGTACAATGCATGGTTTGAAAAGTTGAAGGAGCTGGTTTGTCCAGTTTTGAAGTTGAGGGAGGAAAAGTAAACTTTTTCGGAAAGTTGGGGGATGAAATGTAGACTTTTTCCCTATTCTTCTCATACTTTTTCCATGTCACGTCACATCTAGATAGTCAAACCAGATTCCTTTTCACGGACGATCGCGAAGTTAACTTAACTCGCGGTCGATCCGACCACTGGCATGCACTCTCCCTCCCGCATTCTCTTTTCTCTCGTTCTATTCTCTTTTCTCTATTTTTAGTCCGCATGTGCTTTTTCTCTTTTTTTACTCTGCATGTGATGATGTCAACGCCTGATGTAGGCGAAAAAAAAAGTAAAAACATTCTTTTAAAATTGGTATAATTCCTAAATGGTGCATCTGTTTTTTAATTCCGTCGCACCATTGTGTTCTACGTGACTAAAACGAATAAAACTAGATCCCACTCGAATATGTTTCAAGATTTTATTTTTTGATTTTTTCTACTAGCAAATTATGTATATTAACTTTCCTTTTCGTTTTTCTTTTCATTCTCTTTCTTCTGCTTAAGTTATGGTTTTTTTCACGATTTTTTTTTTTTTCGAGACATAAATCATTCAGGGACAGTGATATAGGGATAGTAATGGGTGGGGAGATCAAATAAAAGCAACTTTTATAATATTAGTCATGTACTTGTCTAACATATATGTATAACTTATATTATGTACTCGTCTAACATATACGTTGCTAACCCTCCTGGGCTCGCGCATCAAGCTTCGTCTCTGGCGCCCGGCCTGGCCGGGTTCGATATCAACTACGCGGTAAAAGTTAGGTGCTACATGTAAAAGTTATAAGTTATAATGTGAACTTTTATAACCAGTATAAGTTAGATGCTACATGTAAAAGTTATAAATTATAAGTTATACGTAACTTTTGTAACCAGTATAGTTAGGTGTTACATGTAAAAGTTATAAATTATAAGTTATACGTAACTTTTTGTAACCAGTATAAGTTAGATGCTATATGTAAAAGTTATAAGTTATAAGTTAGACGTAACTTTTATAACCAGTAAAAAGTTAGGTGCTACATGTAAAAGTTATAAGTTATACGTAACTTTTGTAACCAGTATAAGTTAGGTGTTACATGTATAACTTTTACATACCGCGAGTTAACTTAACTCGCGGTTAACATATGGTCGTGCGCGATTTAGTCACACCCATAGTCAAATAACTAACCATTGTGTACGTTCTTATCTGGCTAGTGTCCATGTAGTAGCCGAAAATGTCCATGTAGCAGCCGAAAACTTTGACTGGATTGTAATCCACGCATGCGAATATCGATTGCCATTTCCGAGGGCCCAGCCCAATTGACGGGGCGAAGCGACGACAGTCATCGAGCCATGACTAGCGTCCAGGCTCTGTGTTCTTCCTGATAACAACACATTAGCCCTTAGCCACCTTGCCAAGTAGCTAGTGACGTTCATCTGAAATTCGGAGTGCTTAAACTATTTCAACAATGTCACGAAGTGCGTGGAATTTTGTTATAAAATAGTAGAGTTGCGCAATTGGAGACAGCACAACGCAGCACATAGTTCGTGCACGATCATCAACCTCAGGCTCGTACGAGAAACCGGTGTGCAAGGACTCAAGCCAAACCGCACGGCGATGGAGTCTGATGCGCAATATCTACCACCAACACCAAGCCACTGTGCTTTGCCAGGATATGCACGGCAGTGGTGAACAGCAACACGCCCACATAATTAAGTGAAAGAGACAGTATAGCAATCTGTAACTAACAAAACAAGAATATAAATATGTTATGAGTATGTCAAGTATCTTATGCATATACTTGGCTAGTTTAACTTCGCCTTATCTGGCATTCATGTTTACGGCTTTGAATGAAAGGTGATACCGTCGTAGGCCTGTAGCCTTTTGTTTTGAAACAAACATCATAGTAACTTAACATTTCAAACCTCTCACATATAGAGACATACACAAGTTTAACGCCTAATTCCAATGCTATAAGGTTACCATTTCACAGAGTTGTTGGCAATGGTAAACGTCATAATTTTTTGAATTCAAAGCATTATCCCTTCATCGTTAGCACTTCACAATAGAAACTTGTGTTTTGGTACCACTGCTTGTGCTCATATTTTCTTCAATGAAATTGTAAGCCGGATTTTCACTGCAAAAGAATGATGAGTTTTTGTGTCAGTTTTACTATAAATGGTACTAAATGGTTGTAAAAATCCACAGATCTCAAATGTTAATATCTTGCAGTATTTGGCTGAAGTTTTGCCTTGGTGGCATGTCTAGTTCATCTGAACCTCTCTCAAACATTTCCATGACCTTTCCTATGGTAGGGCGATGCTCTGTAATATTTGGATGCACCACAAGCCAATCACACTCATCTTTTAGCGATCCCTTCATTTTCACGTGTGACTTCACATGCCTGTAATCCTTCATCTTGGTGAAAGTGGTCATAAATCCAATGTGGAAAATACTTTTGACTTGACTCTTGAGCCACCGATTTAACATTTTTTCTGCCTCCAACCATCTCTAGTAACATCATTCCATAGCTATAAACATCTGATTTTGTTGAAACAACTCCGAAGGTTCGAGAGTGCACTTCAGAGCAATAAAGCCAACTGTTCCTCGAGCACCAGTCATAGAAAGCTTGCTCTCCTTGGTACGACACAACTTGGCCAAACCAAAATCAGCAATTTTTGGGTGAAAATCCTCATCAAGAAGGATGTTTTGAGGCTTGATATCGAAATGGACTATGCGTGTATTACAACTATGGTGCAAGTATTCTAACCCTCGAGCAATTCCAACAGCTATCGTATAAAGCTTGTCCCATCCCAAAACTGCCTTGGGATTCTCAGAGTATATATACTTATCCAAGGAACCATTGGGCATATACTCATATATTAGTGCCCGTTTTGAACCTTCCAAGCAAAACCCAAATAAACTAACTATATTAACATGAGAGGTCCTGCCAATACTCATGACCTCGTTCACAAAATCCTCCCCTTCTCCTCTGGATTCATGTAAGAATTTCACGGCAACAAGACGACCGCCGTCTAGCCTTCCTTTGAAAACCATGCCATAACCACCTTCCCCAAGTTTATTATTAAGGGAAGATGTTATCTTTGTTGCTTCTGAGTACTTGTATCTTTTTGGTGCTAGAGTTCCGTGCAATAATATGAGGGCCTCAATGTTCCTTTCAGTGGCACTGGCAATCTTTTTGCATAGGAAAAAGTTTAGATTTGTCTTGCACTTATTTGGGTAATCTGAACACCCATTTGGAGCTCTATCTTGCTTCCTCTGTTTTCTCTTGTGCCCGACAAAAAAGAAGCACGCTATCAGTAGACAGCCGCCTCCTACTCCACATACTGCCAATATACAGTAGTGTAGCAAAATTAGCAAAATATGCAGTAACCAACTGATCCTAGAGATTGAACAACATAAGATGCTACAAATAAGTTCGGGTTGTATAGGAAATGAGACCCGATCTCTAGATATAGTAGATATGCAATGCAGCGTGAGGGTTGATACTCACCCATTCCAACTACCATATTTCTGTTGTTGCCTCCTCCTGCATAAGACGAGTAGCTGTGAATAGTTTGTTGATTTTTATATGTATATATTTTGTATTTTATATGTTAATCAAGAAAGTGAACTTATTAGCTATCAACTTAGGGTGGGATATTGTCGATGTTTTACGACCGAGAGCCTCGTCACGGGTGAACCGGGCAGTTTGTTCGGGCCTCGACGAACCTGGAGCCCGGGCGGTTTGTTGCGCAAACCGACATGGAGAGCGGGTTTTTATATGGTTCCGGCCCTCGATCAAGGATCGAGTAAAGACCTTTACGCCCGTCGGCGTGAGCCTGTTTTTGATTGATGGGGTTGGCCGGAAATCGGCCGTGAAGCTTACAGTTTTTGGTCGCGGGCCAAGCTCTTTGTTCTGTACGTGCGTACTCGCCCTCTCTCTACTAGGGGTGTTCCTTGGCACTTTTTTTATAGTCCAAGGGGCCAAGGAACTCGCTACGATCCTAGTCGGATACAGAGAGGGTTGTCCGTGAGAGGAACCGAACACCGAACTCTTTACAAGATAACCCGACTAGTGTTCTATCCTAGTTACAACAGAAGTCACCGTAGCTATGCTTCCATTGCCTTCGGGAGTTGTTTGTGGCCGCAGGTTTGGATAGAACCTCAAGCGCACAACTCGGTAGAGTTCTTTGGTGATCCCTGTATCCACAAGCCCCGAGCATCTCAAGGTCGAGTCTTGAGGGTTGCCTTGCTCTTCTCCGGTGAGGCCTTGATATGGTCTTCAAGATCATCTTACGGAGTGCAATTTTGAAAAAAAGTGTACCCGTAGGGTGTAGCCCCGAGCTTCTTGCTTTTTGGCACAAAGAGCCGGAAGGTCTTTGAGTTCTTCTCCTCCGTCTCCGGGTTATTTTCGCCGCCGGGGCTCTTCTTTCTTTGATAGGAGAGTTCTGCTTTCGCTAGCCCCGAGTGTCTCGGGTTTGAATCATGAGCCGCCGCTCTTCTCGGGTGCGATCTTGATGCGGTCCTTGTCGCTTCATACGGTATGCACTTTGCTGAAAAAGTGCACCCGTAGGGGTGTAGCCCCGAGCTTCTTGCTTTTTGGTGCAAAGAGCTGGAAGGTCTTTGAGTTCTTCTCCTCCGTCTTCGAAGTTATTCTCGCTCGTCGGAGCTCTTCGAAAAAATCTTGCCCCGGTATCCCAGAGTAGCCGAGCGCCTAAGAGCTCTTTTTGCAGATGGAGCTCTTAGAGGTTCTTCATTTTTCTCGATTTTGACCGTTTCTCTTTTTCCGTGCGATACACGGGAGTCACAAGGCTTTTTTATGCGCTCGTTTTTTTTCGAAATGTAAAGTGCATGGCGATCATTGCCATAAATTCCTTCCGCGTGATTTGAGGTGACCGCTCCTTTTTTGGTGGTTGCCTCGTCTTCGTGGACTTGGTCTATAGGCGGCCGGGTTCCGCCTATAAATGTGGCCCGCTTTTGCTTCAAATTGATGATCCGTAGTATCTTCTTTCTTCTCTCGCTTCTTCTTCCTCTAGACAGTCTCCTTCTCGTAGAGAAAAAGCTTCGTTTCAGCTTTGGATTCATGGCGTGCCTTTGAGTGAGTTGGATCAGCCCCGGACGCCTTCTTTAGCCTTCCGGGGTTCTTCGTGAGTGAGGGGATGTCTTGTGAAACGGAGTAGAAGGGGACTACTCGGGCGGTGGTTTCACTCTTTGACGTGGCTAGTGGTGGGAAAGGGATGCCTTGCGATCGAAGTTTTCCTTCGCTTCGCCGGCCCTATCCCACTTCGCTGGCCTCCTCAAGATGAGTGGGGCAGTCTACTTCCAGTTGCTCTTTAGCTTGAGGAGGGCTAAGGTGCTCTTCTTGGTCGAGTAGATTGATCCTCATAATGTCCATCGGCTCGAGTTTCTTGGAGAGGATAGCACCCGCCGCCTAGTTCAAGGGGGTTGTCTTTTCCCGCATTCTTGCCTTTGAGTCTTGAGGAACTGCCGCGTCCTGTACTCTTGTGGTACTTTGCTCCTTTCCGTGGTGTTGTGCCGGCGAGGGTTCTTTTTCCTAGGCCAGCTTTGGAACTCGTGGGTCCGTCGGTTCCCTCGCGGGTGTTCCGGGTTCTTCGGCCTTCTCGGGTACTTCGTGCCGATGCCGATTCCTCCGCGGGTCTTCTTAGCGCTTTGGTGCTTTGAGCTCCTGTGCAAGGGTCTTGACTTCTTGGTCAAGATATGGAGGGATCTTCTTCTTGGCGGTTGAAGTTAGCTTGGTGGAGTTTGGAAACAGGTCCTGGCGCTTCTATCTTCGTCGCTCCCGGACACGGACTCGCCGCCTTCTTCAAGTACTCTTCGAGTTGTTGGGCTTCCGCCTTCTTTTGTATCTTGTACTGGAGTTTGTTGGGCTCCCCTGTGCATCTGAGTCTTCTTTGTATCTTGTAGGAGTTGTTTCCCATGTAACTTGTAATCTTCAAGATGTTGAATAAAGAGATCCGTCCCTTTATCCTGTCTTGTACTTGTACTTTTGTATGACTCGACCGCCGTGCGGACTTGTTGCGATTTGTTGTCCTCCGCTGTCGTTTGTTGTCTTCCGAGTTCTTCTTTTCGGATGTCTTTGAAGCGACTTGCGCCTTTTAGAGTTCTTCTTTAGGCTTCCGGCTCTTATGTCCTTCATGTAGGTTCGCGACGAGTTGTTTGGAGTCCCTCGTAGTGACATCAGCGTTGTTCCGGTTGATGACCCAGCTTGCCTTTCTGTAGACTTTGCTGTTCATAGTGTTGAAGTCTTGCTTCGAGTTGCCAGGGTTGTTCTCCTGACTGGTCAGCTTGTCTTCTTGTAGATCTGCTGAGGGTAGCGTAGGTTCTTGTCCTTGTGCGTCTTTGGGTTGTTTCTCCCTTGACGTGTCGGCTAGTCTGCTCACAGGTCTTGCCGTAGTATGTTGGAGCTTTGCATCAGTGCTTCAGAGTTCTTTCTTCTGAAGGGATCAGCTTGCCTATTTCTGTAGACTTGGCTGGTGATAGTCCTGAAGTTCTCCTGAAATCCAGTACTGTCTTTCCTGGAGTGTCAACCCGCCTTTTCTGTAGACTTGGTTGGAGATATTTGCAGACTCTTGCTCTGGTTTGTCAGGATTGTTTTCTTCTGACAAATGACTTCTGTCTTCTTTCTGAGACTTGTCATGATGATTGGAGGCTTGTTCTTGAATTCCAGAGTTCTTCTTTCTGGAGTATCAGCTCGTCTTCTCTGTAGATTTGCTGATAATAGTTGTAGAGGCTTGCTCCTGGTCTTCAGAGTTGTTCTTCTGAACATTCAGCTCATCCTTTCTGTAGGTTTGCTGAGAGTAGTTGTGGAGTCTTGCTCCTGGTCTTCAGAGTTGTTCTTCTGAAGATTCAGCTTGTCCTTTCCGTAGACTTGCTGAAGGTAGTTGTGGAGTCTTGCTCCTGGTCTTCAGAGTTGTTCTTCTGAAGAATCAGCTTGCCCTTTCTGTAGACTTGCTGAAGGTAGTTGTGGAGTCTTGCTCCTGGTCTTCAGAGTTGTTCTTCTGAAGATTCAGCTTGTCCTTTCTGTAGACTTGCTCAAGGTAGTTGTGGAGTCTTGCTCCCGGGTCTTCAGAGTTGTTCTTCCTGAACATTTAGCTCATCCTTTCGTAGGTTTGCCGAGAGTAGTTGTGGAGTCTTGCTCCCTGGTCTTGAGTTGTTCTTTCTGAAGAATCAGCCTGCCTTTGCTGTAGACTTGCCGATGGTTGTTGGGGCGCCCCCCGCTTTGCCGTGGTTGTTTTCCTCCGCATGTGACTTGGCGCCTTCTTCTCGAGACTTGTCACGATTGTTCGGAGGGTTACTCAGGCCGTTAGGTTTCTCCTTTAGGCCCTCTAGCATTTGTCCTTTCTTGAACTTGCTAGTGTATTTTGCTGAGTCGAGCCCGAAAAGAGTTGTTCTAACTCGGGGTTGCCTCTTTTGGGCTAGGGCTCTCCCATGCAGTCCAGTGGACTATCGCATGACGTCCCTTGAAGGGTTCTCAGTCCGGGCCCATTTAAGTGCACTGCGGACTGAAGGTCAAGATGGTTGGGTTCCTATTTCATAACACTACAATCCACCTTGCCTAGTTTGGGCTGCTCGCTTTTCGAGAGACTTGTGTGAGACGATGGGTTTCTATTTCACAACACTACACCGCTTCACGCCCGATTCGAAAGGCCGCCCCGCCATCATTGGACATAGTGGCACTTTCTGACCCTCGATGGCCTCTCGCGACCTAGACGAGCCGATCCCAACGTCTTTTTTTCAAGAGTCGAAGTTCACGATCTTCCGCTAGGATTTAAGGTGTGGACGCTATTCCGTAGCTAGGACTTCGCGTGGTTCCACCCTTGAAATTTTGACCTCCGTTCGTGGTGGTCGGTTTGCCTTCTTTTGGTCGACTTCTTCTTGCGGCGCCAATTCGGGCTGTTTTGTTCTTCTCCCATAGGAGGCATGCAGCTTCACCGTAGGCAGCCTTGTTTTGTTGAAGTGCCCGTGGTCGCTGCGTATTTTGTGACCTCTTTGGATGGTCCGGAGTTCTTCTCGTGCTTGATCTTCTTTCTTCTTTGAAGTATCGAGAGTTGTTATTGCGTTCGCTTCTCTCTTGTTGCCTTGAGTTCCTCCGATTATGGATAGAACCTTCCGAGCTGGTTTATGTGCCAAGAGTTTCTCGATTTCTTCTCCTTGCATTGTCATCAACTTGTAGGTTCCTCGGGTCCTGATACTCCTTTGACGATATATGGTCCTTCCCATGGGTTGAGCAGTTTGTGCTTGCCTTCCGTCTTTTGATTTCTCTTGAGTACTTGATCTCCCCGGGTTAAGTTTTCTTTGACGTGTGCTTTTGTCATAGTGCCTTCTGAGTCCTTTGCGGATATCTTATGCCGGGAGGATGGCGTTTGCTCGACTTCTTCTCGCACGATCGATTTCTAGTCTTCTTGTTTGTTCTCCTTCTCCTTCTTCAAATTGCTCGATCCTTGAGAGCTCCATATGAGGTCTATTTGGTAGGACGGCTTCTGATCCATAGGTCGAAGAAGGGTGAGTAGCCTGTTGCTCTGCTGATTTGAGTTCTTAGGCCCCGCACAACTTTTTGGGAGTTCTTCTATCCACTTGGCTCCGTAGTCTTTTGAGTTCTTCATATAGTCTTGACTTTAGTCCGCAAGGATGAGTCCGTTTGCTCTTTCGACTTGTTCGTTAGCCTGAGGGTGTGCTACGGATGCGTAGTCTATCCGTATGCCGCAATCTTGTGCCCAATCTTCGAATTACGCGCCATGAACGGTGATCCGAGGTCGATGATCTGTTGGGCATCCCAAATCTGTGCATGATCTCTTGGATGAACTCATTTGCTTTGGTTGAGTTGAAGGTGACCAATGGCTTGTATTCTATCCAGTTGGTGAATTTGTCGATGGCGGCGTAGATGTACTCATATCCTCCCTTGGCTCTCTCTTGAGTGGTCCGACTTGATCCAGTCCCAGCCGACGAAAGGCCATGATGGTGGTATGCGAATCAGATTGTGTGCTGGCATTACGCGCTTGTCTTGCGAACATCCGCATCCTTTGCATTTTCTCGGCGAGTTCTTACGCATCTTTGAGGGCTGTTGGCCGGAGTATCTGTTGCGAATGCTTTTTCCCACGAGGGTTCTTGACGCTGCGTGGTTCCCCACAAAGATCGAGTGGATTTCTTGGAGGATGTCCTTTCCTTCCTCCAGCTTATGCATTTGAGTAGTACTCGATGATGCTGCTCTCTTATAAAGCTTGTCTTTGATGAGCACGTAGTTCTTGCTTCTTCTCAAGATCCCGGGTTGCTTGACTTTGTCTTGGGTAGTGGCTTGTTCTTGATGAAGTTTATGATGTCTTCGATCCGGGGAGTTGCTCTTCGACTGGAGAGATTATCATTACTCCATTTAGAGCTGATTGCTCCATGTTGTCTTCTTACGGGTTCTCCTTGATAGAAGGTTTTGAGAGCTCTTCGACGAATACTCTGGTGGGACTTGGACTCGTCCGATCCGAGTTTGGCTAGCACGTCGCCGCCGCGTTCGCATCTCCGAGCACGTGTAGGATCTCAAGGCCTTAGAAGTTCTTTTCGCCTTGCGTACTTCTCGCGCAATAGAGGCCCATATTGTCATTTGTGCGGTCAGTCCTTGTTGACTTGATTGATGACAACCGCGAGTCGCCGTATACTTGTAGTCTCTTGATTCCCGAGTTCTTGCTATCTTGAGGCCATGGATTAGTGCTTCATACTGCCTCGTTGTTTGTAGCTTGCCACATGATCTCGGCAAGCACGTGCTTGAGTTGTCTTCCTTCTGGAGATATAAATAAAATCCCGGCTCCGCTCCGCTTAGCTTCAACGATCCATCGAAGTACATGTTCCAATGTTTCTTGATGTCGTTGGATATGGGTTGTTGGAGCTCCGTCCACTCTGCTATGAAGTCCGGTAGCGCTGGGATTTGATTGCTCTTCTTGGGATGAACTCTAGATTTAATGCTCCGAGTTCTCTTGCCCATTTTGATATGCGGCCTGTTGAATCTTTGTTCCTCGTGGTGTCACCGGTGGTGAGTCGGTTACCCTTTGTTATCTTGTGATTTGTCAGTAGTGTCGTAGCTTCCTTGATGTGATCGGTATGGTGTATAGTAGTTTTTGCACGTGAGGGTACCGAGCCTTGGACTCGAGATAGAACCTCGCTCACGTAGTAAACCGGCCTCGGACCTTGTTGGGTTGCTCGGGCTCTTCTCTTTCCACGATGATTCTTTGAAATGACCCATCTGTACTCGTTCTTTGCTATGTATAGCAAAGAGTTCTTCTTGATCCTTTGGAGGTGTTAGGATTTGGAGCTATTGTAAGGTGCTCGCTTGAGTTCTTCAAACGCTTTGTCGACCTCCTCTATCCATTTAAATTCTCCTTTTGTCTTGATGAGTTTGAAGAAGGGTAGCCCTTTCTCTCCAAGCTTGGATATGAATCTGTTGAGTGCCGCCATGCACCCCGCGTGAGCTTACGGGACGTCCTTGACGCCGGGGTTGTGTCATCTCGTTGATGGCCTTGATGCGCTTGGTGCTGGCTTCAATGCCTCTGTTCTTTGACCAAGAATCCTTAGCCGTCCGAAGGCACTCCAAAGACGCATTTTGTTGGGTTGAGCTTCCACTTCCACTTGTTGAGGTTCTTGAAAGTCTCTTCCGGATCTTGAATCGAGTTTCGGTTCTCGGTCTTCACCACCACGTCGTCTCACGTAAGCGGCATTTTTGCCAATCTGCTCTCCCAAACAAGTACGTATCGCTCTTTGATACGTTGCTCCGGCGTTCTTCAATCCGAAGGATATTGTTTTGTAGCAAAGAGGCACCGAAGGGGGTGATGAAAGAGGTCTTGCTCGATCTTCTTTCTTGGTGCAACCGGTGATATCCTCGAGTAGCAATCCAAGAATGATAGTAGAGCGATCTCGCCGTGGAGTCCACTATTTGGTCAATCCTTGGTAGCCCGAAGGGGTCCTTTGGGCAATGCTTATTCAGATCTGTGTAGTCCACACATTCGCGGTCATCGAGGTGTTCTTCTTCCGAACCGTAGCCCGGGTTGGCTAGCTGATCGGGATGTAGGATTTCTCGATGAATCTGCGCCTGCGAGTAATTTTGCAATCTCCTTTTTGATGGCTTCCTTCTTTTCTCGGTGAAAACCTTCTTAGTCTTTGCTTGATGGGTTTGGATCCCATATTGATGTCAATTTGCTTTCGGCCGGCTCCCTTGGTACGCAGGGGCATGTCTGGCTGGTTTTCGTGCAAATATATCTTTGTGTTGTCTTAGGAAGTTGGTGCGCGAATTCCTATTTTGGAGATAGGTGGGGCCGATGATCGCCGTCTTGGATGGATCGCCCGTTTGTAAATCAATGTGCTTGACGTCGGCCTCTTCTCGGTGGAATCAGAATTGCTTGCTTCTTGGCCGGTATCTCGAGTTCTTACGGATTTGTATCCTGCGCCATCTGGTTGAGTTCCTTTTTCTCCAAGAGCTCCCTGTCTTGTTTGCGATTTCCACGGCTTTATGCGTCACTTTCGAAAGCTTTCTTGAGGTCTCCTTTGATGGAAAGAACCCCGAAAGGTGCCGGCATCTTTAGTAGAAGATACGGGTAGTGTGGGATAGCCATGAATTTCGCAATAGCGTGTCTTCCTATAATGGCGTGGTATGGTGACTCGAGATCCGCCACTTCGAACTTGATATACTCTGTCCGTAATTTGATGGTGATCCAAATGTAACGGCAAGGTGACTTGTCCGACCGAATAGCTGCTCGTCCGGTACTATTCCATAGAAAGGAGTGCTCGAAGGAGCGATAAGTCGAGAGAGGTCCAGTCCCATCTTGTCCGGTGTTTCGAGAATATGATGTTCAACCCAGCTCCTCCGGTCGATCAATACCTTGGTAACGGTCACCCCGGCTATTGTGGGTTCTAGTACCAAAGGATATAGGCCGGTGCGTTGCCCACATTTTTTGTCCATTTATCCTCTCTGGTGAACTGAATCGGGTATTGGGACCAATTGAGGTAGCGCGATGCTGCGAGGTTCCGCTGCCATGATTGATCGGAGTGCTAGCTTGTCTTGTCTCTTGCTCTTTGATCCGGGTACTCGAGAGAATATGACGTTCAAGGATCTCGTTGCTTTTCGGAAATCCCCGTCTTTGGCTCTTCAATGGCTTCTTTCTGTTTTCTTGATTGTTTCCCTTACGAAAGCGAGTTGTTTCCTCCCTTGTACTTCTCTGGAACGTGGGTGCGGTTTCCGGCGTGCAGCGGAGCTCGAGGTGGTAGATGCAGGGGTAGATCTTCTAGCTTGATGTTGCTTCTTCCTCGCCGCCATTGTTGTTGTTGTTGAACCTCTGTTTGTAAGGTTTCTTTGATTTCTCCGCCATTGCGACGGTATTGTCTGGTCCTCGCTTCTTTTGCTGTTGAGAGTTGTTCTGATCCTTCTTCGGGGCCTTTGAGTTCTTTCTTTTCGAAAGCGATCACCAGGGTTCTTTCTTCGGCTCCGATCATCTTCTCAACAAGAAGCTTGAACTGGTCATTTGTCCTCGGGTTGTCCTTGTAGAAATCTGAGAACTGCCATCTTGAGAAAATCCCGTTGCCGAAGGCGTCTATCACTTCCCTTTCGGTGATGTCGTGCACTTGGGATCTCATCTCCCTGAATCTTCGGTAGTAGTCTCTCGGGGATTCTCCCGGCTTCGCTGAGGCTTTTCAACTCGGCTGAGTAATAGGATGGGTGATGATTCTCGAGAGGTTGCTCTGGCTGAATGCTTTCTCGTAAGTCTTCCCGATGATCGGATTGAGCCCTCTTCGATCTTGTCGAACCATTGGAGCGGTAGAGCCTCTAGGGCCATGGGAAAGAAAACGGATTTTTTGCGTCATCATCTCCTCCGGCCAGACTCGATGGATTGCGAGTAGACTCGAGCCATTGTGCGGGCTCTGTTTTCCCATCGTATTTCGAAAGTGGTTTGAAGGCTTGAACTTTGGGGGTAGCTTAACTTCTTGCAATCTTTCGGCGAAGCAAGGAAATCTGTCGTAGCTTTCCGTCGTTCTTTCTCCAAATCCTCCTGAGGTTCTTCCTTCTCTTTGATGAGTTCCAGTAGGTCGATATGTTGATTCCGCGACTTCTTCTCGTCGGCTTGGTCTTGTAGTGCGGGCTTTTCCTTGGGGGTCTCTCGCATGCCCGCCATCCCTCCGAGGTGGCACGGAGTTGTTGGAACCCTCGGCCTTCCCGACCTTTCAAAGACGTTGGATCGACTTCTTGGAACATGAGAGTTGTTTGCCTTCGACCGTGACGTCTGGGGTCTCTTTTCGGACAGCCTTCTCGCAATGCCTCCTTGATGAGTCTCTCCTCGTCATTCAGTGCAGCTAGCGATCTTCGACGGTCAATCAACCCTTGTAGTCTCTCCGGGTTTCCCTCGATCGTCCTCAACTTCTCTTTCGGATTTCAGCCTCTCGTATTCGTGTAGATCGGCTTGATATTTGTTCGAGCTTGCATGCGCCGCATTCGCCCCGATCCGGCGTCCTCCCTTCCGGCTTGTTTCTTCTTAGCCTTTCTTGGCGTTGGTGTTCTCCTTCGTCGCCGAGGTTCTTTCGTCCGCCGAGATGTTGGATAGGCCTTCGTCGGTGGACTCCGATGTCGGGGCCTACGGGACGGTTAAGCGTAGTCTTGTTGTAGCCACCATGAAGACTTCCTTTGCAGCTGTAGCTTTAGGTCACCACTCTTACTTTGGGATGGACCTTATGATGATGGACCTCCTGTTTGTCCCCGTTGGTTGACGATCGGCCTGGTTGAGGGTTCTTGGCCGCTGGATGATGCACTCCTATGGGGTTCTTGTCAATATGAGCCCTCTTTGCGCGCCCTCTAAAGGAATCTCCAATCTTCTCTTGAGTTGTCCCGGCGCTCCTTGAATACGCGTGTCTTTGCGTTGCGTAATCCCGTAGGAAATTGAAAGGTAACGGACTGGTGTCGGGGTTATATCCGAACTCGCCTCCTTTCTCCGAGTTGGAAAAGTATTGGTTGAAAAAAGTTTCGAGTTGGAGTAGCTTCCCTTATCCAAGCCGGAGTTGGAGTCGTGCCGAAGTTGCTTCGAGTCCGTACTCGAGCCGTGGTTGTCTACCTTCCCGAGCTGGTTTCGGCTTTGGGCCCTTCCGTGTTGGTTCCCGAGCAAGCTTCGAGTTTGTTCTCCGTCTTGAGGCGGCCGACAATCGTCGATTCTTTGGAGCTTCTCGACGAGTTACGGTTCTTCGGTTTTGGAGTCCTCGATGATGCGGCTTCGAAGTCTTGCCGTCGTCGTCGATCTCGCAAGCCCATGAACCGAAGATGATCGTCTTCCTCGTCGATGTACTCATGATGTCGTGGTCCGCCGGACTCGTCGTGCTGAAATTCGGACGAGAGCCCCTACTTGGCGCGCGCCCGGTGCCGATGTTTTACGACCGAGCACGCCACGGGGTGAACCGCAGCTTTTGTTCGGGCCTCGATGAACTCGAGCCCGGCGGTTTTTGTTGCGCGGTGACATGGAGAGCGGGGTTTTTATACTGGTTCGGGCCCTCGATCAAGGATCGAGTAAAGACCTTTACGTCGGTCGGGCGTGAACCTGTTTTTTGATTGATGGGGTTGGCCGGAAATCGGCCGCGTGAAGCTTACGCCGCTTTGGTCGCGGGCCAAGCTCGTGTTCCCAGACGTCGCGTACTCGCCCCTCTCTACGAGGTGTTCCTTGGCCGCCTTTTATAGTCCAAGGGGCCAAGGAACTCGCCACGATCCTAGTCGGATACGAGAGAGGGTTGTCCGTAGAGGAACCGAACACCCGAACTCTTTACAAGGTAAGGTGACTAGTGTTCTATCCTAGTTACAATGTAAGTCACCATAGCTATGCTTCCATTGCCTTCTCGGGAGTTGTTTGTGGCCGCAGCTTGGATAGAACCCTCGCGTACAACTTCGGTAGAGTTCTTTGGTGATCCCGTATCCACAGATATATATTCGTCAATTTGGGCCACCCAGATTTGAGTCATATTCAATCTCTTTTGCGTAACTGATTGTCTTCGTAACAAAAAGACCGCATAATTCCCCCTAGGTTACTTAGAGGTACCCTAAAGTGTTCCATGACCGGAAACACATACATAATAGTACTCCCTCTGTTTTTAAATTATAATTCACTTAACTTTTTTTTTAATTAAATAAACTGTTGAGCTTGTGGTTCTCAACACGACACGACACCTCCGCCCAGGCGATGCCCTGAGAGAGGCTGGGAATGAGGCCAACACTAGGGATAGGACAAGTTACAATAATGCTCCATAAATGGAGTTCACCCACCACCCTCTATGGGAAGGACTCCTCCCTATTTATAGCCTTACATTACCTAGTGATGTAGGATTACAAGTTTGCCCTCCTATATCCTAGGCATATTCCCTCGCCGCCTTTCGCTTGCCGGGTTCACCTGCAGATCCTGCTGCCCAGTGTTAGGGACCTTCGCGGACCTCGTCTTGATCCCTGCCGGAGTCCGCTACGGTCGAAGGTTCCTGGTTGTCTTCCTCGGAGGCGGGTGGCGGAGGCATAGACCTCCGCTAACGTTGCAAGGCCGGGGGAGGCCCGTCCCCGCGACTGAGGTGGTTAGCGTAGCCTGACACCTCCGCCTGCTCTGCTGGCGGAGGCCTGTAGATCATTTCTTTAAAAAGGCACAGAGTTAAGACAACCAATCTGTCGGTTCGGATCACCGCGACGTCTCCCGTCATCGTTTAGACCTCATTTGGTATCGCCAGGCACGAGCCCCAACATAAACCGACGGCCCCTAAACTTGTAGCATTGTGCCACTTAGGTCCACGAACTCTTAAACCAAAATTCACCTCCCTAAACTTGTAGCGTTGTGCCACTTAGATCCACGAACTCTGAAACCCTATTGAGCATCAGCCGACCAACCGTATCTTTCTCTTAGAACAATTAGCTTGTAGTCCAATGGTAGGACGGTTCGGTGGGGACGCTACCCACTAGGGTTCAAATCCTGGTGCTCGCACCTTTTCTTGGGATTTTCCCAGGATTTACTGGCGTTATGTATTAAGTGGTAAGCGATGTTCCCTTCGATGACGAGGCGCCTATGATGACTTCAAAAATCTCCAGATCTACCAGGCTGCCCAGTCCTTCGGAGGTGCTTATAGGGGTAGGGTTTACGTACGTGTGTTCATAGGGGTGAGTGTGCATGCGTGTTGTGAGCGTCTGCGTTGTATTGTGTAATTCTAAAAAAACAAACCAAAAACAAATGCATGTGACCTACGAAGATTAGTAGGTAGGGACATAGTAAATGATAAAACCAAACCAATATTATACCGACACCCAAGAACCCGACGACATATTTGTTTCGAAATCCGTACTCTGTACTCCGTCCTCGCCATTGCTCGCACAAATTAACCATGCCAGTCTGCCGGATACTACTCCGAACACCCCAGCCAGCATGCATCGTGTTTGCTTATACTTACCAGCTTGATTATCAGCCGGTACTTCGGCTTTAACAACCGAAATTAGCCGTCGAAACCAGCAGCAGAGGCGACGCTCGATGGCGACGCGAACAAATTAACATGGTGCAAGAGTGAAACTTACTTGGCCCGGGTGGCGTCTTCCATGTCAAGAGGAAGCCGTCACTGATGAGTTCCTGTTCGCCTTGGCATAATTTCCAAGCACAGGCACGACAGTAGCACCGCAGCCGTCCAAGAAGTATCTCCCGTCGGACTCGCCGTAACGCTCTCCGATGCGAGCAAACGTGCCGTTGCCGCATCTCGTCTCCACAAGGCCCTCGGCCGGCGCCGGCGCCTTGGTGCAGTTGTACATGATCAGGTCCTGATTGAGTGGGCTGATGGAGAACGGAAGGGCGACCATGTTGGAGCTGTTGTTTTCGGGGATACTGCAGCTTTCATCGACGGAGCTGTTTAAGGCTCCGAGCTTCCGACTGTGGGAGTCGGCGACGACCAAGGAGGCGTTGTCGTAGAAGACGGCGAGGATCTGGAGCCAGTGATCGTACCGGCTGTATCCGAGGTACGGTGTGCTGTTCACGCAGCGAACCTGGAACCCGATCGCGCCGCAGTTGGTCTTGGTCTCCTTCTCCTTGACGATCCCGAACGGGAAGGCGATGCTCACGTCGCCGCATGGCGTGGGCGGGCACTCTTCTGCTGCTGAGTCAAGGATCATCAGCGGCAACGACAGGACCATCCACACCGACGAGACGAGCGAGGTCGAGGTCCAAGCCATGGTGGGAGGATCGGAGTTTGGGTGGGTGGGGTGGGCGTACCGGGGTTTCCACACAACAGGGGGAGGAGGGGCAGTGGACAGAAGGGGAAAGGCTGACAAAATGGTGTGATTTCCTGAAGGCAAAGTCTTCGCTGTACGTAGCGGCCGAAACTTTTGACGGGACATTTGGGCCATCGTCACGTCACCCGTACAAGGGGAATTTCCGAGGCGCAGATGGATGTCGGCCATCACACGTACGGGTCGCAGCCACGGAGCCACCATCGCGCGCGTTAACGGGCGCAACACATCGTGTTCTCGCCGAAACGAGCGGGCTGTTTGGCTCCCGGCCACACCCTGCCACAGCAGTTGTGGCACCACCGCAGTTTCAGTGGCGGCCACATGTAACCACGGGTGTTGTGGCGGCCACACTTTTTGCGGCGGCAGAATTCTCCGTCACAACCGCATCGTAGTTTTATGAAGGAAAAGGTTGTAACCACCGCAGGTTTGTCTTCAACCAAACAACAACTTAAATGCCATGGCGAGCCGCATCCTAGGCATGGCAATAGTGGCTGAAAACCAAACACTGACCAGCGTTTTGTGGCAACCAAACAGGCCCGAGATCTTTCTTCGCGTTAAATAAAAATGTTCTCACCGGAACGCAGTTGGTCCTGCTGGTTCCGTGATGTGGCTAGTGCAGTTTTGTGTTGCCGGTACTTGCCGGACTCACAATCACAAGAGTTCCGGAGTCACAGACGTATGCACAAAACGAGTTTTGAAACAATTTCAGTGATTAGCTTCTTGTTTGTGAATGCTGATCGGTGCACTCATGAAAATGTAATAGTCGAGTGGCAGCATTTAACCCCAAATTATGACGAGTTTAAAGACAAGTGGCCAAGTTTAGAGTAAAAACAAAAGCAGTGAAACGAAATATAATTTCCAACGGAAGCAGTACTACTTGTTACCTGACGGCGGCGGCAACTGCCATGTCGCGAGGTAGCCGTCCCGGACGAGTTGCTGGTAGTTGCTAGCGTTCACCTTGCCCGGCACTCCAAGCACCGGCACCAAGGCAGCGGTGCAGCCTTCTAAAGAGTAGTTGCTTGCTGGTTCGTCGGGACGCACATCGGCGGCACGAACAAACGTGTTGTTCTGGCATACCGTCGCCATGAGCCCCGTGGCTGACGGCGGTGGCTTGGTGCAATTGTAGAAGATGAGCTTCTGATTGACGGGACTAACCAAGAGCGGAGGAACAAGTTGGGAGAAGGTGTCGTCCTCGTCGGCCGTCGGGATTTTGCACACGGGGCTAGACCTATTGAAATATGGATGCCGCCGGTATGTATCGGCGACGAGCAAGCTAGGAGCGGTTGTGGTAAAAGATGCTGAGGATGCGCAGGTTGTACTCGCTCATATAGGATCCGAAGTATGGGATGTTGTTAATGCAACTAATCTGGAACTCAATCAAACCGCCGCAGCTGACTATAGGCTCGGTGCCGCGGCTCGGGATGAGCCCAAACGGGGAGGAGATGTTCACGCTGCCGCATAGCACGGGCGGGCAGTGCTCTCCTCCTTGCCCATCAGCTGCTAACACACGCATTATCATCAGTGGCAAGGGTACGGCCACCCACACCGACGAGACTAGGAAGAGCAGCAACAAGGACGGAGCCATGGAAAGCTTCGACCAACAGGAGGGTGAAGGACTGAAGGTGGTGAACCGCTCTCGAGTCCTGAAGAAGACACAGTGACACGGGCACTGGTGGGGGTGAGTAAATGGTGAAAGGTGGGTCCGAGCATTGTGTGTGCGTACTAGACCTGAAAACTTTGACTGGGGTATTCGGTCCGTCGTCATCGGCACGGTATTAATTTCCGAGGTGTCCCATGGACGTACGGGGCACGGCGACGACTGACGTGATCGTGGTTGCGCGCGCTCTCTCTTGCGGTCTTGCCGGCCGGCCGGCCGGCCAACGAACTCTCACATGTGGCCAAACACATACACCAATTAGCCAGTATACACTAGCTAAACAAGTCACAAACGATACACAGGCTTGAGCAGACAAAAGGTTCAGTCGGCTTGCTTAATGGTACTCTAAATTAGGTCTTAGTTTGGCTGTCCTCCTGCGTGAGGCTTAGTTTTATTTGTCCGCTTAACGGAACTTTGGGCTATGTCCCCTGCTTGTAATCGCTTAGCTGTAAGCATCCATGTGTGGATGTGGCTGGAATTTTATTCCTTTATCTAAAAAAATCTTACTATTAGTAATTGGAGGCTCCAACGGAGGCTCCACATTAATCCTCACCAACGGAGGCTCCACACTTATCACATTTGAACTCATGTGGAGATGTCTGAGTTTTAGGCATCCGACATCACAACTTGCTCCAAACCTTTTCAAATTTTTACCACAGCCTCCTCCTGAGATGGCAAGACACCTCGCCAAGTTTCGTGATTTTTAAACTTCGTTTGGATTTTATAGAATTTAAAAACACTTTTCCCGCATGTAACTTCGTCATGTTCCGACGCAAAAAATGTTCATAATTTCGCGCGCGAGTTCCTGGATTGAGCCTAAACATACGCCAAACATCATAAATAATATTTTTTGAATGACCATATTTCATTATTTCATGTACCTGCAGTTCAAATTTGGAGTGCTCCGAAAATGCAAGAAAATAGAAATAATTCATGAAATATAGCAACACAACTTGAAATTGTCCCAAATTTTGAACATGAGATGTAATTACTGTACCTAGGCCACACAAAAAATATGGGACGAAAAAAAAAAAAAATTCATAATTTGCCGAGTGCCATGTAGGGCACTCGGCAAATACCTTCTTTGCCGAGTGCATATCCGTGGCACTTTCGGCAAAGGTTATTTTAACATAAAATAAAAATACGCCTTTGCCGAGTGCCTCGTTTTCGGCACTCGGCAAAGCCGAATAAATATCCGGAGCACACGGCTATTCCAGCTCTCATTTCCACCGCGCCCATCCCCGCCCCGAGCCCGCCCACGCCCCGCGCCGCCGCCGCCACCCCGCCTCGCCCGGTGCTCGCCGCCGGGCCGCCCGCCGGATCTGGCCGCCCTCCACCGCCCCAAGCCCCGGCGGCCTCGGGTCTGATCCGGGCCGCTGGTCGCGCGCAGAGTCCCGGCGGCCGGCGCCGCCGGCGCCACGCCACGCGCCCGCGCCGCCCCGCCCAGCCCCGGCGCCCGCCCGCCTGGCCCCTGCCCTGTTCCCGGCGGAAGGAGGGAGAAAGGGGGAAGGTGAGGAGGAAGAGGGAGGAAGGGGAAGGTGAGGAGGAAGAGGGAGGAAGGGAAGAAGAGGAAGAGGAGGAAGGAGAGGAGGAAGAAGAGGAAGGGGAGGAGGAAGAGGGAGGAAGGGAAGAAGAGGAAGGAGAGGGGAGGAAGAAGAGGAAGGGGAGGAGGAGGAAGAAGAAAGTGCCGATCCGACCCGGTCGCCGTTCTTCGTCTTTGCTGCTTGGTGATCCACGCCGTCGTCGCCGAAAGCATTGCCAAGGTAAGCCCAATCCTTCTAGTAGTGGTTAGTAGTAGTTGTTAGGGATAACTAGTGGTTAGTACTAGTAGTAGTGGTTAAGTAGTAGTGGTTAGTACTAGTAGTAGTGGTTAAGTAGTAGTGTTAGTTGTAGGGTTAGTAGTAGTAGTTAGTAAATAGTTAAGTAGCTCTTAGTATTAGTAGTGTTAGTAATTAAGTAGTTGTTAGTAGTAGTTGTAGGGTTACTAGTAATTGTTCTTGTAATACTTGAATACTTTCATCTGTATGGTTTCGAGAAGTAAAGTAAATGGCTCTTGTTGATATATTGGTGGTTGGTGGCCTTCGTGCCCATATTCGGTATATGTATGTGGTTGTTGGCCTTCGTGTCATGTTTTTGCAGGTTTTGGGAACCTCCCGTGCAGGGGGGAGGTGCTGCAAAAAAATTTTGAGTCGACACTAACTATTTTTTGCCCTTGTTTTGTAGGAGGATCACGTGGGAGGGACTCGGCGACCCCGATCGTCCTCGTGGGCGCTGCGTGTCTTGCTGCACCGCGTCTCCACCGACACCGTAGGTATTAATCACGTAATACTATTTTGTTATTATTGTTACCTTTCAATTATGTTTCGTTCATTTTGCAATACTAATTGGTTTACTCTTTGTCTTTGCGGGGACTCGACAAAATGTCGGGCGGAAGGCGCAAACGTCGGCGAGGGGGTCCGATCCCTCCACGCGAGGCCCTCCCCACCCTCTCCCCCCACGCCCGGCGAGGAGGAGGCCGGCGAGGAGGAGGCCGACGAGCAGCACGGCGGTGGAGACGTTGTCGAGGCGCCCGACGTCGCCCCGTCGACGAGGAGGCTTGAGTTTGTTTCTTCGTCGGGCCGGCCGGGGTCGTCGTCGGGCCAGCCGGGCGTTGTCGAGGGCGCCGACCCACACCTCTTTAGACTTCGGACACGGTGCCGAAGAGACACCCCTCGAGACGTCTTCCTCGAGTTTGAGCGAGGTCTACCGGTAGCGGGGCCTCGACCCTCCCGAGGGGCGATCCCTTTGCCCGCCGCCCGGTGATTCGACCCCACGGTGACAAGTAAGTAGCCATTGATATTTTCACTACTTGTTCATATGACATGTTGAAAATCGAACTTCGGACTAACAATTCGCCTTAATGGCTCGCGGCAAATGGCGGAAGATTGTAAGTGGAGGGGGCGTTCGCGCCATATCAATGGCATCCGAGCCTCCCGATTAAATCGAACTACCGTGGCTTGGTGAACGTCGGGCGGTGAGGGAGCCGCTCTATACGTGGGAGCACTTGCCGTGCGCCGTGGAGGAGGGCGCCCTTGCCGGGAAGATCAAGATAGAGTTCGGGTGAGTCGGATGCGGGGCGTGGCGGCCTTCTTCCGGGGCCTCCAAATCCCGGGTGTGACCCCGCCTCCGTTGCCTAGCTCCTCGTTCGCTCCACCCCGTTTCCGTTCCTCCTCTGTAGGGACTCGGTGAGTATATGTTGTTGTTTATTTCTTTGGCTTGTGCGGCTCACCTACAGGTACTAATGAGATCGCCTCTCCTTTATGCGATCCACCGCCGGCGGGTTCGAACCCGACTCCTCTCAGTGGCCCTTCTCCACCCCATCCGGTTGGCCCTACTCCACGGTACATGTGGCGGTGGCGTTCCTCCTCCGCACGCAGCGGCAGCCACACTACGGGCTTCCACACGTCCCTCCTACACACCACGGGTGGGCGACGCATCGGCGGCATCGCAGCATGGGTGGTATCGGGGCAAGGTGAGGGGCCCCTCACACTCTTCGCACCGGGGGAGGCCACGGGTCGGGGCGATGAAGTTGAGTTGGTGGTGATTAGGTTCGACCTGTGGCACCGTGATGGATTTCTTTTGGATGTTGGACATGTTGCCTTTGTGATGGATCTCGTTTCGATGTTGGACATGTTAGATTTCGTTTGGATGTTGGACATGTTGGATTTCGTTTGGATGTTGGACTATATGTGTGAATTTGTGATATATGTGGATTATATATGTGAATTTGTGATATATGTGGATTATATATGTGAATTGGTGATATATGTGGTTTATGTGTATATATGAATGCTTATGGTATATGTATATGTGTATTTACGGCAACAATCAACGAAAAACAAAAAAAAAAAAAATTCCCAGCTTTGCCGAGTGCTTTTCGGCAAAAGCTAGGCAACCGCAAACAAAATTGCGGCTTTGCGAGTGCGCCAATATTGCACTCGGCAAAGTTTATTTTTTTGGTAAAATAAATAATTTGCCGAGTACTCGACATAACACTTTCGGCGAAGTTTTTTTAAAAATTCAAATCTTTGCCGAGTGCCCGGCGTTTGGCACTTTCGGCAAAGGGACGTTCGAATATAACGGCCGGCGTTTCCTTTGCCGAAAGACCGACATGGCACTCGGCGAAACCTTTGCCGAGTGCCCGACATTTGGCACTTTCGGCAAAAGAATCGCTTGCCGAGTAATTCTTTGCGAGTGGGGTTTGCGAGTTCGGCACTCGGCAATGGCTTTGTCGAAGTGCATATGTGCCTTTGCCTAGTGCATACCGCACTTTCGGCAAAGCAACCGATTCCTGTAGTGAAATAAATAAAAACGATCTGTATGGAAAAGAAATAACGTGATATATAAGCATGGATCTATATCACATATTCACATTATTTTTTTTTTTGTGACTAATGAAATCACACATTGTTTTTATCACCGTACAATACCCTAGCCCCAGTCCAAATGCCGCCGCACAAACTCAGAACCAAACAGCCCTAGCCTGGCCGCTGGCGGCACCCAAGCGACGGCGTACAGGGCCAAACCATGCACAAGTTAATTACGGTAAATCTACCATCTGTTACTTGATATGTCCTGTTTAGTTTGTAGTCTTTTTGCCAATTTGTTGTTTGCTATTCTATATTCTATTCCAGATCATTGATGTTATCACCATACAGGACATGCTCCATCAGATTTGGCTCTCCGTCGTCATCAATTAAATTAAACCACGTAGACTAGCATAGATCATGGATGTGGATGAGTTACCAAGATGCAAGTACAATATATAGTATGCTCCTTAGAAATTTGTTATTTTTATATCTCACAAACAAAGTCGAGTTTGGACAAGATATTTTACAGGATTGTGCATCATCATATCATCTACATGTGTGATTTTTTTGGTAAATTTAGATGATTTTTTTTTTTGTTGTGGTTTGCACAGGTTTTTCACAGCAAGTTGGTTTCTATAGCATACGTTGCCCATTCTTTTATCGCCCAACCAAGGCCATCTAACGACGACAAACAGTAGTACTCAAGGTGTTGTTGGTTGATGGCACGTCATCAGATCACTCCATACAGGTAAGAGCTCAACTCTAAATGCAAATGTACTTTCTAGCATCATTTAGTCTATAGCTATATGTATATAAATTGTTCAGTTTACTTATATGAGAACCGAAGCCAAATTTATCATAACATTCATTACACTACACGTGCTATTTAGCAGAGACAATCACCTACAAAACATAAAAACTAGACTACTACGCTATTCTTCATTTGTATAAATTGACGAAAAAAACACAAACTACATCATCATTGCTAATTGGCATTCTATTCCCTTATCATTAATAAAAATATGGTATTTTAATAAATTAGTTAACCTTAGTCAATCAACTACTATAGTTGATGAATTTTGTCAAACAAAACAATGCACAAGAATGGAGTGTTTTTTCAAGTTATTTATATTAGACATATTTGGTATAGTATGATTATCACCGACAATGATGGTCATTATATATATGGAATGTATAAATCTCTTCTATTAAAAAAATAGTCTAAACCAACAATAAATATTGATCCAAATTATTACCCCTACCATTATGTAAAAGTAGCCTAAAGTAGCTCCCCTAATATTCATCTAAATATTTGGTACCTTAATTATAATTATTTTTGTATATATATTTGGTCAAAAGTTTAGATTGGAAGATTCAACAAATGTGAGATGGAGACATATTTTTGATGCAGGGAGTATATGATTAGCAAAAAAATAATATAAAGTAACCCTTAAATTTGCATTTATAGATACCCACCTACATTATGTCGTTAAACATAGATAATCTCAAGTAATCGCTAAATCTAAACTATCTACATCTATCATATTATATAAAGGATTTCCCAAAAATACTATTAAACCATTCAAAATTATTCACTTACGTCATTGCTAATAATATAGAAAAGAAACTAGCACACGAATTACGTTTGTCTCTATACATATACCTATGTACTATGCCAATTTCAAAACTAAATGCATAATTATATTGAGGTTTCATCTAAACACGGATCGACCACAAATGAACTTACAATGCAAATGTGAAAATTATATGAGCAGGTTTGGAAAAACATATAGAGTAATCTGTAACCAAAGTCTACAAACCAGCTAATACTATTTATACGAGTATTCCGTGTGAAGTAAATAAGAAAATATTTGTACCGTACTATGTAAGAATATGAACACATGAGAGAGATGAACTAAACACAGATGCCAAACGTGGAGGTCTAGAGTTGTGATGCGATATAAATGGAGATGGAAAAGTGGATCGCGCAATTTTATTAAACCGAACCGCAACAAGATAGATAAACAAATAATAATTAGCCAAGCGACGGAAAGTTATATACATCAATTATTAACTATTTTCTCCGTTTTAAATTATAAGTCGATTTGATTTCTTTGTTTTATCTATTTTACTATGTATCTAGACATATCATTACACCTAGATGCATAGCAAAATGGATATATCTAAAAAGTCAAAGTCACTTATAATTTGGAACGGAGGGAGTAATGTCTATCAAAACTACATCCATATTAGAAAGTACTCACTCCATTCTAAATTGTAAGCCATATTTATTGACGTATAATATTAGAAAGTACTCACTCCATTCCTATAATTACAATTTTATTTATCTCCCGTGACATATATGATAAGATATTTATTAACTATTAGTCATAATTTTGATTTAAATTTCAATGCCCTTACATTTGTTCACACAAATAATTGTTGACATAATATTTATTTAGCATTAGCTATAATTGTTGTATTAACATAATAATAATGTTTTTTAACCATGGATAGGGATGTCCCTATCTATTTTTATGTTTTTAAAACAAACCCAAAAAATCGCCCCCATAGTGGGTTGAACCTAGGGCTAGAGACCGGTTTTGCAACTTAGAAATAATTTGACTAAATTACTTGAATTACATGCTCTTGTCTAAAAAAAAAATTGGAGACGTGGAGTAAGCAATAAAGCCTATATGAAAAAATTTAAACTATCGTAATTATTAAGATAATTAAGCCAATCCAATAGTATTTTCTATTTTGTATAAATTATCCATCTCTATCATTATAAAAGATAATGCTTTGATGCCTAAATTTGCATTCAAGTTATGCATAATGGCATTATGACAGATAATGAAAAATAATGTATACCTATATAATTTGTACCTAATTTATCCACATGTGAAACATTATAAAAAAAAATAACAAAATTCTCCTCGAAATCTACATATAAATACTAATGTAAGCAATTACAAACAATAAATTAACATCTGTAAGTCAAAAAATTACATTGGTATGAATAATAGTTATTTTTATAGGAGCACTGGAAATATATCCTTAGTAGACCACATAGTAATGACACTTACAACCCACTTTAAGTTATGTAAATAATCTTGATGATAAAATTTGTAAGTTGTTGTCTAAAAGAAGTTTAAACATTTTTATCAAAACATTATGTTATAATATGAATATTAATAACTTAGTTTTTTAAAAAAGGTTTAATTAAAAATAGTAATATGACACGATAAATTGAAAATTATGGGTGTCATGGCGCATCTTGAAATAACTATTTATGACATTGTAAAAACTAAGAGGATAGACTAGGACCTAGAATATTCTTTTATTAAAATAGAACATAAACTTTTTGAATAAATGATAGAATAAGAATTAGAATTTTAAATTAATACATGCAAAAATATTTTAAAAAACTAGATCAAAAGCTAAAAGTTAAAATATAGATTTTTAAAATATCACATAAATAGATGAAATATGATTTTATACACTTTAACTTTATTTATGTTTTAGCTAAATACATATCATGCTAGAAGATTAATCGTATAATGTTTTACTAACAAAAGTGGTAGAAAAGGGTACATCCTAAAATTCTTATAAAAATCTAAAAACTTTTGCAATCAAATTGGTTGACTATACTCAGCATTGTAAATAATAGCTATTGTATATGAGGAATTAATAAGCTTAAATTTGAGGAAAAGAATCAAAATTTAGGTTCATGACGTCAAAATAGAGATGGAAGCCAAAACTGTCATAGTTTAAGTTATATAAAGAAAAAAACATATGGATATGGTTGAGACAAACATTTAAATCAATATTTGATAGATTATCACAATTTAATATAGACTATAGAGTACCTATTATAGCTATTGTATTACATATTAGTGTAGAGAAAAAGATATTTCATATAAGTAATTCTTATTGTCTACTCATAAGATTCTAACCGTGCGAGAGCACGGGTTGGTGAACTAGTTGAAAATGAAATGGTCGAGTGGCAGCATTTAACCCCAAATTATAACTCGAGTTTAAACAGAAGCGGCCAAGCTTAAAGTATAAAAAAAAAAACAGTCAAAGGAATTATTATTTCCAACGGAAGCACAGTACTATATAGTATATAGATCTAACGCGTGCATTTTGCTCTTCCTACTAATAAGCTACTGCTAGTAGCCTAGTAGTAGTAATAGGTATTATTTAGTACCAGGAGACCAAGACCAAGAGTGAAGTTAGCTTACCTGACGGCGGCGAAGACTGCCATGTCGCGAGGTAGCCGTCCGAGACGAGTTGCTGGTAGTTGCTAGCGTTCACCTTGCCAGGCACTCTAGCACTGGCACCAAGCCAGCGGCGGTGCAGCCTTCAAAAAAGAGTAGTCAAAGAGTAGTTGCTTGATTGCTCGTCGGGACGCCAGGGCCCATCGGCAGCACGGACAAACGTGTCTTTCTGGCATACCGTCTCCACGAGCCCCGCGCCTGACGGCGGTGGCTTGGTGCAACTGTAGAAGATGAGCTTCTGATTGGAGGGACTGACCGAGAGCGGAGGAACAAGTTGGGAGAAGGTGTCGTCGTAGGCCGTCGGGATGTGGCACCAACCGGGGCCAGAGTTATTGAAATATGGATGCCGCTCGTGTGTATCGAGCAATGAGCGGTTGTCGTAAAAGATTCTGAGGATCCGCACACTGAACTCTATCTGATAGGCTCCCAAGTATGGGATGTTGTTACTGCAACTAATCTGGAACCCAAGGTCGCCACTGCAGCCAGCGATGATAGGCTTGCCGTCGTCCCGGATGAGCCCAAACGGGTAGGAGATGTTCACGTTGCCGCATGGCACGGGCGGGCAGTATTCTCCTCCTTGCCCATCTGCTGCCACCGTAGGCATCATTATCAGCGGCAAGGATAAGGCCACCCACACCGACGACGAGACTAGGAAGGCGAGCAGCAATGAGGACAGAGCCATGGAAAGCTTAATTCGACGATGGCAATAGCAGGACGAACAGAAGGGTGAACCGCTCACAGGCACTGGTGGGTGGCTGAGTGTAAATGGTGAAGGCGAGTCCGCGTCGTCGTGTGCGTAGAGACGACTTTGACTTTGGGTATTCGGGTCGGGACGTACAGTACGGGGCAAGGCGACGACTGACGACGTGACAGCGGATGAGCGCTACCGGGTAAAGGCACGCTCCTGTCTGCCGGCCAACAAGAACCACCGGATGTTATTCCTAACTTCCGAAGGGAAGACTAGCTAGCGTTTGGTCAAAAAAAAAAAAAAAGACTAGCTAGTAGCTAGCATGCTGGTCAGATGCAATGCTGTAGATATGATATTGGCGTGTGCTCGTTCCAACCTGAGTATGTTTGCAAAAATTACCAGAGTAAACAACAGCCTAGCATGTTTTTTAACGGAACTCATGTGCCCCTGAATTTGCACGACCGGTTTATGTTGATGTGCTTGCCACAAATAAAATCACTTAGGGTGTGTTTGGTTGGGCTTTTGGCTGTGGCTTTTGCCCCAAAAGCCAAAAGCCCAACCCCACGACCAAAAGCCCAACCAAAGAGGTAGCTGCCACCAAGAGCCAAAGCCAAAAGCAGCTTTTGAGGTAGTACAAATTTCATCGAAGCCAAAAAAGCAGCCACGACCCCTTTTACGTGCTTTTTGGGGTAAAAATTACCCACCTGCCACTCGTTATGAAGCGAATCGTTATTTTCTTGTTTCCCTTCTATTCGCATCTCTTCCGTAAATGCGACTCGAACCGCATCTTTCCACCACATACGAGCACGGGCGAGTGTCACCGGCGAGCAACTCCGCTCTTGCCCATCCCATCCCGGGCGACCGCGGTGGCGTGCCCCAACCGGCGGGAGCGAGCCCCGAAGAGCCCGGTTGGCGGGCGCGACGAGCCCCGGTCGGTGGCGGCGCGGGAGTCCCGGCCGGGCGAGCCCCATCCCCATCCTCTTCCCCGACAAAGCGTGCAGGAGTCCCGGCGGGCGGCTGCGGCGGCCGCGGCAAGCTGATCCATCCGGCGAGCCCGATCGTCGGCGCCCGGCCATCCCTATCCCCATCCCCGACTCGTGTCCCGGTGAGCCCCATCCCCATACTCTTTCCCTCGAGCGGCGTCAGCGGGAGCCTCGGCCGAAGACGCGCGGTGAGCCCCGGCCGTCGGGCGCGGCAAGCCCCGGCCCCGGCCATCCCCTGCCGTCGCAATGCCAATAAGGAGTGCACGGAGTAACTCTACAAAATAGATGGCATTTTTTTTCTGCGAGGAAAATAGATGACATTTATGTTTTTTGTTTTATTTATGTGGACCATATCACTTATTAGAATGATAGCATCGTTGTATAAGCCCTTTATGGATATTATTTTATTTATATCAACTTATTTTTTATCTTGCTTAAATAGTCATTTTCATATGAATTAATATGAATTAATGAACAAATTAGTTTTTTACGAGCAATTTGCATATAAAAATGTCCCAAGCATTCATGTGTATTATAGGTATTACTCAGGTAGCCCACAATTTGTGACACCTTTGACCAAACGACCTTACGCTTTTGCAACAGCTGCTTTTCAAGCGCTCACAGCCCACAACAGCTTTTGCAAAAAGCCACAGCTCAACCAAACACACCCTTAATCCGTATCTTCTCTCTCAAACGAATGTGTTTCTGTCGATTGCCTAGCAGCGAAATCTGTTCTTGCAAAGAACATTGAGGCATAGTGCTAATACTGTTACACTATTGTTGAACGGCGCAGCGCTCAATAATTAAACATGACAACACGTCTGGGGGTGGTGTGGGTTCGGTGTGTGGATTCCAGCACGACGGCGGCACGCAAGGCACCGTCGACATGTTTAGGGCGGCGACAGCGGTGGTGGGAATGGCTAGCACTAGCTGAGCGACCACTAGCATGCATGCTAGGAAACGCTACGCGGTGCACCGGTGCGCTAGCAATTGTAGATTGAGAACAACCGTAAATCACAGAGGAAGACGCGAGGATGTTGACGAATGGGCAGACCCACGGTCTTCGTCTCCTACAAATTGACCGCAGTCTGCATTCTGCATGGCGTACGTCTTCTCCGGGACGAGCTTAAACGGGAAGGAGACGCTAACATCTTCCTTCTTCCAGCCTCCTTGTACGCATCAGAGATGAAGTGACTTGTGGACCGTCACAGCCTCAGAAGTCAGAACAGAAGCACAGGAACGGAAGGTGTATGCCAGCTTGCTTGCACATTGTCTAGAGTTTCATTCAACATGTAATTCATGTTTTGGGAGATTATGTGTGATGGACGCGACTATGGGGCCATATAGAGGGGGGCAGGGCATAAGTGAAACAAAGAGTGACAAGTTGCTTTTAACTGAAACAATGTACATTACGAGGATACCAAATATCTTATGCATAGTAGGACAATAAGACTTTACCTCTTAAAGCCTTAACCTTTATCACTTTGCATGAAAGATATTATATTACACCAGTATTTTTAGTTCTGAAACAAATATATCCTAGTCAGTTAAGATTTTGCCATCTGTCATAGAGACACCTACACAAGTTGAATGCCCAATTCCAGTGTTGTAGGTCTGTTTCATAGAGTAGGTAACCGCCGTAAGGTTTTTGAATTCACAATGCTTATCTCCTTCATCTTTAGCATTTCACTAGAAACTTGTCTTGTTGTACCACTAATCATGCTTGCACTTTCTGAATTCAATGTGTAAGTTGCACCGTCGCTGCAAAAGAATAAAAAAAATTGTGATATCACCATTGCTGTAAATGATACCGAATAATTGTTGAAATATATATATGTGTCTCAAATAATATATCTTACAATATTTGACTGAAGTTTTGCCTTGGTGGCATGTCTAGTTCATCTGAACCTCTCTCAAACATTTGCAAGACCTTTCCTATGGTAGGGCGATGCATTGGTAATATTTGGATGCACCATAGGCCAATCACACTCAATTTTCTCGATTCCTTCATTTTCATTTGTGACTTCACTTGCCTGTAATCCATCTTGACCAAAATGGTCATAAATCCAATGTGGAAAATACTTTTTGACTTGATTGTTGAGCCACCGATTTCATATTTTTTTGCCCCAACCATCTCGAGCAACATCATTCCATAACTATAAACATCTGATTTTGTTGAAACAACTCCGAAAGTTCGAGAGTGCACTTCAGGAGCTATAAAACCAGGTGTTCCTCTAGCACAGATCATAGAAAGCTTGCTCTCCTTGGTATGGCACAGCTTGGCCAAACCAAAATCAGCAACCTTTGGGTGAAAGTTCTGATCCAAAAGGATATTTTGAGGCTTGATATCGAAATGCACTATGCGTGTATTACAACTATGGTGCAAGTATTCCAACCCTCTAGCAATCCCGATTTGCTATGGAATAGAGCTTATCCCACCCTAAATCTGCTTTGGGATTCTCTGAGTATATATACTTATCCAAAGAACCATTTGGCATATACTCATATAGTAGGGCCCTCTTTGAGCCTTCCAAACAAAACCCAAATAAGCTAACAATATTAATGTGAGATGTCCTGCCAATACTCATAACCTCATTCACAAACTCCTCACCATCACCTTTGGAGTCATGTAGGAACTTCACTTTGCAACTAGACGACCGTCATCTAGCCTTCCTTTGAAAACCATGCCATAACCACCTTCACCAAGCTTATTATTAAGGGATGATGTTATCTTTGTTAGTTCTGAGTACTTGTATCTTTTTGGACCTAGTGATCCATGTGCTGATATTAGGGCCTCAATGTTCTCTTCTATAGTGCCGCTGGTCTTCTTGCAAAGGAAAAACCTTAGTTTTTGCCTATGCCACACCAACACATATATACATGGTAGGAGCAAGATTGCAGCAACTGAAACTGGAATTGAAATTAAAGTAGATGTTATATTCTTCTCACGAAACGATGAGGTGTTATAATATGAGCATTCAGATTTAGAGGCCATAAATAATTTAAATTGTAAGTATTGAAATAAATTATAATGATCACATATTTAACTCCAAATCATGTAGTTTTATATTGAAAGGTATTTTACTCCAAATCATGTAGATGTTTAATAGTAGTTCTTCTAAGATCTTCCAAGTAGCAATAGCTGAAAATAAAATTAACTTATTGCATTAAATAACTATTGAACTTTGAAAGATTGTCAAAAGTAGCATACCTATTAGTGCTATCTTCTTGCCACTCCCGTTGACACCTAAAATAGCTTGCAAATTAAGTTAAAAAAATGAAACAAGTAGTAGTATAATTACTGCTTTTGTAAAATGAAAACAATTCAATATTTTTGCATTTGGAATTTGAAGGATGCAACTCTCTTATGCTGACTTCCACTGTATGCTCTAAGTTGATCGATGTATGCTGGGAGGACGGTGGTTTGGATAGGTTGAGGACCAGCATAATGACGGATTTGATTCTTCTTAACTGTAATAAAGGCGGCATGTTTTTATTCATTTATTTGCCAACTAAACGGATACCATGGAATTGATATTTGAATACGTCACTGGACCTGAATCTTCTTAACTTGCATAGTTTCAATACATGATCTAATAAGAATTAATGGTAATTCACAAATAAGATGAATAATAAAGCAAGACATTGTTACTTTTTTTTGCTTGATCACCATCTTTTTTTAGCTCCTTATTCTTAAAATGTGTGTTTGAGTGTTTTGACATCTTGCTATTACTAATTGAAGGCTTCAACTGAGCCTCCATGCTAATTCTCGCCAAATGCGTTAGGCAAAAAGAAAATACTAGAAATTTCAACATTAATTAGAAACATATAGCCATTAATTATGTAGTTTCAGACGACTTGTGCCATTAGATTTATTTTATATTCTACAAAATTACCCACTACGTGTCATGGCCGCCTTGCGAGGGGGCTGGCGGCAAGCGCGCCGTCGTGGCAGCAGGGGGCTTGGTGGTGGTGGTGGTGGTGTGCGTGCGCATTAGGTTTAGGGGGAGAGGGAGCCTGAAGGCTGAAGTTGTTGGGAGTTAGCCCCTTTATTTTTTCGATTGATCCCAACTGATTACAAGTCACTTGTATTTATAGTCCTGGGAAGACTTGCATCTAAAAAAATCCCTGACTTCATTTCCTATTTTATTCCTATCTTTATTCCCTAAATATCTATTACTTAATGACGAAGCTAATGATGTGATGACAGTGGAAGGCGGCGGCGGCCGTCCGACCTCCTAGCCTTGTGCGGGCGCACGGCAGAGGGGGGCCCCTTGAGCCGGCCTCCCTTTGGGCTGTGACATCTCCTCCCCCTTTTCCTGACAACGCGTCCTCGCGCTGTGGTGTTGTACGGCTGTCGAGGTTGATGGAGTTGTCGAAGGTGTTGAGTGCCACTGATGGAGGTAGCTTGTCATTAAAGAGCAGGGTGCTCCTCCCTGTACAAGATGCTTGCTAGTAAGGCTGCTGATGTTTGGGAAGTCAGGGGGGTGATAGCGAATCTCAAGAGTATGCAGAATGATCCAACCTAGTTGGAGAACATCCCACAACACTGTTGGTATTGTCGCAGCATAGTAGCCGTCGTTGTTACTAATGATGGCCTTGAATAGCGTCCAATCTGGTGCTCCCGCCTGGAGTGTAATGGTTCAGGTGATGCTCATGTCGTCGTTGGTGGGGCTCGCATGTTGAAGCTTGTTGAAGACCTTGTTGGAGACGGGGGCGTTGAACTGTGGGGTGAGGTTGATCGCCATGGTCAACGTCGAGGCGCCTCGGTTGTACCGCATCCCAAAACTTGTTGCAAAGCTTGTTGGTGAACTTGAGATTGGAGTCGTACGGGACGTCAATGTCATCGAGGGTCGAGGGAGCCGGTTGATTGGCTCTCGAGTCGCCCGACCGTCATAGCCGAGTTGTTCATAGTGTTGTGTCCATTGCCTATTGCTGAGGCGTTCGATTTAACGTGGCGGATGGGCGCCGAGGAGACGAGCGAGGCGGATAATTTGTGTCCTTTGTGTTGAGTGCCTCCCCGCTGTCTTGTGGCTCATAGCGTGTCATTGGTGTGGATGTAGTCGTTCAGTCGCGGTGGCGTGAGATCGCCGGTAGTGTCGCTGTTGATGGGCGACCCGAAGCCCCAAGTGAGACACTGTGGTAGGGTGTACCCGTCCTCCAGTGGTGCCTTTCTAATCATGCTGAGGAACCAGAGAAAGAGGAGTGTTGCTCTTGTCAGGTGGGTAGCGGTGTACCTGATGTTCCGTTGTCGTGGTGCTAATGGTGGCACCTTCTGTCCGGGATTGGCGCCATCCGCGCCGGAGCTAGTGTCGTTGTTCTCATGAAGTCGGCCGATTGGGGAGCCCGAGATGCACCGGCGACGCCAAAGCTGGAAACAGATGTGCAGCTTGATTGTTGATGGTCTCCGCCGTAGTTTATGTCGGAGGGACATTCAGCAGTTCAGCCAGATTGATCTTGTTGTCGAAGTGTGGCGACCGTTGTTGTTATCATGGATGTCGTGGTTCTAGCTGCCGACGTCGGGTCGGGCGGGCGGCGCCTGTTAGAAGGGGCATCATTGCCGTTGGCGGCGCCCGCCGGGGCGTCGTCGTCATCATCGGCGTTGGCATAGGCGCCGAGATGGCATCGCCGGTAGCGCCCTTGTAGGTGTTGTCAATGTCGAGGACGTTGTGGTGAGCGACGTCAATGGCGACGTCGATCGACGTCGTTGCAGCGTTGATGATACAGGTAGCGGTTCCATGTTGGGGAGATGGAATTGCCTGGTGATTGTGGAGCAGGTGGTGTTCTCATTTGCGAGGGGGTTGACACTGTTGGTGTCCATGGTGCCGGTGTCATCAATGATGTCAGAGTCAGCGACGTCGATGTCGTTGTCAGGTTACGTTGTTGTGTTGCCCATAGTGTTGTTGGGGTTCCCGATGTTGCTGATGTCATGGATGACATTGCTGGTGTTATAGGAACTTATCTAGACCATTGTTGGAGGCTCGTGATGTTGGCCTAGTTGGGTAGGCTTTTCATCGAGCGGCTCGTGGACTTCGGTTGTATCCTCTTGATCTGATCTGATCTGATCTGAGCGTTGATAGCGGGGGAGTCCTTTGGGTTGGTGTATTACTTTTGTTCTGTAGCGTCGTTCATCGTAGAGGGGACGACATTGGCGATGCCCGCGGGAGCACCGTTGTCGTCGGTGGTGCCCATGGTAGGGGGCGTCGTCGAGGAGGTCGTCGAGCTCGCCTGTGGCCTCCATGTGAGCGAGCTGTCCTGCGAGGATGACACCGTGCTAGGACGGAGGAAGGAGTCGTACTTCACCTAGATATGTTGGAGATTACAGTCTTGTTGGCACTGTTCTCTGATTTGAGTGCGTAGATGGCCTCCATGATCATCTCCCTGGTAGGATGATAGCAGAGTGGCCATGTGATCTTGACGGCGGCGGTGGTGGGTGGATCGATCTAGTCTCCGAGTACCAGCAGTCACAACCACCTTGCAAAGGGGCGGCGGCGACGGCGCTGGCGGCGGCTCTTGGCGGGCAGCGGTGGGCGCAGCAGCAAGGGGCGACACTAGTGGTGGTGGCACGCATGCGCCGTTAGGGTTAGGGAGAG
Organism: Hyparrhenia diplandra; assembly: GCA_015847255.1. Taxonomy (NCBI): domain Eukaryota; kingdom Viridiplantae; phylum Streptophyta; class Magnoliopsida; order Poales; family Poaceae; genus Hyparrhenia; species Hyparrhenia diplandra. The sequence continues at coordinate 508,374 of JADLZK010009041.1, forward strand.
AGGGAGCTGAAGGCTGAAGCTGTTGGGAGTTACCCCTGTATTTTTCTGATTGATCCCAACTGACTACAAGTCCCTTATATTTATAGTCCCGGAAAGACTTACATCTAAAAAAAAATTCATGACTTTATTTCCTATTTTATTCCTATCTTTATTCCCCTAAGTATCTATTACTTAATGACGAAGATGATAACGTGATGACGGTGGAAGGTGGCGGCGACCGTCCGGCCTCCTGGCCTTGTGCGTGCGCACGCCCTAGGGGGCCCTTGGGCCGGCCTCCCTTTGGGCTTTGACACTCCGTCATCATATCTTAGATAAAAAAACAAAAAAAATAATAAATTCAATATTTAACCGCAGCACCTCCTCCTCTAATCCGGCCTGGCAGCGGCATTGTTCCATCGAGAGGAGCGTCGGCCTCGCAGGTCATATGCATCGGGACCAGGAGCCATGACCAAGAAGAACGATCGGGACTGGGAGCTAGGATCATAGGTGGAAGGCTAAACTAATTTGGACATCCATGGATTTTTGACAAATGACCTAGAAATTCAAATTTTGGTGGGGACCATCTCTTCCTAGTTCATTTTTTTTGAACTAGAGAGTATCCATTGGACATCCATGGACATCAAACATCCACCTAGAGCTAGGATCAAGAAAGATCGATGGTTTCACGTCATCTTCCAAGATGGGTGAGAGAACTAATCTGATTACTATTATTTCATTTATTCTGGTCTTGCACATAAGCACGCAAGCATGTTGGCCGGTGTCAATGTAGTTCTGGCTTTGAAGTGTTGGTTGCAATAGCCAGATATGACTGTGAGAGGCGCCGTGATATGAACGGGTCACCCATCGCCGGTAGACTCTGGCGGTCCGGCCTGCCGGTGCCGGGCGTGCCTATGACAGCATGCGCCACAGTGTCCAATGTCCACGACATCTAGATAACCCTGGCACAATGTAGATAAAAGGTGTGTCCATCTTGCTAGATCCCATATTTCAATTTAATCTCTCATTTGATGTATTAAATTTGGTCATCCCATAATTAGAGCTTAATTTTTATTCATCGACTACTTATTTATACTACTTTGATATGGTTAGTAAAACTTTAGGTGATATTGAACCTAGGGAAAGAATTGTTAAAATGAAAACTAAAAAGTGTTGGATTACTTTGAACAAATAAGTCTTGATATAATCCTTATTGACCATGACTCATATAATTTTTTTGTTGATTTTATTAATAATTCTAAAAGATTACTTTGATTTTACATGTTAATGATGATCAAATATTAGGGACAATGATCCATTGGCAAAACTCAAACCCCTAAGTTTGTATTCAAATTAACCATACCTACCATTATAAAAGACAATGTAATGTAATGTGATGTAGTGTAATGTAATGTATACGCATATAATTTGTACCTAAATTATCTATCTCAAACGTTACAAATAAATTAACAAAATCTCTCAAGTCTAGATGTAAATGCTAATATATGCTATTATGAGAAAGACAATTCAACATCCATAACTACAATATACGCACAAAGCTATCTGAAAAACACACTTCTCTCAATAGTAAGTTGAAACTATGCACAAACTATGTTCCACTACACAAACCAAGAAAACATGTTTATATTAGGATAAATATTTACTTATAAGCTTATTAAGCGTGAAAAAATATCCTTACTAAAGCATATAGTAATTCACTTACACTTCAATTTAAGTTGGATTAATACTCATGATAATAAATTTTGCAAGACGTTGACTTGAAAAAAGTTTAAACAATTTGTTTGGAACATAACATCATATAAATATTAATAGTTTAATTCCAAGGATAATTTGTTTAATAAAACAATATTAATACAATATAATAAATTCCCATGGTGCATGTTGAAACAATTATTCATGCCATTGTGGGAACTAAGGTAAGCGTAAGACCTATAAAATATTATTTTCATAAAATAAAAATGAAAATTTTGACTAAGTGATAGAATAAGCATTGCAATTTCAGATTAACACATGATCAAAAGCGAAAAATCAAAACATAGATTTTTTATATAAAAAAATGATAAAAATTTGTATACTTTACGATTATGTTTCAACTAAACACATATCATGCTAGAAAAATATTAATCCTAGTAACTTTTACTCATGAAACAGCTAGATAAATAAATATAAAACCTAATTTTTACAGAAAACTAAAACATTTTTTTTCATTAAATGGGTAGACTATAATCACCTAAAATGTAGTCACTATGAGCAATCAATAAGCTGAAAATTGAGGTCATATCTTCAAAATATGACTGCAGAGCTCAGGCCATCATAGTTTAAAGAAATGTTTCAACTAAATGTATATTGGAGATAAAAAGAGGTTCTATGTAAGGAAAAAAAGTTGATGGCTATGGATGAAATGTACATAAAAATCAAGAATTGATAGAATATCAAAACTGAACATTGATCGTATAATACCTATTATAGTTATTGTTTTAGAACATTGGTGAAGAAAAAAAATAATGTAAGTAATTTTCCAGTTAGTGTCTCTTCATATTCAAACCCCAGCACGGGTTGATGAACTAGTCTCTTCCAATTTGGCGTAGGCCAACTTTTTCCTAGTTCCAGATTATTTCAAACTAACAAAAAAATACTAGGCAAAATTGTTGTGCATTGTAAATTTCCTGAACTCACCGCACTTGTCACCGGAGCAATCACAGGCGAACTTGGTGCCGGTGTCGCCATAGTACCTGCATTCCCCGCCAATTGCCATGCACTTGGGGCAATCGTCTGCCACGCCTTTCCACTCCACGATAAACCCATTCTTCATGCCGGCGATGTAGTCATCCCCATTTCCATGGCCATGGGGAGACCCGAGAAACGGCACGACAGTGAAGAGGCAGCCGGGCGGGATCCCTCCCTGGATGCCGTGGCTTGAGAAATTCCTGCTGTCGCCAAGCCGGACGAAGGAAGTGTTGTCGCAAGGCAGGCTGTGAAACCCAGCCGACTCCGCTGGTTGGGACCCCGTCGGGCACTTGCCAAGAAAGAGGAGCTCTTTGTTGATCTTGCTGAAGACGAATGCGGGCGGCAAGAACGAGATGTTCACCGTCGGCGCTGGGCAGCCGTTGTCGAGCGGGAGGTTGTGGTCCACCACATGGAATGATTTGTTCTTGGGGAAGATGTCGAGCACCTGGTACGCCTGGTACACGGATGCGGTCAGGAACGCGCCGCTGCTGCTGCATTTGAGCTTGAAGGACGGCGGCCCGCACGGCGGCTTGCCGGGCTCGTCCAGCCAGAACGGGTAGGTGATGTTGAGCCCACCGCATGCCTTGGGCCAGCAGCCTGACGACTCTACTGCTCTGGCACCCGGCGGTGGGAGGAGGAAGGAAGCGATTAGCAGCAGCAGGACCGTTTGCATGGCGGATTGGGGATGGAGGGTAGTCAGCGGGCAGAGCCTGAGCGGCAGAGTTGTTTGGATCTCGGAGTTCGGCCAGGGATTGAGGGACATCTCCGCTGGAAGGGAATGGATCGAGGGACAGCCGGACGGGCAGAGTGGTATTCAATGACGACGACGGGAGAGGACGGTGGCGAGTCCTGGTCCACGCCGGCTCCACGCGCTCCAAGCGTTTGATTAGTCTTGTTTTTTTTTTCTCTCTTTCTTAATTTCTTTAATACGAGTAGCAGGATATCTCATTAACTTCTGCACTGCCAACTCCGATTGGGAAGCTAAACCTCCTATCAAGTCCGTGCTTTTCGGTCTATCTATTGTGAGGCAGCTCATGTTCTTGTGTGGTGTGTGGCCGGCGTGTGAGTGCGACGGCCTGGCGCCGCCAGACTAGCTGTTGGACACTTTTTTAGAGTAGCGTCCAACAAATGCAATTCTCTCTATGCTATAATAGTAGTTCCAATTCCAATTGCGAACTTACCAGCCGGTGGTGGTGGTGGTGGTGGTGATAGGGACGGCGGCGGCAGTTGCCATGTCAAGAGGTATCCGTCACGGATGAAGTCCTTGTAGTTTGCTGGGTTCGCCTCGCCCGGCCTCACAAGCATCGGCACGACGGTAGCGCTGCAGCCCTCCAAGAAGTAGGTACCAGGCACGTCGGGACCCTTGGTGACGCCAACCAACGTCTTGTTCCCGCATGCCGTGTCCACAAGCCTCGAGTCTCCGCCGCTCTGCCTCCGTCGGCGGCTCCACGCAGCCGTAGAATATCAGGTTCGTTAACTGGACTGATCGAGAACGGGAAGACGATCCTGTCGGAGCTGTTTCTCATCGGGGATAAGCAGGGCCTGGAGACGGAGCTATGGAAGTTTTCAAGCTTGCGGACATCGGCGATGAGCAAGGAGGCGTTGTCGTAGAAGATGTTGAGAATCCGGGGCAAAAATTCACTTTCGACACCCCCGTAGTATGGGGTGTTATTAGAGCAGCGAACCTGGAACCCGATCGCTCCATAGGTGGTCTCCGTTGCATTATCGGTGACGATCCCGAACGGAAGGAGATCTCCACGCCGCCGCAGCGTGGGAGGGCAGAGCTCTCCTCCTTGGCGGTCAGCTGCCGTCCCGGCGCCGCCGTCGCGAGCATCACAGGCAAAAGACCACCACGCCCATGCCGCCCAGAGCGAGAGCCACGACAAGGACGGAGCCACAGCCATGGGAACATCACACGTGGTGAAGGTGATTCTGACTCAGAATCTTTTTGATGGGAGATCACGAGGAGTCGGAGACCAAGAAGAGCAACAAGCAACAAGCTTGGAACCATGGCCCATGGGAATGGGAGCCTAACAAGGTTTCTATGATGGCAGTACAAAGAGAGAGTTGAAGAATGAGTTCCACGGAAATAGAAAGGGCAATGATTCAACTTACGTGTAGTCTGTGGGTTTCCTCAAAAAAAAACGTGTAGTCTGTGGGATTGGTTAGTGGAGGCTTCCCCAACGCGCCACCGTGGCGTGCTGCCCTAACTGCCACCTAGGCATTGTTCATCTATGTCATAGCAAACTGTGGCCTCACAAAGGCGTCGATTCTCATGCAGGGAGCGACGGTAACCTAGTCTGACAAAAGGAGCAAGCAGCACGCGAGCGCGCCGTTGTGAGATTGAGCGGTAGCCTCACTGAGGTAGATTGGTAGGGACCATAGGAGCAGTCCACTACTGCTGTCCTCCTATTCCCTTTTGAAAGGCTGCTCAATACAGGGACGTACTTCTGACAACAAAAAAGCAGTGCGATGGAACATGTATAGCCCTAGTGTGTGCTTGTACTCGTGGACAATAAATTCAGCTGAAGCAGTACGCTGCTGTTAGCTAGCCAGCGTTGGGGAAGCCCTAATCCTTGACCACTGCATTTGGAGAAAGCCACACAGTTTGGCTGCAGTTTTTTTGGATTTTCCCCTCAAATTTATCTCATTGGAAAATGTTCAATGAAACAAGTCTCTTCTTTTTGTTTAAAAGAGATATAAAAGGGTGATATATTCATAATATCCTTAAGTATCATCCTTTTTTCTTTCCTTTTTTTTGATGGAACCATTTTTTTTTTCTTTCCCCTCCACGCACCAACTATTGCACCTCTGCCTCCTCCCTGCTCACTCCGACACCTCTCTGCTTGCCTCTGCGCCTCGACAATGACAGCACCGCCGCGCCTCCAACCCCCTTTGTCCACACTCACCCACCTCACGCTTTGGGTGTGTTTAGTTGGTGAAATATATTGTGTTCGGCAACTATAGCATTTTCGTTTCTATTTGGTAATTATTGTCCTACCATGGATTAACTAGACTCAAAAGATTCGTCACGGATTTTTCAGCCAAATTATACAATTAGCTTTTTTATTTACCTATATTTAATGCTCTATTTATGCGTCAAAGATTTGATATGACGAGTACTGTAGCACTTTTTAGCTTCACTTTTCACCAACTAAACATGGCCATTTTTTACAAACAAAAACAACACTTGGTCTATGCTCTACATGTTAACATAAATCTTTGTGAAATTATGAATAGCAATGTGTTGTCATGGGCACCGTAGGGTGCGGTCACCATGCAACCAGCCAAGAATAGAAGGAAAGAAAAGGCCACACCTATTCTAGAGCCACAGTCACCATGCATGCTGGTCGGGACGAGTGGCTAGAAGGAGGCGTTGACCAGGTGTGCGGGGAAAGAGGAAAGAAGAGCTAGTCTTGGCCTTAGATTCAGGATCATTTAGCCCCTAGCTGTCTCGGCCGAATGGCCTATATATCTTTGTAACCAGGATGTTGAGAGTAAGCAATCAATATATCAAATATTCTATCCCTCTCCCAATGTCTCTCAAGCGCCTAGGGCTGCTACCCTAGAACTAAGCCTGCGGTAGAGGGGTATAACCTCACCGGAGAAGACACTATCGTCATGGATCCAGGTCCATGACATGTGTTTAGATTTGAATTTTCAAAATACTTTTAATCCTGTTCAAATACTTGATGTTAAAATGGTGCTAAAGACTTTCTCGAAAAAATAAAATGGTGCTAAAGACTGCCTAAAAAAATGGTGCTAAACACACAAATGTCATCAAGTTGGGCATGATCGGACGAGATAAGCATCACTCGCTCCAGCTGCCGCGTGCCAGAGCTACCCGGTGGATTGAGGGAAGCTGACCAAGGTTTCCGAGTAAAATGAGAGCTAGTACGTGCTTCGTGCAATTAGTGTCAGCCAGTGGGCAGCACTGACGCGACGCGACGCCAACACGCCACGCCGCAACCTCTGCATCATGGGCAACGGGACCAAGAAAGTCTCCGGCTAAAACGACCGGCACGTGCCGAGTCCGATATGTGTACAGAGGGAAACTGGGAGCGTGGGACTCACCGGCGCATGTCGGCCCGGCCTCGCGCCTGCCGCCGGGGCAGAGGCACCAGAACACCGCGTTGGTGTTGTCGTACCGGCACTGCCCGCCGCTGGCGTTGCAGGCCTGGCAGTCGCCGACGCCCGCCGCCTCCCAGTCCAGGACGAACCCGTCCTTCAACAGCCGGCTGTAGTTGGCGGCCGTCATCACCGCCGCATCCGACTCTAGCACCGGCATGTAGGCTAACTTGCATCGGCTCGTCGCGATCGGCGGCGGCCTGTCCCAGTGGTAGTCCCGGCCGAGGTACACGTAGATGGGAGCACCGCAACTGGAGGTGGCGTTTGCGTACTCGGCGCCGCTCGGTTCCGTGCCGTTGCAGCCGTAGAGGAAGCACAGCGCACGGTTCTGTGGGCTAATATTGAACAGGCTGAGCGCGATGCTGGAGGACACGTTGAAGTCGGTCAGGCACACGCCGTTGTCGCCGGCGAGCTTCGCGTGGGAGGCGACGGGGGAGTTGGTGGTGTAGTTGATGCCGAGGACCTGGATTAAGGTGCCCCACAAGGAGGCTACGCGGCCGTCGTGGGTGCACCAGACCTCGAAGCCCGGGTGGCCACAGCTGGGAGAAGAAGACGGATTGGTGTTGTTGCTGCCGAGCCAGAACGGGTACCTGAGGGTGAGGTTCCCGCATGCCGCCGTCCCGCAGTCGTCGGCGCTTGCGTAGTCATGGAATTGGAGAAGCGAGAAGACAACAAGCGGGAGAAGCAGCAAGGTTGGGCGCATGTTAGCTGAAGAGGGAATTGATCGAGAGTGGCAGCAACCAGCAGGACTGCAACTGCAAGGTATAGTAAACAGTATGCAATTTGTTAGCCGTATCAAGTCTGTAAGCAAGAAAAGGTTGCTCGGGCGAGCCAGTGTCTCAAAGTCTTCGCTTAGCAACGACCGAGTCCAAAACTCCACATGCACTTTGACTAGTCCCCAAAAACCCCTGACTAGTCCAAATGCACTGCTATTCCCATTCCCTCTACTAGATCCTTGTTTGTTGGTCTTGAATTCTCAGTAAAAGTTGTTTGTTGGTCTTGAATTCTCAGTAAAAGTAAATGAGAGTGATGATCTCGTTACACACTGGACCTGGACGTAGTTCAACTTGTAAGATTTTTCATGATGGAACTTGGGGCCGAAGCCCCTACAAATAGGATATATTAAGACTTAAAAGTAGTGGATAAAAAACAGGTACATGTAAGGTTCATGAAACAAAAACAAAAAGAAACAGAGAAAATCAGCTCTAATGATGGATACATTGTTCAAACTGAGGAGCAAGGCTTGGCTTGACTCTATGCAAGAGCAAGCGAGAAAAAAATCTTCTAGTGTGCACCATGGTCGGTTGAATGCCTTTGAAAATCAATTTATTCCTGACTGTCCAGATTGTCCAGCAAATGTGCACTACTGTTGTCATAAAGAATTGAGAATAAAAGTCTCTTTGAGATAATCTGAGAGTTCTGGGAAGGTTTCATTTAGAGGTATGTCAATGTGTTTTGTTGTTGATCCACAAGAGCTTAATTTGTATGGATTTGATGAGCTGAAGTTTGTTTCCCACTTATACCTCCAAGTCACTACAGGAAACAACATCTTCGCCGAGAGCATGACGTGCTCGGCAAAACACTTGTAGCTGTCGGCGAAGCCTTTTTGTCGAGCACAGTGCTCGGCATAGGACTGACGGGAAATTTTTTCGCGACACAGGTCCTATGCCGAGCACCCGCGACGCCCAGCTCGGCAATGCCGTCGCCGAGAACCCACAAACGCCGTTGGCGAAGAAAAGTTACAGTTAACGGCCGTTGTAACTGATGACAGTTACAACGTTATTCGCCGAGCACTGTCGGTGGGCCTCTCGGCAAAGTCCATGTCTTTGCCGAGAACCAATTAGCATAGCTGTTGGCAATTTTTTTTTTTTTTTTTGGAAAACTCTATGCTGAGCACCAAACAAGGTAGTCCTCGGCAGAAAAAAAAATCTTGGAAAATTCTATGCCGAGCACTCTACAGGACAACACAAAAAAAAAAAAAAAAAAAAAAAAATCCCTAGAAAATTCTATGCCGAGAATTGGACAGAAGAGCTCTCAGCAAAGAGGTTATCTTTGCCGATTACGCAACCATCCCGCTCGGCAAATCTAGGGATGTGGCCGTCGGGCAGCCATTTTCTCCCAGATTTGCCGAGTACAGTTGCAAAACCGCCGGCAAAGAAGTCTTTGCCAAGAGTTCCGCTTCGGCAAAGTCTATAAAATTTGTCATTTTTTTTTTTGTTTTTGCTTTCCTCCTTGACAAACAAACACCTATATTATATATATCACATCCATTCAATTAGATAACACATATATATCACATTCCTCACATCCGGCAATAAAACACATCTATATATCACAGAACAAATATATTAAACACGTAGCATCACTAGATCAAGTCCACATCACCACAAGTCTAACAAGTCCATAAGTCCATAAGTTCATCACCACCTTGAGCCATCACTACCAGAAAGCAAAATAATTACAATTTTTTGTTTTTTTTTTAGTGTGTGCCTCATCATATAAATCTTACAGGATAGCGGAACCGGCATCCAGTCAACTAAGTTGGCTTCTTCGGTGCTTGCAGCTGCCGATGTGTTTTTCGAATGATTCGGCACATGATGTTGATCGTTCCTTGGAGATGAAAAGCCACATTATTCAAGTCAAGGATATTCATCTCTCGACATGATCAACAAGGTAGAAAAAAACACAAATATTTTGCTTAAATTCCAATCCGGTCATACTATTTCAATTTATGCAGCTATTAGAGCTATCATTGGAAGTAGTAGACCGATTGGTAATGGCAATTTATTTGTTAATGATAAAATAAATTCAGATTCTATCAGCCAACACATTACGCCATATGGCAAGGCCGATAATTCTAGTTTGTCAAAGCAACAACCCTCAAAGAGCAACCGTAAAAGTTGTGGCCGAATGGATTGATGATAAATCCAATCCTTTCGTTTGCCTAGCTTTAAAGCCGACTCATAAAAGAATGGGCTTTATAAAATAAAATATAGCTTTGATTTTACTTTTTGTGATCAGGTCTTTGATATCTTGTTGAAGAATAATTTATCGAGATAAAAATTTAGAGGAGCTTACATATTGCAAGTGGCACAGTTCTTATGATCATAATACTTGTAATTGCAATGTGTTTTCGTCGTGTGATCTTGTGGGGGATCGATATTTGGGACACCCATAAACGAGCTCCCCACTTGTTATCCGCTAGCAAACGCGGCCTCGGACTCCGACCGCACGGGAGACGGGCGTCCCACCACGGTGCCTCGAAATCTTCACCGCATAACGAGCTCTCCGCGCAAGGACAAGCCTCCACCTCGTTCGAGCTCTCCCATAACGAGCTCCCTCGTCTTCATCAAGGCCGACCTCACTCGGGGACCTCTTTCCGCCCGCTCGAGCTCCCTCGCGACCGGACCTTATGAGGACCACCGAGAGCTCATCCGCCCGATCTTCTCGGAGAAGCCTGCGGGTACGAAGTTGGTCAACAACTCTCGACAAGCTCAACAACTCCTCGGCGACCACCGAGTAGCCCCGCGGGCAACGGTGGGGAAAAGAGCTGTCACCGATCACCTCACCGCGCCCCGCCGACTCCAACCACTCCGCCCACGATTACGCTGGTACATACGGGTACACCATCCCCATCCCCGGTATGGGCCACCCCATCGAAGACGCCCTCCAACTACGATTAGGGACAGGCGACGCCTGACCACCGCCCAAACCCCGATTCCCGCGTGCGGCGACCAATTTCGGCATCCAAAGTACTCCGGAGCTCGAAGGAAGTTCATAAAATCGGAACGAGCTCATCCGAGAGCTCTAATACTGCTCCTATCATCCTGTACATGTATCTGCGTTTCTTCAAGTCCTCAACCTGTGATGAGCCCATGTGCCCCGCCCCCTTGCGACTATAAAAGGGGAAGGCCGGCCACCAGGTCGAGGCAGAGGTTCAATTCTCAACACCCACACTCACACACACTCGATATTGACACTAGCCTCAATCACAGAGACTTGGGAGCCCTCTCCCCTCTCGACTTCGCTTGTACTTTCGCCCGGTATGAGCGTTTGAGCTTCGGATAGTGATCACACTGGACTAGGAGTGCGATTTGCCCCGAACCGGTATAAATCTTGTGTCATTGTCTCTAGAGCTAGGCCATCCGGAGCACGCGTAGCGTGAACATTACTATGACGGAGGACCCACGAGCAACTCAAGAGGCTCCCGGCGGAGGGCGGTCGGTCGGCGGCGAGCTCGGCGTCGCATCGTCGACCGCTGGAGGAGCACGAGGCCTCCTCGCATCCCGGGGTTCACGCGGCGCCGGGCGAAGTCGGCGGGCCGCGTCGCGAGGACACCATCAACGCCCGCCGCAAGGCGAAGCTCGGCCCGACAAGAATGTGCCTCGAGACGACGACAAGCGCCACGCGGCGACGATCGCGACAAGCGCCCACGACGCATGCGGCCAGTGGCGCGGCGGCGCTACAACAGCGAGGAAGACAAAAGCCGTAGCCCACGCCGGGCGCCGCCCGTGGAGCCCGTCCCCCAAGCGGGATCGCCGTCCCTCGAGCTCGAACTCGAGGAGGCCGAGGGCTTTCGGCTCTCGCGCGCATCCACGACGCCCCGTTTCCTTCGCTTCCGAGCTCCGACCTCGGTGCAGAAGTATAATGGGGAGACCGACCCTGCCACTTGGCTCGAGGACTACCGCCTCGGCTGCCAGGCTGGGGGCGCCGACAACGACTACTTCATCATCCGCAACCTCCCGCTTTACCTTGCAGATTCAAAGACGATCGTGGCTCGAGCACCTCCCGTAAGGCACCATCCGGCCCCGGGAGGACTTGCGACGTCTTCGCCGCCAACTTCCGTGGCACCTACACCGGGCCGAGCACGACGTGGGACCTCCGAGGGTGCAAGCGAGAAAGAAGGGGAAGGCCTGCGCGACTACATCAAGGCGCTTCTCCAAGCTCCGCAACAACCTCTCCGAGGCCTCCGACTCGAAGTCATCACCGCCTTCACGTTCGCACAACTGCGAGACCGATCCATGAGCTTGGCGTCGAAGCCCAAGACCGTGAAGGAGCTCCTCGACCTCGCCACCCGCCATGCCGAGGGAGAGGACGCCGTCTCCGTCATCCGGCTCCCGCACACGCAAGAAGAAGAACAAGAAGAACAAGCGTCCCCGAGGCGGCGACGGCGGCGAGTTCGCCGCCGTGGCGGACAAAGCGCAAGGCCGGCCCCAAGGGCGGGCGCGAACTTCGTCCCCAAAGAGCACTTCGACAAGATGCTCGAGGTGCCGTGCCCACACCACGAGGGGCCGGTCAAGCACAAGATGAAGGGCTGCCGCCTCATGAAGAAGCACGTGATGGGCACGCTGCGGGGGGAGGAGAAAAGGGCGGCGGCGATAAGGGCGCGGCCAGCCCCGACGAGTTTGATGGCGACCTCTACATCGAGGGCGGTGCCATCAACGTGGTCTTTGGGGGAGCTCCCGGCTACGAGTCCAGCGCCGGCAAAAAGCTCACCCGCCGCGAAGTCCTCTTCACCGAGCCTGCGACGCCCGCCTACCTCAAGTGGTCGAACTTCGGCGATCCGCGTTCGACAAGGCGGACCATCCATGACACATCCCGTGCAGGGAGGTACCCGCTCGTTCGTCGACCCCATCATCGGCACCAAGCGCCTCGGCAAGGTGTTGATGGATAGCGGTAGCGACCTCAACCTCCTCTACATCCACGCGTTCCAAGCCCTTGGCATCCCCAAAGGCACGACTCGCCCCTCGCCTCGGAACCGATCCACGGCGTGGTGCGGGAAAGCAGATGGTCCGCTTCGGGGCGGATCGACCTCCCCGTCACCTTCGGCACCGGACAACTTCATGAGGAGGTCCTCACGTTCGAGGTGCTCCCCTTCAAAACGCCTACCACCATTTGTTGGGCGGCCGTGCTACGGAAGTTCATGGCGTCCCCAACAACACCTATCTCAAGCTCAAGATCCCCGGGCGAAGGGGGTCATCACCGTCGACTCCACCTTCGAGCACGCCTTCGGCTGGCCGCCAAATCGAGACGCCGGCCTTGATCGAGATCGAGGAGATGCTTTGCCGAAGATGATGTCCCTGGGCCGGGGCTGAGGACTCCCAGGCTCAAGAAGGTGGCCAGCGCGAGCACGCGGCGGTGAGCTCGGCAAGCTCGGGAGCATGAGCTCTTCCGGCGAGATCGACAAGGTCACCGGCGCGTTCGAGCCCGAGAAGGACGCCAAGGAGGTCAAGATCGACGGGGACGGGCGCACCCTCTGCGTGGGGTCCGAGCTCTCCCCCAAATAGGAAGCGAGCTCGTCGACTTCCTCCGCGCGAACCTCGGCGTATTCGGCGTGGAGGGCCTCGGATATGCCGGGCATACCGAGGGAAGTCGCCGGCACTCTTGAACATCAAACCGGCTCTCGGCCGGTGAAGCAAAGGCTTAGACGTTTCGATGACGATCGACGCCGGGCAATCGCCGAGGAGATAGATAAGCTCTTAGCGCTAGGTTTATCAAGGAGGTGTATCATCCCGAGTGGATAGCCAACCCCGTACTAGTTAAGAAGAAGAATGGGAAATGGAGAATGTGTGTTGATTACACGGGTCTCAACAAGGCATGCCCGAAGGATCCGTTTCCTTTGCCGCGCATCGACCAAATCGTTGACTCCACCTCGGGTGCGAGACACTCTATTTTCTCGGCGCCTACTCGGCTACCACCGATCGCGATGAATGAGCTCGATCAGCTCGCCACCTCCTTCATCACTCCGTTTGGCGCATTTTGTTACGTAACAATGCCCTTCGATTTTGAAAAACGCCGGGCGCCACCTTCCAAAGGTGCATGCGAAAGTCTTCAAAGAGCTCCTCGAAAAGCTCGTAGAAGCATCGTCGGCGGCATCATGTTGTCAAGACAAAACACTCGAAGAGCTCATCCACGACCTCGAAAGGTCTTTGCCAAACTCGCGAGTTTGGAGTCAAGCTCAACCCCGAAAAATGCATTTTGGGGGGTCGAGGGAAGTTCCTTGGCTTCATCATCTCGAGCGCGGCATCGAGGCCAACCAAAAAAATCGCCGCCATTACGAGCATGGGGCGATTAAAACGTTAAATGCGTGCGGCGACTCACGGGATGTCTAGCGCGCGAGTCGTTTCATAGCTCGACTCGGGAGCGAAGCCTCCCCGCTCTACAAGTTGTTGAAGCCGGCGCTTTGCACGGGGCGAAGCCCGGCAAGCTCGACTCATCGAAGCAACTCCTCGCTAATCCGCCCGTGCTCGTCGGCGCTGCCCTAAGCGAGCCAATCCTCCTCTACATCTCGGCCACCTCGAAGGTGGTGAGCACCGCTCGTCGTCGAGAGAGAGGAAGAAGGGCACGCGCTCAAGGTGCGGCACCCGGTGTACTTCATCGGTGAGGTCGTTCTCACCGACACCACCAAGACTCGGTATACTCGGCTCGAAAAGCTCGTGTATGCGCGTTCTTGCGATCACTCGGCGCAAGCTCGAGGCACTGCCGATTCTCACCCGGTCAAGGTTGTCTCCAAGTACCCCCTTGGCGAGGTCATCCGTAGCCCGGGGTTACGGGCGCATGGCTAAATGGGCTATCGAGCTCATGGGGGCCGACATCACCTATGCCCCCAGAGATGCCATAAAATCTCAAGCCTTGGCCGACTTCATCGCGGAATGGACCAAGGTCGGCGGCCGCCTGAACCGGCGACGACCAGTCTTGGGCGCTATACCCGACGGATCCGTGAAAAAGTATGGCGCCGGCGTCGGGCTCGTCTTCATCTTCCCGAACAAGATGCGCATGAAGTACTCGATCCGCCTACACTTCCCCGCGTCCAACAACGTGGCGAATACGAGGCTACGGTGAATGGCTTGTGTATCAGCGCCGCGAGCTCGGCATCCGGCACCTCGAGGTCGGGGCGATTCGAGCTCGTAAAGCAAGTCATGAAAGAGGTCGACTGCGTCAACCCAAGGATGATCGGCGTACCACCGGAAGGTCCGTGAGCTCGAGGAACACTTCCACGGGCTCGAGGTCAACCACGTCCATCGCCACCTCAACAACGACGCCGGCGTCCTCGCCAAACTCGCGTCGGGCCGCCTACCGGTCCCACGGGCGTCTTCATGCACGAGCAACATAAGCCATCGATACGGCTCAAGGGCGAGTCCCCGGCGGCAGCGAAACACGATTGTCGACGCTCCGGGCTTGGGTCCTATGGAGATAGATGCTCCCATCGAGCTCGAGCTCACCCGACACGGCTTGCTTGGCCACGAGCTCAGGTCCAGGCGGCTCGGGGCTGGCCCGGGCTGGGTCAAGTTCGACCAAGACCGCCCGATGCCCGATTGGCGAGTCCCTCTCCTACGGTGGTTCAAGGAAGGCAAGCTCCCCCCGGGCAAGAAGAGTCAAGACGTCTGGCGCGAAGAGCAAAATCTTTCGTCCTAGTCGGAGAAAGAGCTCTACCGTCAGCGGAGCCTCGGCGTCCTCGGCGTTGCATCACCTTCGAGCAAGGAGAGGAGCTCATCAAGGAGATCCACGCCGGCGAATGTGGCCACCACGCGGCGCCGCCGATGAGCTCGTTGGGAAAGCATTCCGTCAAGGCTTTCTTGGCCGACCCGCCGTCGCGGACGCCATTCGAGTCGTCCGGCACTGCGAGGGATGCGGTTCTTCGCTAAACAAGCGCATCTCGCCGCGATCCCTCGGGCGATCCCTCTCTCACGGCGTTCGCGGTGCAGGGGGGGCTCGACATGGTAGGACCCTTCAAGAAAACGCCCGGGGGTTACACGCATCTCCTCGTCGCCATCGACAAAGTTCTCAAGTGGATCGAGGTCATGCCCATCGCGACGGTGTCGGCGAGGGGACCGTCAAGTTCTTCACGGCATCATCCATCGCTTTGGGGTCCCGAACTCCATCATCACCCGACAATGGCACGAACTTTGTGGGAGAGGTTTTCACCGGATCGGTGCGGCGACCACGGCCTCGCGTCGACACGGCCTACGTCAGCCACCCAAGGACCAACGGCCAAGTAGAAAGAGCTAACGGCATGATCTGCGGGGCGTAAAGTCACGCATCTTCAAAAGGCTCGAAATACGCCCGCCGATGGCTCGCCGAGCTCCCCACCGGTCATATGGAGTCTTCGCCACAACGCCAAGCGAGCCACGGGCGGACGCCTTTCTTCCTCGTCTTTGGATCCGAGGCGTGCTCCCCACCCAAACCTCGAATGCGGCTCGCCCGCGTCGGGCCTTCAACGAGCACAACAACCAAGCTGCTTTCGAAGACGCGCCGATCGGCTCGACGAAGCTCGTGACATCGCCCTCATCCACTCCGCCAAGTACTGCGGTCCATGAGGGCGCTACCACGACCGCCACGTCAAGGGACGAGCTTTCGGCGTCGGCGACCACGTCTGCGCGCCGAGTCGAGCAAGAAGGACAAGCACAAGCTCTCGGCGCCTTGGGAAGGTCCCTTCACCATCGACCAAGTCTTTGAGGCCGGCACGTACAAGCTCAAAGACCACCAAGGCGGGTCCTCACCAACGCGTGGAACATTGAGCGGCCTACGTCGCTTCTACCCCTAAATGTATTTCAAAATATTGTAGCTGCAAGAGCTCACTAAAAGCACAAATTCGATGCAAAAAATATGTGCAAGCATTTCGAATTCTTTCCTTAGCTCGTTTGAGCAATGGCCGGCCTTTGCCCGGCAAAGACCCGCCCTTGCTCGAGGGGCTACAAGGAGCGGGGTGCACACCCCACGTTTTTAACACACCATTTTTTCGCAAAACTTACAAGTTTGAGCTCGGCGACAAGCTCAAACTCACGAACTTGTACCTTCTTCTCTTAACTCAAGCGATGTTCGAAACAACCAAGTCATGAGTTCACCTTTTTTTTGAGCATGGCGCGGCGCCCTAACGACCTCCGCACCCCTGCGCCAGCGAGAATGGACCGCCATCCGGCTCTCGAATCATGAGCACATAAAAGGTCGGAGTAGAAACAAAGCACGATAAAGAGGAAGGGCGACTTCCATTAACTACCACACGAGCTTCCATAGTTTCTACAAGATTGCCTCAGCTGCGAGGACTTAAAACTCATTACAAAAAGAGGCCTAGCCTTGAGCTCCTATTCTTGCGCTTGGCGGGTCTTGGTCCATCGGCTCGGGCGGGGGCGTCCTGCGCAGCTTCCTCCTCCTCGACGGGCTCCTCTGCCGCTCCATCTCCACCAGCAGGAGGCTCGAAGACTTCAAGCTCCTCGGTGGCGAGCTTGAAGAGCTCGACAGAATAGCTCGCGATCCGCGGCCTCGGCGGCGGCGGCTTTCCGCTCCGCGTCGGCATCGTCAGCGCCGGCGCCCACCCCTTCTTCACGATGTCGACCTCAAAGTAGGGGTAGTGGGTGAAACGGCGCCGGTCGCCTTGTGGACCACGCGGCCCACTTCCTCCGTCACCTTGCGCGGGATGGGCGACACCCGCTCGGACCGGGTCCGCCACGTCCTCCACCCCAAGGGCGTCGCGAGACGGCCTCGACCTCGGACTTAAAGGCCTTCATGCGCGTGCCGAGCTTTCGGCCTCCTCCACGACCTTGGCAGCGTGCTCTTGGAGGCTTCCGAGCTCCTTCCTCGTGTCGACGAGGTCGCTGGTCCTCTTCTTTAAATCCGCCTCCTTCTCCTGCAGCGCGAGCTGCGAGTGCTTCAGGGAGGCCTCGGCAGCAGCGAGCTCCCGACCCTTGTCCTCCGGCTCCGCGGCGTCTTGAGAGCCCCGCTTCTCATCTACAAGCAAAAGCGGCGGGTCGAGAACACAAGTCATGGGACTACGAGGACACAAGGCAAAAGACAAAGCCGCCCGCTTACTCCCACGGCTCGTCATAGAGCTCCTGCTCGTTGCACCATAGCTCGTGGTTTTCGGCCTCCAGCCGATCCTTCTCGCCTCCGAAGCACGCAGCATACACCACAGCTCGGAAGCTTCGTGGTCATAGGCTAAAGCCCCGCCGACGAGGACAATCAGCCCCGAACGCTGAATAAACAGGACAAAAAGACAGGGTCTGGAGCACTTACTCTCGAGCTCGGTGTCACGGTGGCGGAGTTGCTCGGCGAGCTCATCCTTGTCCTTCGGAGGGACTCGCTCGGCTCAAGTGCCGAGCGCTCAAGCTCCTTGTCATCGAGCATCCGGCGAAGGGAGTCGAGCTCCTCCTGCATCTTCTCACGCTGCCGCTTATGGGCGAGCTCGAGCTCCTCCTCCCGCCGGGCCGCCTCCTGCAGCGCGGCCTCCACCTTTTCCTGGGCCTCCTTGGCAGCCCGCTCCTCCGCTCCGCGAATGAGGTCGGCCGCCTCCTTCGCCCGGGCCTCCAGGAACCGGTACTGGAGCTGCGCGGAGCCCGGCTCGTCGCACATCTCCACGGCGCCGCCGCCGCCCGACGAAACCACCGGCCCTCGGGGGGAGGTCTTTGTCGGCCGATTATGCCCCACGATGGCCTCACACGCCCTGCGGCACCACAAACAATCAAACAAGGTAGAAAGCACGAAACGAAGCCCGGACTACCGCGACATCGACAAACCTCGGAAAAGGCGAAGGGCGCACTTCTCTGCCGGCACCGGCGGTCGGCGACTCCGCCTCCCTCCGCGCGAGGACCGCCGCGGGGCGACCGGGCATAGGTCGGGGGAATAGCGATGTCCACGCCGGTGGAGGGCACTTCGTCGTAGCGACAACGCCGCGGACACCTTGGCCCGTCAACTTCAATCGCACCTACGGCGAGGGCGGCACTGCAGGCGGCGGCGGCGGCGTTGGTGGCGGCACCCTCCACGGCCTCGTCCGCTAGGCCCTCATCTTCGCCCGCGTCACCCTCGTCGCCGCCTCGGCATCCTCGTCATCGGAAATATCGGCGATCGGGTGCTTCGACAGCGACCTCTTTAGGTTGAAGGCGAGCGTCGACCTCGGGCGAGCTGCCCTCGGCCAGCGCCCCTCGTTGGCGGGGTCTCCACCGGAACCACCGTCTCCGCCTCCACCGCCACCGAGGAGCTCGCGGCACAGTATTGGGTGGGCGCCAGGCCGCCCCGCCGACTCCGTCGGCCCGAGCTCCCCGATCGAGCTTCAAAGACGGTCCTCAACGCGACCCACGGGGGCGGTTGGCGCCGATGGGGAGTCGAGCGGGAGACTCGAAAGTCAGCGGCGGTGGTCGATAAGCGTCCGCTTTGAAAGGGGCGCCATCATCTTTGAGCCCTTCACGCGCGCTCCCGTCGTCGCCCCGCTCCCGCCGTCGAGCTCATCATCACCATCCCGAGCTTCGCATCGCCGCTCTCGAGCTCACCGGCATCGAGCTCATCATCGGCCGGCGCCGTCGAGCTCGTCATCTCAAGCCCGAGCCCCGCCGTCGGGCTCGATGCACGTCCGTCCTCGGGCGTTTCACAAAATGCGCGCCCCGCCCGAGTGCAGCAAGAAGTCGATTACTGCGGTCAACCGTTACAACCTACAACAACACAAGGGCGAAGAGCTTACCTAGTGGCCGCCCTCTTACGCTTCGCTTCTTCTTACGCGCCTCGGCGCTCGAGCCTCGAGCCGCCCTCGATCGGGCGCCGGCCTCCCGGTCGGGGGCTTTGGCGCCGGCACCGATTGAGGCGAGGATGGGCGCCGCCCCACCAGCGGCGCTACCGGGAGCGGCGAGCTCGTAGGGGCCCGACGAGGTCCCAACTCCTTCGATCGCGGCCGTCGTCGGCGCCGAGGGCTCTCCCCTGTGACTCGGCGCCGGTCTCGTCTCCTCCGTCGCTGCTCGCCGCCACCGCTCGACGAGCTCGCCCTTATTCCGGATGGGGGGCTGGATGTTGGCGGCGCGAGCATCCCCCTCGGGGAAGGGGGGGATGGGAGCCAAAAGACTCCATTGCACCGACCTGCGAGCTCTTGGCTCGTCACAAAGCTCAACACGGCTAAACGAGCCAAGAGGAGGCAATGAGCACTTACCGGCGCCAAAGTCGCCGGATTAGGGAGGATCTCGGGGCTCACGGCGCCTCACCCCCGTCTTCGTCACCCGTTCCATCCACCACTCCACGGTCAGCGGTCGGCCGGGCGTTCACCGTCCCCTCGAGCGGGGCGTCCTCCTCCTTCATCTCCCACATCGGAGGCTTCGGCGGATAGGCACCACGGCCTTGCGCGGCCGGGGCCTCGATGATGTGATTCACCGTCGGCCGGCGTCGCGGGCCTTGATCTTGCTCACCGCCCCGCTCCACTTGCTCAGTGGTGTGGTCGTGCGGTCCCTCGCGCCATAGCTTGCTCGCGGTGGCGAAGGTGCGGTCGGTGAACCGGCGAGGGGATGGGAGGGGTCGTTCTTAAGGTAGAACCACTCCTCACTCCACCCGGGATTGGCGGACGGGGAAGTCATCCACGGGGAAGGACTCGCGGACCTTCCTCCCCCTCCCCGCCCGGCGGAATTTGGATCTTCGCGTAGATATAGTGCTTGAAGAGCTCCCGGTTGGGAGGGATCCCCAGCCACCCCTCGCGAGGAGCATGGTGAAGGCGAGAGGAGCAACACCCCGTTCGGTGTCCGGTCTTTGGAGCTCGATGCCCGATCTGAGATGAGGCCTCGGAAGAAGTCATCCGCGGGCATGCGAGCCGCTCGTGGAAAACCCACGAATGAGACGGCGTATCTGCCGGCGAACCGGGAGTCGTGCATCTTCGGTGGGATGATCCACTCCTCGCCCGCTGTCGTCGCGAATACGGCCCGCCGGCGATGCTGCACCTCTCGATCAACGCCTCCGTCGCCGTCGCGGCAGCCGCGAACCCATCTCGCCCTCGGCGGGTCACGGTGAAGACGGGGAAAGGGGATCGGATCTCACGAGCGGCAGCGGCGATTGATCTCTCTCTCTCTCGGGCGAAGGAAGGCGAGGAGTGAGAAGGTGAATCCGGCTCGCGATCTCCGCCTGTTATAGAGCTCTGCGAGACGGAGGCGTCAAGGGAAACCGCCGAGAGGGCCCACCCAGCGTCACATCCTTTGCAACGGACGCCACGAGATCGACAGGCGCCCGCCACTGGCGGAGCCGAACGGCCGCGGCATTAATGGGATAACTCCTCACCAACGGTAAAACCTTAACGGTAAGATCCCAACGGCAATTTTTACACGGGGTAAAAATCTAAGAGCTCGGCTTAGCGGTCGGATCGCGAGCTCAAAAACAGAGCTCGAAACGCGAGCTCACCACCTCGGGGTTGAAGGCCGGCTCAGCTCGAGAGCTTGAGGCCGCCCTAGAGACACCACGGCGAGGGCGCCTTGAAAGCGGCATCGACGGCCCACGAGCTTTGAAAGGGCTCGGGGCTTTTTTGCTCGTCGGCGTCCGGGTCATTGAGGGCCACGATCGACTCGAGCTAACCTCATCGATGAGGGCGCCTCGCTCCCGAACATCGCTCGGGAGCTCGAGAATCTCGGAAGTGGGCTCTCGGGCGAGGTCGATCCACCCGCCCGAATCGTGCGAACGAGCTTTTTTCTCGAGCTCGGGCCTCACCTGGACTATCCGATGGCAGCTCAATCGAGCACTCGATCTCGGCTAACGTGGCAAGATCGGGCTCGAGCTCACCACCTCGTGAGCAATCCGCGAAGGAAACGGGTCGATGAGCCACGAAAATTCTAAAAGCCTCGCGAGAATCTACTATTCTCCGCGGAGCCTGAAACTACACCCGGTGCGCTTCGCACACACCACGAACAAACATCAATCCTCGGACGAAAGTCCCCACGGCGAAGAAGGCCACGCGCAGAATAGCATCGGGAGAGACCCCTTCTCCCCCAAATGCTCGGGGGCTACTGTGGGGATCGATATTTGGGATACCAATAAACGAGCTCCCAACTTGCTATCGGCTAGCAAACACGGCTCCGGACTCAGGCCGCCACGAGACAAGGCGTCCTACCGTGGAGCACGAAGTCTTCACCGTAGCGAGCTCTCAGCGCAAGGACAAACCTCGCCTCGCTCGAGCTCTCCCATAACGAGCTCCCCGGCCCCGTCGTCGCTCGGCCTCACTTTCGGGGACCTCTTTCGCCTCGCTCGAGCTCCCTTGCGACGGACCTCCACGGCGACCACCGAGAGCTCATCCGCTGCCTTCTCGGGAAGCTGCGGGTGCGGGAGTTGGTCAACAACTCTCGACAAGCTCAACAACTCCACGGCGAACAGCGTGCCCGCGGCGGCCTGACGGCCGGGTAGGAAAAGAAGCTGTCAAACAATCACCTCGCCATGCCGTCGGCTCAACAACTCGCCCGCGGTACGTGCGGGTACATACGGGGTACACCCTCCCCATCCTCGGTATGGGCCTCCCCAGCGAGAAGGCGTCTTCAACTACGATTAGGGACGGGGCGGCGGACCACCGCCCAAACCCGATTCAGCGTGCGGCGGCGACCAATTTCGGCATCCAAAGTACTTCGGGCTCGAAGGAAGCTTCGTGTCCGCGGAGTGAGCTCACCCGAGAGCTCTAAAACTGCTCCTACCACTGTACATGTATCTCACGTTTCTTCAAGTCCTCAACTTTGTGATGAGCTCATATGCCCCCCCTTGCGACTATAAAGGGGAAGGCCGGCCACCGTGTCGAGGCGAGAGGTTCAATTCTCAACACCCACACTCACACACACACTTTCGATATTGGCACTAGCCTCAATCACGGAGACTTGGGAGCCCTTTCCCTCTCGACTTCGCTTGTACTTCGCCCGATATGAGCGTTTGAGCTCGGATAGTGATCACCTTTGGACTAGGGAGCCTTGATTCGCCCCGAACAGTATATATCTTGTGTCATTGTCTCTAGAGCTAGGCCATCGAGAGCGTGCATTAGCCGGACATTACTGTGACGGTGGTATTAGACCACGACAAGTTTCAAATTTTGATTGTAATTAGACACACGTAAATACGTGACCTCCGTATAACGCAGACGGGCGGTAGCAATAGATAGATCTCATCTAAATTTTTAATCTCATCTCATCACCGTATAAAAGGCTGCACGCACGTATATGCCGCAAAAGCACAACTCCTATCTGCGTGCGGTGTCGACGGCGCCGCCCGCACTCCTTACATCCTGTTTTCATAGACTAAAAGGTTCGTTTGGGGTTCCATATTGTTATAAAACATGGTCGTCAGCGGTTAGGACCTTCCCCTCTTCATCTCTCATGATCACACAGTAGATGAAAGAAGTAGAACAAGTAGACACAAGATAAGGAGACTATTCTTTATTCATCTGAATATTGGTGATTACAACATAGAGCTCCCACATATATATAGTCCTGCCAAGACCTCGGAGTTTCGTAAGAGCCCACATACAAACGGACTAGGATTAGGATTCATCCTTCTCTTTTCCTTGATAGAGTCGGTAAGAGCCCATATACAAACGGACTAGGATTAGGATTCATCCTTCTCTTTTCCTTCTAGGATAGAGTCCGTGTGTTTTACAACACTCCCCTTGGGCGATTACCACGATATGCATATATGCCTCATCAAAAACTCCATCAGAAAACCCATTGGGAAAAAGCGGTTCTTGGAGAAAAGAGTACATCGCATTCGTTAATAAGATTGCACATGTTGTCTCATTAAAAACCTTGTGTGAGAAACCTTCGAAAGTAAAAACTCACATAGGAAAAAAAGAGTACAACATTAAACCTTCTTAGTCATATATTCTTCAGGATAATCTATTCTTCATTAATAGACATTGATCTTCATAATCTATGCATAAACTTTTTAGTGTTTTTAGCAAATATGATCTACTCGATCTTTGTAATTCTAGTGGTTTACCTTAAAAAGGCAGATTCACTAAAATATGCTCCCCCTCATAAAGCCAAACTTTGAACTTCATTGTTTAAACCACACTTTTTCATAAACGTGTGTAAATAAAAATTGGCTCATAATTCTTCTATGAATTATATAGGAGCAATATGCTTCATGCATAATTACCACCTATGTTACACGGATACTTCAAGGGGGGTGACGTATCCGTATCCGATACTCGTCGGATACTCGGATACGGATACTCGGATACACCATTTTAGTGGATTTTCTTTTAAGAGAGTGCGTATCCGCGTATCCGATACGTATCGTATCGTATCGGATACCCGCATTCGTACTCGTGTAACATAGATTACCACCTTTAGTTGTGCAAAACAAATAAATATTATCCTTGAGAGAAATAGATCCTTTCAAAGGATTATAGGGGTAAATAAATTAATATTCAATATTTTCTAGATAGTGTATCAAACTTATACTAACGTTTGGATACTTATAATTAATCCTTAGTGGATTTTTAAATTGTATTTTATAAATCTTCGACATTTTGATTGTACAAATCCAGCCTTATATAACTCACATATATGCATTGCTAATAATTCGTGTTCCTTACTAGATGTGGTAGTAAACCATCACACCAGGCGCTGGTCTCACATACACACAGCCCATACAGTGATCAGACGCTACACACTTTTATACAGTACACAATACACAATATATACGTACATATAGATCCGAGACAACCAAAATACATTACACGATAGATACACACACATAACCGTACGTGCCACTATATATAAGCACATGATGGACGTTGCTCGTTCAAGCCTGAAGGCTTGAAACTCAAGCATACTTGCTGACCACGCAGGGACGCAGAAGGCAGCAGGAGTGTTTGTTCACGCGGTGGCGATGGGAGACTTCATGGCCTCGAACCGGGGCTCCTTGGCCTCAAACTTGTGGCGCAGGTACAAGTTCATGTAGTCCTCGAACACGAAGCTCGGGTACGTGGCCTCGGCGCGCTCCTCCTCGGCGCCGGCGGCGCCGACGAGCGTGGGTGCCGGGAAGATGACGGCGTCGGCGCCCGGGTTGTAGAAGGACGCGATGGACATGCGGTTGCCGTCGGGGCGCGTGAGCACGCGGTGCATCACGCTCTTGTACCGCCCGTTGGTGATCACCTCCAGCTGGTCGCCGATGTTGACGACGATGGCGTGGCGGATGGGCGGGACGTCCACCCACTCGCCGTCCTTGAGCAGCTGCAGGCCGCTCACCTGGTCGTCCTGGAACAGCACGATGATGCCGCCGGCGTCGGTGTGCGCGCGGAGGCCGTCGACGAGGTCCGGGCGCGGGCACGGCGGGTACGCGCTCACCTTGGTCCCGAACGTTGGGCCGTTGGAGCCCGCGAAGGCCGCCTTCAGGTAACCGGGCTCCAGGCCCAGGTTCTCGCACAGCAGGTCCAGCAGCTTCTCCGACAGCTTCTGTATCTCCGATGCAAATTGCTTCATCACTTGCCTGCAGCGACACAGAAGAAGATGGCTGGCTTTTTAAACACGGGTGGAATATTCCACCAAACAAACAAAAAGCGCGTCGATCGATCGCACTGTCTGACTGTCACCTGCTAAAAAGTGATTCGACTTGTGATGGTTACTGGACTAACATAGCATTCCATCTGATAAGCACTTGTCAAGCATCAAAATGCATGATCGGATAACTATTCGCGTCGCCGTCAGGCAAAATTCTGATACTATAGAAGGAACACGAGCTAGTACTGCTGCCAAACCTAATTGTACATGTTTGGACAAAATTTATTGAAACATTACTTAATTCGTTAATAGTAGCAGGTCAGGTCAGGTCAGGTCAGGTAGTACAGTATTTAGAGCCTTTCTGATCTACGACGTGTAAAAGTGTCTGATTGGGCCTATAGCACGATAGGTGGCGTCGTCAGCTATCTTTTGTAGGCTTGCATCAAAGGCACTAATCTATCTCAGCCTGATAGACCAAAGTCTCCCAAGCTGAGAATAAAAAAAACTGGTTCAGAGACAAGAGTCAAAAGCTGGTGACATGGCACTTTGAACTTTCCGACAGAAGCCAACAAAAAACTTTAACAAAAGACTGATTGGGTCGAGTCGAATGTTGCCAGCCACTAATATTAATACTATGCTGCAAACATAGTTAATTTAGTGATGACACACGTAGTGTTTAAGTGTTTGAAGTTTGAACACACACACACACCTGTAGTGGTCGTCGACGTCGGGGAGGTCGGCGAGGTTGGAGGCCGGAAGGTGGCGGACGAAGAAGGTGCTCTCCCAATCCACGTCCTTGATGTCGGCGCCCTTGTCGCCGGCCTCCAGCGTCCGCGCCGCGAACTCGTGGAACTTGGCCTCCCGGAACGTGGCGTAGTGCGCCTTGGTCAGCCGCTCCACCTCGTCCATCAGCTCGTGCGAGATGCCATGGTTCAGCATCTGCATCAAGCATGTGATGAGCAAGGATTGCATCAACGAAACCAATAAGATACTCATTAGCGAATGGTCAGGACTCAGCCACGCGTGAGCGGTGATCGAGGTGGTGTTGCCATCGATCGACCGGCTGGGCTGGCCGAGCGACGCAAGTGAGGTGAGGTGGTAGAATCAATTTGGTCGGCCGGTCCATGGCATGGAGAATAGGAATCTGTACGTTCGATCGTGGAGGCTGTTTGTTAGGTAAAGCTAGCTACTGGAATGCTTTCCTCATTAGCTTTGTTTTCTGGAACGGCGCCGCAATAAGCAAAGATATATATACACTGACAGAATGAGCTGATGCTGAAGATCGAAGCTAGGGGCCGGCGAAGGGAAACAATAAGTGAGTTAAATTCTTCCTACTGTGTGGTTAATTGTTATGTGCTTGGTGTTAGCGAAGTGTAGTGTATATATATATATATGCACACCTCGAAGAAGCCCCAGTTCTCGCAGGCGTCGCGGATGATCTCCATGGCCGTGGCCTTCTCCTCGGTCTCCAGCTTCTCCATGTTCACCACCGGGAACGAAGCCGTGGCTAAAACCGTGGCTGCCATCTCTCTCGTTCGCTCTCTAGCTCTCGTCTCACACTAGCTCGCTCGGTTGCTCAATGGGTTGCTTAACAGTCAGGCAGGCTTAGTGAGTTTGTGTGGAGAAAGAGGCGGTGGGTGCGGCCCAATTTATAGGCTGAGCGAACATGCTAGATTACCAGAATGACCTCGTGACGTTACGTTATCACTTGTATAATTGGGTCAAATGGGGATTAGGAAGCCAAGTACGCATTTGCAAATAAAAGCAGTCTGGACGTATATAGCCCGCGATGCGCTCATCTCGGCTGGCTGGACGTGTGTGTGCACGGCGATCAGGCTAGCTACTACCCGATGGAGACAAAGACAAGTCCTCTGATCTGAGGATTATTGCAACTGACCACCAGCTAATTATGCTGGATACCGCACCCGCCGCCGCCGCACCGCCGCCGGCTGCCCTCCGCCGCCCGTTGCCTCCCCTCAGCCAGCAGCAGATCCGGAATCCCCTCCTCAAGGCCGTCAGCTCGAAGCCCGCTCGTCCTCGCGCGTCCTGGGACGGGGAGATCGGGTCGCCCTTTCCGATGCCTGCTCCGCCGCCGTTCCTCTCCGGGCGCGCCGCCCGGCGCCCGTTGCCCGCCGCCGCCAGCGTCTTCTTGCCAGTCCCCGGTCCCCACCATCCGCCCCTAGCCCTGCTGCGCGCGGCCGGCGGCAGGCAGCTTCGGCGAGGGCGGCAACAATCCGTCGCGAGGAAGCAGAAGAAGCAGTTTTGGGGGCGCTGAAGGACACCTCCGGCAGCCAGGCAGCGCGCAGCAATCATCACTGCTGGCACCATCGTCCTTCTGATGTGAGGAGCCTCAATTCAAGCGCCGCCGCTGGCGTGGCGAGCACCGCCACCGCTGCTGCCCGACAAAGTCGACACCACTTTCGTCCCCGCCGGGCAGTGGAGCTTCTCCTTCTCCGGCCCGGCTCCTCCATCGACAAGCTTCTCTTCTCGGCGGACCTGTTTCGCGGCTTGTCGACGGAAGTGAGAAAGCACCATGTTGTCGTCTCCAAAAGCTACTCCCCGTGCGGAGGCTCGAGTGGAAGGGCTCCCTCAACACATCTTCATCATCGTCTCCGTCACTCGGGACACGGTCGGAGCGGAGTCTTGCCTTCAAGAGGTGGGCTCGAGGTCGATGCTACCGATTGTCTTGCCCGCGACCATCAAGTTAGGTCTTGTCGTGACTCCTTTCGCTGCATTCGTTTGCGGCGCCCCGGGCATAGAGAGCGGGAATGCCGTTCTCGGCATGGTCGGAGTTGGGCGGATATGTTGTTGCCATGCCTCCATCGCAGAGCCCGTGCTTCATCACCGGCCGACACTATGCCCGTACCGGGCGAGTGCGGGACCATCACAACTCGTCATCGGCCGACAACCTTTCGGTTCGCATGATAAAGATGTTGAGCTTGTTTTCGCGAATTTGTTGTTATGTCTCTCCCAGCCGACGACCGACTCTCAATCTATGCTTGCACCTTTGGTAGAGTCTTTCTTGGCAGCGACTTGTTGGAGTCCTTGCGATCAGACCTCGATCGTTTGATTGCAGTTCGTATGGAGGAAGCGGTACGCCCCCTCAGGGAGGAGGCTTCAACCATCAAGCTTTGGCTAGCTCGTATAGCCAACCATTTGGAGTGTGTGGACCCATGTGCTGATCATTCTTCTATTCCTGACGTGACTGAGCTCTTTGGTCCATGTTCTCCAGTTCGACGGACGCCAACACCTTCGATCATGGCTTCCCTTGCAGCGGCTTGCATGCCTGTCGATTCCTTGTGTGAGGACACTAGTGCAGATAGTGCAGACCCCATTCTTGGCAAGATGGCCATAGAGGTGACTACCACAGAGATTCACCAGGAGGTGACTAGCACAGAGATTCACCAAAAGACAACCACGGAGCAAGCTAGCGAGGTGCTCGCGGGGACCTCGATGGAACAGGAGGTCACCTCTATTGAGGATGTTGTTTTGGTGGAGGACACATCTGTTGATGAGGAAGTTGTCTCTAATGCTCAGGTGGCTGAACCTATCCTTCTCACAAAAGTACTGCGCCCTATCCATTCCACGGCCGAGGTCAACATAGTAGAGCCCCAGGAGGATCCATCTATGGAGATAACGTCTCCTCCAGACCCTAGACCTAGGGAGGGAGAGGACCTCACATGCCCTCCAATACAAACCACGACAACAAGACATCGCGGCCGTAAGTCCTATGAAAGGTCATCAGTCGATGTGGAGCGCGTCACGGCTAGGATGGAGCGTAACGTGGCGGGTCCTCCAATACACCCCTCTTCGCCACCTCCGTGATATCAAGTCGTCATCGTCGGCGCAAGTCCTATGATAAGTCTTCGCCGCGAAGTGGCCATCTTGCTCGGCGTGGTGTGTTAGGGGATTTGGGCATTGTTGGGAAGGATGGGAAGCTCGATGACGACGCAATTCAAGAAGTCATGGTCTTTTTTGAAGGAGCTGTTGCCGCCGAAACCCTCAAATCTTTGATGGGTTTAAAGGGTCCCGCCTTACGGAACCTTGTGGCGGAGGTCGCTTTGCCTCTTCGTCATATGTTGTAGGGTTTTTCTTGTTGTCGTTGTCGGTAGGCTGTTGTTGGTAGTCGTTTTTCGTTGTCTTCGGTGATTCTTTTCTTTGTTTATGTGGTCTTCGGTTTGTTGTATTGTTGTCTTCACCGAGCTTACCTTCTTTTAATATAATCGGCAGCTCTCCTGCCTGGTTCATTTCAAAAAAAAAAAAAAAAAAATTGTACGGTATCACGGCTGTGGTGCTATTCTATGACCTACCTAGCTATCAAGCAGTCTAATCCTATACTTTACAGGTTGATTGGTGTGGTCAAGAGACATTAGAGATTTATAGTGGCACATGTAAGTACAACAATTCCAAGAGTGTACGTGGACTTTTAAACACGGACACTACACGGGTTTGAATACAGCTTTGCATAATGTTCTTTTTTCTGGTCACCGCCGCACCTACCAAAATTCGCGAATTCATGTTTTTAGGCATATATATGTCGTGTATATGACTAGTAGCATATATGTCATATTTAATTAATGTCAAATTCACTTATGAATCAGTTTAGGCGTGCTGAAATTTGAGTCGTTGATGATTCTCATGAATGAAACCGGCCGGCCGGTCCTCCAGTTTATGAGTCAAAATTTAACATTTTAATCCTAAAAATACATTAATTCTACCCGATCGCGTGTTGTTGCTAGTGGGTTAAATGCAAATTGACCCCACCTTCCTTCGATATCTAAAATGCTGAGTCTACTACATTGATTTACTACAAACACACACGTGATATGACCAGTGTTGGAACAGTGACAACTGTGCTCTTCGAGTTCGAGTTTGCATCAACATCAAATCCATCTGCTCAATAATCCCGGTGGGCGAGCTTGCAGCTGGACCATGGACCCAAATCTGAATCGGTCTGCAGAGTGTATCGTCATCTCTGATCGGCGTGTCCCCTGTTCCTGATCTCTCCTTCGCCCATCACGCTATCACGTACGGGTAGGGGCCGGATTGAACTCATCGCTGCATCTCTCCGATCTATAAACAATTTTCAAGCGCGTTCAATTCCTTTTCTGACCCAATCGTCCTCGAGACAGCGTGTGAGTGGGCGAAGCTTTTGCCTATTCCCCTGCCGCGCCAATTTCGGTGTTGCAGAGCTCTCTGGTTGCGGAAAGCAGACAAAAGCATGGGACGAGTCGTCGACAATTGTACTATGTTGACACGATAAAAAATCATCACTACTACTCGTACTACATAGAGCAATGCCACTTTTGGCCATATTGCTTTGGAAACGCACCGTAGCGGGACTGCAAGGAGCAGTTTTTAACTCGAACAACGCAGCTCCTTAGTCTCCGTCTATTCGGTAGGAAATAACAATAAATTTTAAATACTAAAATAGAATTTGAAATCACTAGAATAATTAAAAAAATAAAAATGTTATGGCTATTGTATTTTTTAAAAAAAAAACGAGTATTACTCTGCTTATTAGAAAGCAACACGAGCTCTTACAAGACTGGGGATGCCAGTTTCAAAAGAAAGGCAAACAAACAGAAAGTAAAAACCTAAGACAATCACTAGAACTCGAAAATGTCTGATAACAAGATTGTCGAAGGCTTGAACGCTTGTAGCTGCACCAGAATGTTGTCCTTCACCATGCCGAAGCGCTTCAAGTCTTTGTCCTTAAGGTTGAGGCTCCATTTCTGCATCAAAGATAAGGCGTTATAGATTATACATCAAATACAGCTTTAGGCACAAGCTTTCTCAATAACTATCTTGTTCCTTGTTATCCATAAGGCCCAAGCAAAGCCTGAGAACAGGAATGTTGTGGCAATGTATTGACACAAAGAGCCAGAGCCTTCGGAGCTGTGGCTTCTATTGTCGACAACAATGATTCCTGCAATAGTGGTTGCAAGTTGCATGGCCGAGAGTGGTAGCGAATAATGATCTTTAATCAATCATGTACACAAATGCTGTTACTGTAATATTGACGACGGCCTATGCCTAGATAGGCCCTTGCCTATCTATCCTACATGACACATTCACACATGCGCAGGTGCGTGCATCGCCCCCGGCCCAGTTCCACAGTTTTCACAGTACTTGAGATCGATTTGATCGAAAAGGTGGTGCACTGTTGACGTGTCGCGGGCCATGGTCCATAGATCCCTGGACATAGACCATCCATCCATCTATCTATCTCATCATCGAGCGGCGATCGATGGGGCCATGTTCCCACGGCACGGCGCTATGAGAAGATCCAGCCGGCGCCTGGCGGCGAGGGCGCCGCTTGCCGTCGGGTCAGATCTCACTCAGAGCCGTCGCCATCTCTCCTCCGTCACGGGAACAGCGGCGGCGGACACAACATGCACACGTCACGCTCCCGGCGGCCCACTGCCCACGGGTGGCCGTGTGGGTGAGGTGAGGCGAGCGAGCTGGCTCGGCATGGCCGTGTCGACCGACCGATCGCCACTGATTTGAAGGCCTATCAAGACGACGACACGGCGCCAGACGCCCGCCGAGATTTGCTTACGCGGCAGCAGCCCAGATCGCGCGTGTGTGCCGTTGCATGCGTCGGCGCCGGCGTCGCGGATAAATTCAAAGGATTGCGGCATTCACATTTGGATTTTGGGTTTGGGTAGGGTCCGGCCGGCCGGCGTCAGTCGTTCCTCATTTAAAACTGCAAAAACTTGCGCACGTACGGGTACGAGTCGTACGACTGATGAAAAGCTAACCGGCCGGCCTTCTAATCTAATTATTTTTTTACCGATCCTAACTGTTCGTAGGGACAAAAAAGCACTTTATCAATGGTTGGTGCCTCGAATCCACTTGTATCGCAACCTGACGTGATTCCTCACGCGTGCTCCAAACCGCAGTGAAAAAAGGCAGGAGGCACCGGTGGATGCGCGCGATCTCTCCGTACCTGTACGTTACAATATTGCCGAGTGCGCGGGTCAAGATTCAGATCATGGGGGCGTGCCTAGAAGTCAAGGTTGGGGGTCGAATCGTTGGGACACTTGTTCGCTGGAGGTCACAGAATGGTGGACGAGGACAATGGAGAGACGACAGGAATTTCTACATGGTCCAGAGCAAGGCAATGTTGTTGCCCGACGGAGGACGGCCCAGATCGGCCGAGTCGCGACCGTGGTGGTAGGCGTTACGTTTGCAGATCTCTGGCGCATTAGTTTTTGCTTTACTATATGTATATCATGTCACGTTAGATTTTGTTTTATGGCAAACAAAAAGGAAGATCTAGGGCGTGTTTGGCGGTAGAAATTTCACGAAAAAAAATAACCGAGTTGCGAGATCTCCACGCCCCATTTCGCGAAGGCAGCTCCATCGCGATCTAATATCCCAAAAAAGCGTTTGGTATAGGCTCAGATTTTCCACTATCCCTATGACATCTATGGCCGCATGTCAGAAGAATAAAAAGAAAAAACTCTCTGGTCATCTTTCATCACGAACCTCGAGTGAAATCAAATTGCATTTTGGTCCTTCTGTTTTTCCTCTTCACGTACGTACAGAGAGAATGATCGTAGCTCTCGCCGGCGGCCTCGGCATCCCAGAGTGCGGCATCCATGCCAGATCCGGGCGCAGCTGGGCGGGACAGGGCAGCACCCGGGGAGGGACGGGGCTAGGGACGGCGCACAAGTTCCTGGGCGGGACTCGGAGCACGGGACGGGGCTTGGGCGGTTCAGGGCGGCGACGGGGCTCGGGACGACGGCGCAAGTTCCTGAGCGGGACTCAGGGCATGGGACTGGGCTCGGGCGGTGGCTGGGCAGGGGCGGGCACCGAGGCCGCCCCACACTGGTCTTCTTCCCCGGCGGCGTTCGCTCGAATCAGCTCTGAATCGAGAGCGGACGTGACGGGAGACGGGCGGCGATGGCAGTAGGACGCCCCCGGCTGAAATCACCGTGGCAAGAGCGACGGAAAAAAAATAAGAAAAGAACGAACCGTTCATTTTCCACTTACCGGTGGCAGTGGTGGGTAATTTACCCCAACTCAGGAAAATATGGATTTGGTGGGAGCACCACTGAGTGACTCCAAAAAAATCCGTGGATTTTTTGGATTTTCTAAGCAGATCTTGGTGGAGTTCTTTGGATTTAGAACCGTTTGGTTAAAAAAATATAGAGCGGAGGTGATTTTTTGGATCTAGAGCTATTAAGCTCTGCCAAACACGCCCCTAATGGCGACACCAAAAGACCGGGTTACTTAAATCCGCGGCGGGAGCCATTGTAGTGGAATTGTGGAATAGGGTCGTGTTTGCTAAAAAATAAATTATTTTTTTCCTCGGCGAGTATAATGAAGTCATTCTATTTTTTTATGACACAAAGTATAAATATCCCTTGTACAAAAAAAAAAGTATTAAGGCCTGATTGGTTTGCAATACCAACGGAATCATGGCAAGCCAAGACTTAGGCTTGCCAAATCAAAGCTTCCAAAAAGTTAGGGTAGAAAGTATAACAATGCAATTGGTTGATTCTAAAATCAAGGCTTGTCCATTGTCTCTTTTATGTTGTTTTGAAAACTTTCTAGAGACTTATAAAAAATATTGACCATAAAAATGGTGATGTGGATTCTTTGTTAATGAACCAATTGATGACCACAAATTTGGCATTGCCGTGATTTTGGTTTGGTAGGAATTGGAAAACAACTAAGCAGGCCCATGAATATCTAATTGGTGCTTGTATTCATGGATGAAATCCACTTAAAAGGTTTTTTTTCCTTAAATTATGTTTTCTTGTTATTTACCAAACTTTGCTAAATTTAAGCATGAACGCTGCATAGAATGTCTGTTGCTTTAGTATAAATTTTGAAAACTACAATGCACATTATTTCAGGGTGGAGGGAGTAAATATCCTCACCAAGAATGGCAAGGATGAGCTGAGGGCATGTTTGGTTCTTCTATTGCTACTCACCTCAAGCTGAGCTAGAAATCAGATAAAGTGAAGCCTACATTTTCACTAGTCAGTCAAATCTACTACTCCTATAAGAACAAACTTCACTAAGCTATTTTCCTCAACATTGAAGCTGCTCACCCAAAGAATGCACTATCATAAACAATTAATATCCACTCACTCTCTCTGTCCCACAAAGGAAGACATCTGGGCATTTGAATTTTGTGTCCAGGTTCACTGAGTCTGGCCTACACTTGGACCATCTCTGTCCATGTTCACTGAGCTTCTGGCTTCCCACTGCAACAGCTAAAGCGTGAAGTTTTAGCTATTTCTCTTAACATTCAAGCTATTCACTTAGACAATGCACTATCACCTATAATTAATATCCACTCAAGCTCAGCAAAGCCTCACTAGCTAATACCTCAACATCTAAATTGTCTAACTAAACAATGCACTATATAATATCTTATTTTTGCATACATATATCTCCTAATTATTAGTGATTAATGTTTGAGGCAATGCGCGGCAAATCCTTCTAGTAGGTTTGTGTACCGTGCATGCACAGGTCAATAGTTGCCGACGTCGACGCATGCGCACGCCACACGCTAGGCCCGGCGAGCTGCGTCGCAGCAGATCAGACAACGAGAAGGTTCGTTCAGGAACCGCGAGCGTGCCGAGCGTGCCTTCGCCGTTCCCCAACAGAGATGGCGGATAAGAACGACAGGGTCACAGGGATAAAGAGATTAACTAGGCCGTCGCCGTAGCAGCTCGCCGACGGGCCGACGACGCCGATCGTTCATACGAGCGGCGAACAGTGAAATGAACCGCGACGCGACGGGCTGTTGCTTTACAGCTCGCGCGCTCCGTGGCGTGGCGCGGCGCGTGTGCGCTCGACGTGACGAGATGGCATGCTATCCACATTGGCATGGCCTGCGGCGCGCGCGCGTGCTAGCCGCCTAGCCTCCTACTAGCTAGGTGGTGTTACTGACATCACGACTTCACAACGACTTCACAACCCGAGAGAGTGTTGTGTTGCTGTGTTGTCGGCAGCGCGTGACCAGCACGAACTTAGCTAAGCCTTCATCTTTCTGTAGTTTGCACTTCTCCAAACTACGCGAAATAACGTCCTTTTCATATTGTCGAGTGTCGACATAGTCTATATAATAATAATTGGACGCCTTTTTACAGAAAAACGAAAAAAAAACACATCATATGCTACGCCAGTTGACGACCTCCGTCCCTTTGAGAGTGTCGTCCGGAAGCATGTTTGTGACCGAGGGTCGTCCGGGAAGCGTGTGGATCTACTACTCCTCCTAGCTACGAGTAGACTCTTGACGTGCAGTTTGGTTCTAGTAGTACAGCCGTACATGCAGTCACGCGCACTGACTGAAGATTGAAGAGAAGTGCAGCCCAGCAACTTGAGCTCTGAAACCAGAATCTCTCGTGCCGGAATGCGAAAGCAGATCGCGCGGAGGCGCAAGTGTTCTTTACAGTCAGATTTGGCCCAGGACGTGATGAGCGAGGAGGCTGTAGCCGCCATTGTCTGTTGCAGGCAACAGCTAGCATCAACACGTGAGTTTATTCAGGTTGCGATCTAGTAGCTCGGAACGTGCTTCCCCAGTACCTTTCTTTTGGAAGAACATTTGCTGCTAGCAGCAGATCGACACGAGAATCTAATCTAGTACATCATCCAATCCTACGATTGGCCTTCCCAGATCGCACAAACCTAAATCGGGCATCCTAATCCGCAAGAATTTTCTTCCGGCCAGCCTCTTTCCGGGACAGATCGAGGGACCTAGCTTTACAGAAGAGCATAATTTTGTACTACAATGGTAGGCTCTCTGTGATGGCATTATATTCCCTTTGGATAAACATGCTGCTCCTCCTTCTTTTGTGAAGATGTTGGGCAGCTTCGTCCAGTATATTGTGCTGTATTTTAGTCATGTTACCCTTTGTTAGTGCAGGAATATCTTTCCATTTTCTAATATATACTATCTTATATCCTGGCTGCGACATTGGATACGCATGCTACGTTGCTTGCGCATATTATTGCATCTGTGCTCCTCCAGACCTCTGCCAAGAATTCCAGAGAGGGAGAGAGAAAGTGAGGCACTTGATATGGACACAACTAGCTAGATCCTACGGAATCAAATTCACTGGGGCTAGCTATGAAGTTCTCTTGACGCTTGCACTACTGTTGCAGTGAAGTAACAGGATGTGTTTAGTTGACGGCGATGGGTGCCTTTTAAGCAAGGACGCTTCTATGTAGCCACGAAAAGGAATTTCCAGCATTAATGTATATGATATTTCCTGCGGCGAGTATGTCACTTTCAAACCGTGACGAACTTGCTGATCTCAAATCAGAAATCTCAACTCGTGTCAATAATAGCAGCCTAGCAGAGAAGCATATGCATCAAGGGGCAAAGGAAAGAATAATCTACGGTGAGACGTAACAGAATAGCTAATGTTATTATATAAGCACTGATGTTTAGTGGAACCACATGTAATAATCTGCTATATGTAAGTCTTCCCCGAAAGTTTTGGAGGAGATTGAACACGAGAGATCGACGGGGAGGAGAACTAAAAAAAAAAAAATAAAGATCGTTTATCAACCTCTATAAGTGCCACGTCGGTCTGATTTAATTTATACTGTAAACTACAAAACCATGTATGCCCTGCAACTGTTAGAACCTACAAATTTATATATCAGGAGTATGCATTTGTATTAGGAAACGACCGATACACGCATACATATTTCCGTGTGATTGGTTTGATTTTTTAAGTGCAGAGAAGATTGAGAGTTGAAATAGAAAATTATTGGAACAGAGCATTTTTCCAATCTTGCTCAAAAACAAGATTGAGAGAGAGAGGTTTCCACTCTCATTTCGTAGATGCGAAAAAAATATGATGTACCTAAAAATAAAAATATTATTACTACTAGAATCTAGCTAGCTAGTAGTAGTATATAAAAACGAGGATGTGTTTATGTACAGTAGGGCCGGCTAGCACGAGGGCTCTGAAAACGAGGCCATTGCCCCAACGAGCCCCCAACCCCAACCCAACCCAATCGCCGCCAACCCAACCCAATCGCCTCGCTCGCCTCGGCCGGCTGCCGTTTTCCTGCACATGCGGAGGGCATGGCTCGCGCGGTCGTGAATTCAAGAGCAATTATCCACGTACTAGTACGGAGCAGCAACCGTGTGGTTGCCATCATCAGTCTCTTTCGGTCGTCATGAAACCCCTGTGACACCTGTGGGTGAGTGACTTGTCAAGCCGCGCCATAATGCTCGAGAAAATGGCCTGGAAAAGGATGGTTCGGGGTTCGTACAAAGGCCAGATGCCAATCATTGGCTTGTTTCTTAATTATTGATCTGCCTGGTCTACGTACAGATTTACCATGTACACTTACTCGTCGTATACGCATATATGGCATTCCAAGAGGCGATAATCCTGACCTATACTCAGCTTAATTGCATGCATTGCAGTTGCATGCAGTGTGGAACAAAAAGGATTCGTTCGGAAAGCACAAGGGTCTAGCAAAGCGTCTACCAGCTTTAGTAGTACTCCGTAGTATATTCGTATGCTCGCCGTCCATTCCAGGCCGTGGCTTAGAATAAAGTAGCAGAAGCATCGCGTGGGTGATGAGCTCTGCTACAGTTCTCGACAGCTGCAATGCATATGCTTGATTGTTGAGAGGCCAAATGCATGCTCCTGTGTACGTGGAAGGAGTACTGTGGACCGTGGAGTGGGCAGTACTAGCTTGTACTCGTACGTAGCAGAGTTGGTAGAGCTGGCTAGGTGGCTCCGGCGGCCGGCACCATTGCATGGCATGGTGCCTCATCACAAAGTAGACGAGCTGCAGCTGAGGTCATCTCGCTCTAAAGCTACTGTAGTTATTGTTTCGAGCATTGTGTCGTTGTTGCAGATAATTGTTTCCATATAGCTAGCATGCATATTCAGATTAGATAGAAAAAAAATCTTAGCGCACTGACGTACTGAACCATGCTTTGCAAATGCATGCAACTTGTTC
This sequence comes from Hyparrhenia diplandra, assembly GCA_015847255.1. Lineage (NCBI taxonomy): Eukaryota > Viridiplantae > Streptophyta > Magnoliopsida > Poales > Poaceae > Hyparrhenia > Hyparrhenia diplandra. The sequence goes on from JADLZK010009041.1 coordinate 546,389, forward strand.
TTAATTACTCAGAGGAAAGCTAGCTCGATCGTCTACTTTCATCTACCACGTATGGCTAATTTTCCACCGAGCAATCTTCTCGGACTCTCACCACTCCAAGCGCACCGGATGCATGCAAGAACCCCAATGAGTGTGCACCGTACCTGATCTGAATATGATATCGGCAGCAGCTAGCAACAGTGCAGGGCCGGGGCCCATTCGCGGCTCCGACGATCGGCCCCTATCGATCAAGGAGTCATCGGGCCGAACTATTGGTGTACTTGTCGCGAGCACCGACTAGTGGCAACAAAGGTAGCTCCAGAAGCCGCGGATGGGCTGGACGATGATTGGTCCCCGGCTCCGATCTTGGGACGTGAACGTGACGGCGTGACGCGCGCGGGTCGATCATCCGGACGACGAACGATCGGTGGTCGATCGCGCCCGCTAATTTTTCCACAGTGCCTACTGCCTACTACGCTAGCCTACTACGTGGTGTGGTGGTGTCCAGCGGTGCAGGACGACCGAGTCATCGACGGCGGAAGTGAGGGTGAGTTGAGTGACGACGGACGCGACGAGCGGCGGCGACCGCGACCCGACGAGACGCGAAGCGAGAAGGGTGCAGGGACGCGGTGCCGTCGGGTCGCGTCGCGGCCGGAAAATGTTGACGAACTGGGGCGGGCCCGGCCCCGGACAGGTACAGCGATGGATGGAAGGACCCGCCTCCCGCGACCGCGATCCGCGACGTGACAGTGCCGTGCACCGCCGTGCCTTGGTGGCTTGGTGCTGTGTCTTGGATGATGGAACTCGGAGGCGGCGCGGCGCATTTTGGGCCCAGTCAAAGCAAAGCCCTCGAGGCGTGCAGGCCGCTCGGAGCGGCCTGTTTCAACAACCTCACAGTACAGTGTGCTCGGCCTGATTCCGCCCGCGCCACGATTCCCTTTTCTGCGCCTCCCGCGTTACCCGTGGGCTGCAATCTGCAGTGGAACTGACGTTGGGCTGCGCTGTTGCGTTCGCAGTACCATGATTTTTCGTGGCCGCGCCGATGGCGGGCTACACTTTTGCAGCACGGCCGCCAGCCTAGCACGGAGCCGGGCTTTCTGCGCGTGTTCGGTCCAGAAACGAGGATGTTGACCAGAGTTCTGTTCGCGGAAATGCAGCACGCCAACACCGCACCGCACCGTGGTCATGGTCATGGACCCGGTCATGGAGTGGTTTGCAACCGTGCAGTGCAGGACGGGGGTGTTTAGTTGGTGAAATATTTTGGGTTGAAGAATTTGAAGCGACTTTTCATTTGTATTTGGTAATTGTTGTCCAATCATGCATTAACCAGCTTTTAAAAACATTCATCTCAAGACTTTTCAACCAAAGCGTAGAATCAGTTTTTTTATTTACCTACATTTAATCTCTAAAAATACGTTAAGAGATTTGATGTGTTTAACCAGAAGACTTTTTTGGGTTCCTGTAGCGCCAACTGAACACCCCCGACACTCTACAGTATAGCTTGCAGAGTTGCAGGCACATCCAGGCAAGCAGCCGAGTCGAGTCGCCCGTCCCTGAGGCCTGCGCTGCGGGACAGACGGCCCGCACACGAGAGCAACCCGAAATACGCCATTCCCGCTCTTTCCCACCCCTAAGCCCTAGCACACCCAAAAACACCGCGGTACAAGACCGCCGCCGCCGCGCACCACGATCCTCCCCTCGGCTCAGCGCACCACACGATCCTCCCCTCGCCGCCACCGCCCACCAAGTTCCTCCTCCCCCGCCGCCGCTCACCTCGTTCTTCCCCACGTCGCCACCGCCCACCACGCTCCTCCCCTCGCCGCCACCCACGCGCTGCTCCTAATCTCGTCCACCGCCACCCTCCAAGGCGCAAGAGCCCAGGCGTGCCCCCGGAGGCCCGCCGCCGCCCGGTGCAGCCCCGACTTGAGCCCCCACCGCCGACGGATCCTCGTGCTCGCACGAGGTTGCGCCACCCTCCCGATCCCCACCGGCATCGTCGCGATCCCCACCACCACCACCGTCAGCCTCGCGCGAGGCCAAGGCCGTCAACATCGCCTCTGACCAGTACTGCCTCTGACTCCAGTCGTCTATTACGTGTGAGCTTATTGGGTGCGAGTAGGAAGTTTTTTGCTCGCTGCTATTGGTGAATGCTGTATAATTTTTTTCAACTATTTTTGCATTAGCCCATAAGTGGTGGTCAAGTAGAGCATCATCAGCTTTTGCCAATCCCTATGCAAATGTTTTAACCCACTTTAACCGAAGTTAGTTGGTCCTATTTAGGATGATGGTGTTAATAGAATTTTTGATGTAATTGCATATGCGAGACATCATAAGATTCTGTTCATTAACAGTGTATCTTGGTCTTGGTTACATACTTTACATACTCTTAATACTAGCTGGTAAAGTCATACTGTTGATGTACAATAGCTTTGAATGGGGATGGATGTGTGGATGGCAGGATTCGTAGATTTGAAACGATCGGACGGCTGTAAAGTCATACTGTTGATGTACAATAGCTTTGTGAGGGAAGTCACTGTACATTAACAGTGATGGGCTTCACTAGGATTGAGTATTATACGTGTAGTAGATTTGTGAATCAGTATTTTCTTAGCTTTCTTTCGCTGCTTCTTTTTAGGCTGCCCCTTCAATTAGCTAATGGACCAGTTGAAGATTAATGTGCGCCGCACATTTGCAACACGGACACCTGAAAGGGTAAACTGTATAGAGTTGCATCCAACAGAACAATGGTATGAACCATTGTAATTAATTTTTTTTACTCTTGCTGTTTTTTTTTTTCTTTTTATTGCTTATATGTTTTGCTAATATTGGTGCAGGATCATAACAGCCACAGAATCTGGGTCTGTTATGGTATGGGATTATAAAGAAAAAAGGCAAGTTTTTGTCTCAGTTGATTTTTTTCTTAATTCTATTGTGTTTATTTTGTAATTATTCTATTTATTATTTATATTGTAGATTCTCCTGAAATCAATTAAAGTTTGTAAGTCACCAGGTACGGTGTTCGATCTATTTATATCTAGTATATGAAAATAGAATTTATCGTTGTGTTTGGATTCTAACTTTTTTTTTTTTCAGTTCATTCGGTAAGGATTGTGACAAGGAAGAATTGGATTGTAGTTGATGCAAATCTAATCTTTCTCCAAGTATATGATCTATTAAATTGGAACAAAATTAAAAGTTTTGCAGCCCATAATGATAAGATAACATGTATAGCTGTCCACAATAAACTTCCCTACATTGCATCTGCTTCGGATGATGAAAAGATAAAATTGTGGAATTGGGAGAGAAATTGGGTGGCTCTAGAATTTGATCATTCAAACTGTGTCAAGCATATTACCTTTTGTCCTAACGAGAGCACTCTATTTGCTAGCACAGGTTTGGATGGATCACTAAAGGTTAATTTCTAATCTCTGTCTAATCTCTGCTATTGTATAGATTTAGTCTTTTAGATTTGGTTATTAATAACTTTAAATATTGTAGATATGGGATTTGGTGTCTAAATCTGAAACTCCAACTCTTACTCTTGATGCCCATAGAGAATCTGTTAACTCAATTGATTTCTTAACAAGTTTGAACAAGCAATATATGATCACATTATCTGATGATAATACAGCTAAGGTTTTATTCTTTACCCTATTATATTTTTTTTCCACTCTTTACTTTATTATAATTTTTTCCATATTATAAAAATAAAATCTGAGATAGTTTAAATATGTGGATTAGGTGTGGGATTATAACACAAACAGTTGTATCCAAACACTCAGCCATGGGAGCAAAGTTTCAGTAGTTTGTATTTGTTCTCAACCTTCTTTGATTATCACTGGATCAGAAGATGGGAAAGTGCATATATGGAACTCTGCCACTCTCCGGTTGGTTATTTTTCTCCATTTTCCCTTTTAAATAGGCACATTGTTCTAACAAATTGGATTGCTATGATGTAATCTTCCTTTGTGATATGTTCTTATTCCTTATTTTTTTGTTTATTTATTTATTGCTTAGACTTGAAAGGACTATAAATCATGGCTTGAAAGGAGTTTCTTCTCTGCACTTGATTGGATCAAGAAGGTTAGCGCACGATTTTTTATTCAATTATCCAATAAATACTAACTGTTAAGTAGAGTATGGTGGTGAGATGGATATACATATCTTTGTTTTTCTTCTAGAGAAAGGTGTCCCTTTTATAGAGCATGTAAGTTTGTAAAATTGACATACTGGGTTACTACTTACCATCTAATTTGAATTGAAGAAGCCCTAGAATCAACAACTTTTCTATCACTTTAGTAAAGATATTGTATACAGCTAGGTTCATGCCCTTTGATCTTGAAAAAGGCCATAGAATTTACTGGTTTGAGAATAGCATCGAACACTCCTCAGTTACTATCTTGGTCACTTTCAAATGCTTTCAATCTGGTATTGAGCTCTTCAACATCTCTACAGTAGCTTTCCCATCTCTGCAGTAACTTTATGTCTAACTATATTATATCCATATGAGAAGTTGAATGATGTTCTGTTACCCTGTAAAAGCCTTGTCTGTTTTCTCTTGGATCCACTGCCCTTCGCTTCTTTTGTGCCCTGGTCACTTATGAACTCATGTCGATCTGCAGCTTGTCACAAGGGTGCCTGTACTCACGCTGATATTCTATACCTTTGTTGTACTCCGTCCATAAATCAAAATATATGAAGTCCGTTTCAACTTATTTTTGTTTACTTTATGCTTGTCAATTGACTGGAAGATTACTGTTCCATTATCTTCATTCATTTATTGTGCATAACAAATAGATAGTACCGTCTTTCTTTTATCAAAGCCTTACTTTTTACTATGTATATTTCTAATTCTGGAATCAACATATAGGGCTGTTATTGGATACTATGAAGGGATCACTATGATAGAATTAAATCGTGAATTCCCAATTCCATGTATGGATGTTGCTGGGAATATCTTCTCAGGAAAAGATAACAGGATCCAAACTGTGAATATCAAGTCTGCTGTTGTAGGGCCTAAGGTTAGTTGGCTTGTCCCAGGAACAATATGACAATGATATTGACAAGGTCCTAACATGTTTTCAATATTAGGCTACAGATGGTGAAATATTAACCTTTCCTGTGAAGGAGTTAGGAACGTGTGATATTTATCCACAGGTACAATATTATGCTCTTTTTTTTATTACAAGTTTTTTGTTCTTATTTATTAATAGGTACAATAGACGTGTAACTTTAATTTGTTATATTTTATTATGTGGTTCCTTTTTTTTTTATCACTAAAGCAATTCCTTTCTTTGACCGTTTAGATGTTAAAACATAACTCCAATGGAAAGTATGTTGCTCTATGTGGAGATGGCTGCTATGCAATCTATAATGCCTCCCCATGGAAGCATAAACTGTCTGGAAGTGCAGAGAAATTTGCTTGGTCAGCAGGGGCTCTGGAATTTGCAGTTATGGAAAGTGCAGCAATAGATGTGTTCAAAGTATTCAAGGTATGATTTTGCCAAACTAATATACTCGATTTTCTTTGTTAGTTTTGTAAAGTGTCTTCTGACTTATTGGTTTTATTTAGAAGTGGAAAACATTTAGGCCTGGGTTTCCTATAGAATGTATATTTGGCGGAGCATTGTTGGCAGTGTCATCACCGACCTTCGTCTGGTTTTATGATTGGACTGACTGTGGGCTAATTTATAAGTTGGATGTAAATTCTAGGGTGAGTGAATTATATAATAAATTTCAAATGCATAAGTTTGCTTTTAACTAATTTGTTTTATCATACTTCTGTAGAATGTTCATTGGTCAGACAGTAATGATTTGATTGCTGTAGACAGTGATGCGGCATTTTACATCCTAAACTACAAGGTATGGCTTAAATATTTCAATCATTTTGCCCTATGTCCCTACTCTTTTTTTAGTGCATTACTTTCTAAGTGTTGACATTACATGAATTTTTTTTTGTTCATACAGAGTGTGAAAAAAAAGAAAGGCACAGTCGAGCTACTTCATACTGTCAATGAAAGAGTACGGACAGGAGTTTGGGCTAAAGATAGCTATGTCTTCATCAACTCAGCCTGGTGCCTAAGGCTTTGCACGGATGGTGTGGTAGGGATGATACACTGTACCCAAGCATTATATTGTGTCTGGCAACTTTATTGAATGACACAATTATAAACTTTTCTTTGCAGGTCACAAAGATGTGTAACCTAAATGGTATGCACTATTTGGACCGACCAATGAATCTTGTTGGATATCATGCCAACGAAAAGCAAGTTTATCTTGTGGACAAGGCTTTGAAGTGCGTATGCTTGAAAAACTTGCTTCCTCCTATTTTTTTTTTTATTTCTGTCTAAATTGTAAACATATGTTGCAGCCTTGTGAGATACAGGGTACCTCATATTTCAAATGATTCTATGGCACTAAAGACCTCTGTTTGGATAAAGGTTGGGCTGAACGAAGTCCGCACAAGGTATATTATATTTTTATTGCTTCACATTCACTTGCTGGTTCCAATACCGACTTGACTCATACTTACCTGTGTTTAAGTAAAATTGTTTTGCATTCACTTGCAAAAATCATACATGGAAGGTGCTAAAGTTAAACAAGGCTATATTTGCTTTGTCAATTGGGATTGGATTAAGTTTGATTGTTGAAACAATCGAGCTTTCCCAATAGAATGGATTCACGGATCTACATTGAGGTGAATTTGTAATAAATTTGTGGAAAATATATTATAGTCTTATTTGAGGTAAACAATTCACACTTTTTCTTACTTTATTTAATGAGAGTATCACTCAAGAGGATATTTATTGTTTCAGAACTCGGATGGCATGCACACTTGTTTGGATGATGATCACAAATTTGCCATACTCCTTTGCTAAACTTTGTCACTTGTGTGGCTAGCAATTTCTTAACCACACTTTAGCAAAGTTTGGCAAAGAAGTGTGGCCGCAGTTATGGCAGAGAACCAAATAACAACCTAAGAAATTATGGCGCACCCCAACTACAACATGGCAATGTTTGGTCCTTCAAGTCAAGAAAATGATTACCATGATCATTTGATTTTGTTAAATAGACACATTTGTCTTTGTACTTGTTTCTATGGTACCTGTTTGGCATGACCTCGACACAAGTAGAAGGTGCTTTTCATTGGCTTTTCAAATAAGCAACTTCTACAACAAGCTCGAGTCGTGCCAAACAGGGCTATAGCTGGATGTAATTCTTTTGTTCATGACATTTTATATATAATATATATTTCTTTCTTTTCTTTCTTTGTTCCGAACATCATTGGCCATATCCGTCCTGCGATATAAGTGGGGATTTTGGCTATGTACCATGTGTGTAGCCACACAACAACAACAACAACAACAACAATATAGCCTTTAGTCCCAAGCTAGTTGGGGTAGGCTAGAGATGAAACTCATATGAAACAAGTACAAAAAGAACATAGAAAGGCACAAGACAAAAAGGATAAAGATTAGGGTAGATAGAAAAGGAAACAAAGTCATGGTTCGAGGCAAGACGTTAATAGCTAGCCTCCAAGCGCCCTATCCAAAGCTAAATCCTTGGAGATATTCCACTCCTTAAGGTCTCGCTTAACCGCCTCGTCCCAAGTCGGTCTAGGTCGGCCTCTACCTCTCTTTACATTATCTACCCGCTCTAGAACTCCACTACGCACCGGCGCCTCGGGAGGCCTCCGTTGAACATGTCCAAACCATCTCAACCGATGTTGAATCAATTTCTCCTCGATAGGGGCCACCCGACCCTATCCCGAATATCTTCATTCGAACTCTATCCCTTCTAGTATGCCCATAAAACCAACGCAACATACGCATCTCAGTCACACTTAGCTGTTGGACATGTACCATGTGTGTAGCCACAATTCCTTTTTTTTTTTTTTTTTGGGGGGGGTGGGGGGTGGCGAGGGGAGGTGGGGTGGACATAGTTTTTTAGGCCCCATTTGGTGGAGCTTTGCAGCTCTAGTAGTCCACTAGTCGGCTTCTTGTAGTATGGATACTTTTTATATTTTTCTAATAAAAATGAACTAGGTGTTGTTAGGCTAGATTTTTTTGGCTTTATCAGCTCTAGCTTACACTATAGGAGATAGAACCATGCTAAATAAGGTCTTATATTGTAATAATATCCAACTATGGTGTTTGGATGAGCTTCTTCTTTCAAGGCTCAGGAACATGCATTATCACCATAGTGTTGTAGCACTTTTTTTTGAGGCTTAGCTAGTTGCCACCATACACAAAATTGTTGAAGGATACTTATCACTTTAGAGAAGTGTTATCAAGAGGTAATTAAATTAATTTTAGGTGCAAAAAGGCACCATGACCAAGGAATGCATTACATTTGTTTAGTTAAAACAAATATGCTTTTCGTGATGCATCGTGTAGTCTTCGTGAAAAAAAATGATCAAGTCACCTAAGAACATATATAATAGAGGTAAGGGGGAGCTTAGCTAAACCAACTAATCATTTAGTTTCCATGTGGCCTAGGTACTAGGGATGCGTAATTTTGATTTGTTTATTTAAGATATGCTGAGTTGCTAGCAAGGTAGTTTAGCTATAGAAGCTTATGTTGGACTTATAATTTCTATGGGGACTTATAATGGTTTGTGTTGGACTTGAAGCAATCATGCCTAAAAGAATCTTAAATTGTGTTATGCATACCTTAAATTCAAAGGGTGTTCAATCTGGTTTCGTCCAAACCATTGCAATCCATCCTTCATGAGTTATCATGCAAGTTTTTGTAGGAATCAATTACTCATCTTTATAGTGCTTATATGTGTGATGTGTCCAAGTAATGAGACCAGTAATAATCACACAAATTTCTGTTGCTTATAGCAAAATTGATATGAGAAGTGATGTGGTGAGTTGTGAGGATCACCTCATTCATTAAATCAAACATTTCACTAAATGCATGATCGGGATATATTGTGTATCATTAAATACTAAGGAATGCGCTCCTAGTTTCGGTATAGAGGTGCATAGCTAATTGACTATATTTGGACCAAGACCATCCGAGTATCTCTGAGAGCTAAATCATCATTTGGAGAGCCATTTGCATGAAAATTGTTTTCTATATCTTTTCACCCTTCAACAACTTTTCTATATCCTGTGCACACTCTAGAGAGCCATTCTCACTCTCTATCTTTGGCTAGCAAGGATTCCAGAATAGAGGGGCTATATTTAGATAATTAATTAATAAAGCTGTTGGAGTATACTTTTCTATCAAAATCTCTATTCCTATAACAATTAAAAAAGAATATGGAAAGTCTCTTGAAGTTGCTCACAAAATGATTTTGTACTGGGATAGGGTTCCATAAGATGGAATCCTATGACAATCTAATACCTGAGGGATGAACTTGTTTGGTATGATTTTGTTCAATGGCAATACTGATTTACAGAAGGGATCCCTTTACAGAATGTGCACCTTGTTACCAGTTTATCACAAAAGGATGTAGCCCAAGATCATCCCACATAGTTTTGATTGTATAAGCTTGCTTAGCAATTGTATATCGGTTGGGACTGTTCTTATAAAAAATAGAAGCGTACCATGCTTCCACTTTTCAAAATATTGCATCTATAAACTAATGCGCCTCTATCTCAGGATGATGATGAAGGATGACTATGAGTTCAGTTGGAAAGATGAGCTTTTCAATGGACATCATATTATACCAGCTGTGCGTGACCAGGGTGAAACGTCAACTTGCGTCTTTCAGGCATTGTGTGCCACAGGCGACATGAAAAAGATGAAGGCAGCGGCGGCTGAGCATCCTTCTAGGACAACTGACATAAGATTTTCAGCTGCCGATTTTGTGTCTGATTATGAAAAGATCGCAGGTACACACTTGACTTTCCTAAACGCAAGGCATGTTCACCAGCATAGCAATATAATTTGATGTAGCATGCATTTGACACCAATAATGACATTTTGATGAATAAAGAAAATTTGTACAACGATCTTTCCGTTTTATTAGTTTGGTCTTATTATATGGTGTTCAGGTGTTGTCGCGCCCAATGCCTTATGCAATATGTTTGTAACAGTTCCTTGCTTGGGTTTGAGGTTCCATTAAATATAGGGCTTCAATTAGAACTCCGTTTTTTACAACAATATAGAACCCCGTTACATGCCTGTTAAAATGAAACATGCATGTCGTAATAACTAACTATTACTAGCTGATGCCAATATTTTGTCTGATCGAAAATATGAATCGTTAGGGCATTGACACATCCTGTAGGGTATGTAATGAATCTACTAGTACCAATCTTATGTTATTAGTGCATATAAAATTTTAGAAATTTGTAGTCACAAAGTAAACATTGACTTAGGACAAATCTAGTTGGATTTATATCTATATCAACATACTATGAACCATCCCTTAGTTTGGTTACTAATGCTTATGTCGGTGATTGTTTTGTGGGCAGTCACTACTATATACTACCTACCTTAATTGCTATGTGTTTACAGGGGCCATTCCGCTTGATGAAGAACATAACAGGCTTCGCAAAGGCCTGGATCTCTTTCAGAAACAGGGTGTGCACGCCGAGGGAGGCGGTGCAGCACCGGGCCGCTACAAGGTTGCCAGCTATGAATACAACAACACGCACATGTCGTTTGATGATGTAGCGGAGCTCATACTTAAGGGAAAGCCCGTGGTGGGCGCATTCAAAGTAGGACGAGACTTTGGATTGCTGGATCCCGATGACATCTACGATGGTCCTACTGCTAAGGAGATTAGAAATCAGAAAACATTCAAGCACTGTGTTGTTTTCGTTGGTTTCGGTCAGCGTGATGGTAGAAAATATTTCGTATTTCTTAATAGTCATGGCACCGAGTTTGCCGACGAGGGCTTTGGCCGTGTATATTTCGAGCACGCCAATCATCTGAGCACTGTTGAGTTCTGATGTAGATCCGGATCCTATAACCATGCCACACGTTGCATACCTTTATCACCAACAATACTTGTTTAATTCTCTATACACATGATGTATTACCTTTTCTATATGACAATATAGAGGACACATGTATACATGCACTCCGGTGTTGAGAGCATCACTTTTTTCTGATAAGATCGATTTGCTTGGTCATTCGTGTTTGGACCTAAGATGACCTATTATAATAATTTATTTAATATTCTCTACATGTCTTTCGCTTTTGGTCTGTTACGCTTACATATATTATTATTAGCACTAAGTTATGTAGTCTCTTACATAGCTTCATTACAAGATCCAAGCTGTGCTCATTACTAATCCAATCGCCAATCTCGCGTCAATATCGGCTCTACTTTTCTTTCGCGTCAATCTAGATAGCTTGTTATCGATTTTTTTAGAATTACACAAGATAACGCAGACGCCACAAAGATGCACGCACACTCACCCCTATGAACACACGTAGACGCAAACCCTACCCCTATGAGCACCTCCGATGGATCGGGCAGCCGGCCGGATCCGGAGATTGTCGAAGTCACCATAGCAAACACTACTACCTAAAACTTTTAGGTGGCGGGCAATTTTAATTAACCGTGGCGGGCAAGAGCGCTTGTTGTCACGGTGCACGCAGGTCACGGTAAATGGGCGTGACCGTGGGGCGGGCAGGCTACACCGCCGTCCGTCACGTAAAATCGTTTGGTAAAACAAAAAAGAAAACAAAAGCCCAAATGGGCATGGATCGGACCGCATCGATCCCGATCCCACCACCGCCGCCGCTGGATCCGCCGCCCCGCACCCGTGGCGCCGCCGCCATCGACACTGGATCCCATCGCCGTCCACCGAGACATGCCCCTCGCGCGCGCCGCCACATCTAGGGTGGTAGCCGCGACGACCGCGGCACCGCCGACCACCAAGGGATTCGGGCGCGCCGCCGCACCGTAGCGTCGCCACGCCACCGTCGCCCGTTAGTGAGTTGCTCGCCCGGATCCGCCACCCGGTGAGGTGCCTCCCGTGGATCCGCCGTGTGGTGGGCGCTCATGCGAGGATCCACCGCCGGTGAGCGCCTCCCATAACATCCGCCGGCAATGAGGTGCTCCAGCGTGGATTCGCGGGCACGAGGTGCCGGCGGGATCCGCCGTCGATGAGGTGCTCCCGCCCGGTCGCCGTCGGTGTGGTGCTCCGCACGAATCCTGTCGGTGAGGTGGACCCGCTCGGATCCGTCGGTGAGGTACTCGGTAGCGGATCCGCCCATTGGCCAAGCGACGGGAGTGCGCGAGGCTCGTCGCCACCCGGATCCACCAACCGCCACCACCCGGATCTACAAGGCCCGCCGCATGAGGACGCGCCATATCGGGATACCGGAGGGAGAGGGTTGTCGTGCCGCCGCATGGCCGGATTTGGAGAGGGGGCCCGCCGAGCTAGGGGTGGTGGGGAGGGAGTTGGGAAGGAGGCGCCGGGGAGGGAGACGCAGCGCGGGTGACGGGTGAGAGCAGGGTGAGAGACGGCAGGCGGGTGCGGAGATGAGCTGATGAGAGAAGTCTTGCCGAGTGAGGAAAGTGTGGAGTGCCCCCAAACCCTAACCGGCTATATACATGCGATGCCGATATCGGGCCTATCTTGGGTCTAATGGGCCTTGCCATTTTCGCGGGCGGGCCTATTAAATTGTTCGGTCATGGTAAATCAATTTTTTCGTGGCGGGCATTGTCCGCCATGAAAAATAAAAATGCCTCCTACCATTAATTTGGGCATTATCCGTGGCGGGCAAAGTGTACGCCCCAAAAAAAAGAGATTGGGGTGTTACGCAAAAAGAATTCTGTAGTAGTGAAGATAATGTCATTTATTGTCCAGTAGATTTTCTCGCATAGTGTAGGGGCTGCACTAGCACTCGGACATCGGGACGCTCGTGCGACGACGCCACGGTATATAAGTCTGCCCTGTACCTCACATGATAATTCAATATGTTCCGCATGCGTCAACATCGTCAAGCGTACTCACTCGCTCACCTTGATATCGAACACTCAAGTGCTACTACTTTTACGTGCCCACTCGCCCACGGCTAGAATGCAATGTCGGCGACCGTCCCGCATGTTTCCAACCTCATTCCCATCGCTAGCAACCAAGATCAACTAGCTTGGAGCTAGGTTGTTGAGGACACCACGAGGCTATGCGCACGCATACTAGGAGCCGTCGCGCTCCCTCAACACCAAACTATTTGCATCGTGCTACCTCCTCGCATCTACCAAATATAGCGAATAGCGGACGTTTCGCTTACGCTCGTGGCGCCCCCCACGCGCCTCCCTCCGAATTCCATCATCAAGGCCTTCTCCCCACGCCTCTCTCTCCGTCTCATGCTCCTCCCCCTTCGGCCATCTCGCGTCCCTCCGGTGCTCCTCATCGTGCCTCTAGGGCGGGGGCGGCACCGAAGACCGGCCTCTCGGCGACCATGGCGTAGGTGGCGTGGCGGCGGTGGCGCCCGGCCCGATGCAAGGTCGTCCTTGTCGCGGAGCTTGAGCGGGTTGTGGAGGTTGCGGGACCGGTGGCGGTGGTAGCCCTAACGAGCTCTATTGACGGTGGATAACATCAACATTTTCTGATTAAATAAATATGAAAGATGATATCTCTGTAGTCTAGGGTTTGATTCTAACAGATTCCACAAGGTTTGGTGCACTTGTTTTGTAGGATTTCTACTTTTCATAGAATAAAGTATCTCAAATGATGATTTGGAGTGCACCATTGTGAAGAGAGCGTCGAGACGATCAAAATGGATATATTATTTGCTATATTCAGAGTTTAGAATCAAAAGATATCTGACTGCAAGAGGAGTAAGGTCTAGTAATTTGACCATGACTTCCTCATCGGTACTCTATTTTTTTTTTGCCTACCATACCTTTCTGGAAAGCTTACTCACAGGTGTAGGGTCGAGATGAGGACTATAGGGGGTGAGTAGTCCTTTCTAAAACTTATTGCGAAGGCTAAACAAATATAATGCAGAATTAAAACTATTCGCTTAACCAAGACTTCACCCCTCTAGCTATGACTCTAAATCACCCCACAAAAGATCCTACACAAAGCAAATGAGGTGATAAGCCTAGCTTGAGCTCCTAACCGTTTATATTGAAAGGTCACACAAACCTATGCTTTAGTACTTCAAACGAGGGTGAGCTCCTACACAATTCTAATGAGCAAAAGCACAAAGCCAACCTAAGCTCACTAGATGCACAATGGACAAGGCAACACATGCCAAACCTAAAGGCTCAAATAACTTAGCTACATAAACTAAGCAAAGCAACTAAACAAGCTACACAAGCTAGTTAGTCACTATAACACTACTTCTAGCTACACAACTACTAATTGCAAGAGCTACTACTCAATCACAAGCACAAGATATAAATATGGATGTAAGAACGAAGCTTGTGATCAAGAGAATGCAAACCACCGCGAAGTGCGAACACAAGATGACACCGGTCATTTTCTACCGAGGACTCGGGAATCTTGCCAACTTCTCCCTACTCCTTGTTGTGTCGACCAACACCTTGATGGTTCTTGGACTAGACGGTGCCTTAAGCTAGTTGGCCCCCTTATGCGGCTCACCACAAGGATCTACAAGACACCACTCACAAGGATGGTAACACAATGACACGCTCTAGTAGTGTTGCTCTTCGCGATCCCCGCAAGGCGAGCACGAACCTCTCACAAATCCTCCTCCGGAGCACCGCACAATCTCCCTTGCATGCTTCAATGGAGTCTCTTGCCACCGAGCCATCTAGGAGCTAGCAACCTCCAAGAGAAACAAGCACACCGGCTTGCAACACGATCACCTAGTGCCACACGATGCAATCTCTCAAAGCAATCGCTCTAGAATCGCTCACTCACTCAATTGGATGAACACTATCAAGTTAGAGTGAGTTGAAGGGCTCTCTACCACTCTCAAGCATGGACACAAAGTCCCCAAGGTGCTAAGCCCCTGCCAAGGTCGGCCACCACTTCTATTTATAACCCCAAGCCAAAATAGAACCGTTGAGGTGGAAGCCGACCCGAGAAACAAGCCTTATTTGGACACCGAGAAACCCCAGGCGCCGGACGCTGAACGGCGTCCGTCGCACCTTTTGAGACTACCACGTGTCCCGACCGTTGAGATTCAAACGAAGGAACGCGAGTCGATATACACACGCCCGGACGCACTCAGGAGAGGGTGTCAAATGACCCCACGCCGGCGGGCGTGCGTAGGGTCGAGATGGGGACTAGAAGGGGAGGTGAATAGTCCTTTCTAAAACTAAACGCACCGGTGAAAGGTCCTAATGGCTAGAGGGGGTGAATAGCCTATTAAAAAATTCTACAAACAACACTTGAGCAAACCGGTTAGTAATTAAAACGGCGAAGCATAATAACCGGTGCTAAAAGTCTATCTATGCAAGCCCCCTAGGCAAAAATTATGATCTCTAATCACACTCAAGCTACCTATGTTAAGCCTAGGTGAACAAGTTGTGCTAGCTAATTTTACCACTAGAGGCTAAACAAGGATAAGCAACTAAACAAGCTACACAAGGTAAACTAAAGGAGTAAAGCGAAGTGAGCTAGAATACAATACCACCGTTGTCGAGTAGAGGTTGTGGCCAATCACCAAGTCAATAGAAACCTCCAACGAACACAAGACAATTGACAAGATGATTTTTCACCGAGGTTCACGTGCTTGCCGGCACGCTAGTCCCCATTGTGGCGATGCACCCACTAGATGTTCCACAAGCTTAATGGTCGGTGCCAAATCCCCGGTGGGAGCTCAATGAAACAATCACTAGAGGGGATCCACAAGGCACGGGCAATCCACTAGTGCTCCTTTCACGAATCTCCCGCGGGGTAAGGAATGACCCCCACAAGTCCACTAGTGTGGCCTCGAACAAGCTCCAATCGAGCTCAACACCGCCTCAACCTCCAAGCCGCTAGGGAACCAAGCAAATTCCCAAGAGAAACGAAATCCCGCAGCTCCTCCAAGGATGAAGTGCCTCTAGATGCAAACAACTATCGATCCTGTAATCACTCACACCCTCTATGGTGTCTTGAGTGTGAAAACATAATGGCCCTATGGATATACCTTTGCCTTGAGCCCATTTTGATCCACAATCCACTCCAAGTCATGCACTTGATCACCAATTGAACCATCTCGATCCATCCACCATGAGCATCATGCACAACCTTGGCTTGACCAATCTCCAACTAATACAAACACTTAGCATAGAGAGATTAGTCCTAGGATATCACTAATTAGCCAAAACCAATCAAGAGATCTTCACCCACTTGGCATAAAGTAAGGGTTGTCAACCTGGCCCTTTAGGGCGGTCGCCCCGCCCTCGACGCGCCACGTCACCATCTTCTGGAAGTTTCCTCCACCGACCTATGGGATCACATAAATCATATCCAGTCCATTGATTAAGGTCGGTTTGTTTGGACCGCTCACCATCAGCATGAAGGATGCAAAACTTGTGGCCTAGAGCAGGGGCGTTGAAGTGGCGTGCTTGCTTTTCGCATGGTGGTCGTGGCCATGGAGGACGATTCGAGGACGATAGTGACGACGTAGCGGAGTGTCGTGGCCGTGGATGGTTGGCGGCGCAGAGAAGGGACATCAGAGCGGCGTTCTTGATTCTGCATGGTGGTCATGGCCTATAGAAAGCGTCGAATAAAATCATCAGGAAATTGATATTGTAAGTCTCTAGTACTATTATGCATATATTTCAATTATCAGTATGACAGTATGGCTTTTGAAACTATTTATAGTGTATTTAGTGGATATGGTTTCCATTTTATCCATGAATTTAAGCCTTAATATCGAATTGCTAAATGGATTTGCTGAATTGTGTACAAAATTTTTTGTCGGGCATACCCTGACCTAAAATCCTAGATTCGCCACTGCCTGTCACGAAGATGAAAGCGACGTCAGACGAGGCAGCGTCGGAACATGGACTTGTGGCTCAGGGCGGTGTGATTGCTGAGGTTGGAGAGATTGGAAGCGCTATGGAAAACAGATACGATAGATGGCGAGCGGGTCAAAGAGTTGTGTAGCTCACTGTTTGAACTCATGTAGCACAATGTAGCACGTTTCGGTTGTTTGTGGTAAAACATTGTCCAATCATGGACTAACTAGGCTCAAAAGATTTTCTGGCCGTCGTATACAATGTAACCTGTGTAATTAGTTAATATTTTTACCTACATTTACTGCTCCAAACATATGTCTCTTGGTGTATTTAATATGATGTGATGGTAAGAGAGTCTACAAAACTTGGAACTAAACGAGGCAGCAGCGGATCTCGCGTGGGCCCTGGCCCTGGCGGCGACCTCGCTGGAGCGGGCAGCGGCCACGAGCTCCACGACAAGGAGGTCGTCCAAATCTTGGTGAGCAGCATCCAGGCCACAAGGAGACCGATGACGTCGATCGTCCAAATCTTGTGCTCATTTTTTTCCCATACATTGTTAGTTGCCTCGATTTGCTGTGTATTTGGTCTTGACCTAGAGTATATGTGATGTTCTTGATTTGGTATTGTACATGTCCGACGTTCTCGCGAGCCTTGTCGCAAGATTGCTCCACTTGCGCAGGAGAGTCCACGCGGGCCACAGCTACGAGAATACGCAGCAGAGCCAAACTCGCAAAAGGACACAATTCCTAATTGATATTGTATTGTAGTGTGTTTTTTTTTTCTCCTAGGACTTTAGTGGAGTGGTGGACGAGAATACGCAGCATAGCCAAACTCGCAAAAGGACACAATTCCTCATTGATATTGTATTGTAGTGTGTTTCTTTTTTTTCCCTAGGACTTTAGTGGAGTGGTGGACAAGAATTTTGATGAAAATTTTCTCTTTTTATAGACACGGGTATGGATTAGGAAGAACTGTTCATAAATACCCTTTTCCCACCTCTTTATTTTTTCAAAAAAACCCTCTTTATTTTTTTTGAAACTTCTTTATTTCTCCTCTGTCCTCTCTCGTACAGTACACCATTATTATCTTTCCAACTGCAGCCGCGTCTATACCCCGGGCGCCTCGGCGGCGGCTGCGCGCCTCGGCGGCCCACGCACCGGCGCTAAACCCTAGCCCCCAGCCTCTGGCCCCGAGCCCCTCGCTGGCTCCCTAATCTCTTGCTCTCGCCAAACACTAGCCCTCGCTCCCCAGTCCCTTGCCCTCGCCAAACCCTAGCCCCCAGCCCCCGCTCCCCGTCTTCCTCCGCTCGCAGTCGGCGATGCCGCAATCCTCCTTGCAGCAGCGCAGGGGCGCAGAGCCTTATGGGTTGATTAGGATTCCTGGCGACGACCGCATCGTGATAAATGCCTACCGCGACGCGGACGGCAGATTCTACACTGGCCATCCTCGTGTGAGAGGGCCGTTTCGCCACTTCCAGCAACTCGACATTGCAATCCGCCGCAAGCTTGTGCCGCGTGCCTGTAGATCCATGCAGTTAGGGGTGACGCCTCGATCCCCGTTGCCGGTGGTAACAGAGAACCCGAATCCGCCGCCGCCGCCGCCTTCTTCACTGTAAGACCATCATTCTCTCGTCAGTCATTTGTTTGCAATGTTATTCTGTTCAGAATGTCGGTTTTATGGGAATTATTGATGACCGATTGTTAGGGTGGCTGGGGAAGAGGACTTGTTTTTAGTGCCAATAATATGATAGAAGGGCTGTAATATTGTTATTTATATGGATTTGGTGTTGTTATTTATTTATATGGATTTATACCAGATGCCACAATATATATATTTCGGACTACTGTTTTCTTGCTGGAAATTGCTCATCTCTGGAATATGGATTTTTTTGCATGATATATGCTCACTGAAGGTTTTTTTTCCCTTCAGGCCTAAGCCCCTTATGGCTGTTGATGCTGAGCCTGCATCTACACATTATCTATCTGCACTGGAAGAGCCAGATGTTTCAGCCCTGGAAGGATTGATCTTTGAAAGTGATGATGCCATTGGTGCCTCTCCATCATCAACTTCATTGCTTGAGTCTCCCATTGTGGGCGCATGCCACCAAGTTGGTATGAGATGTTTTACATAAGGACAGATTACAATGGGCGTTTTCACATGTATCCTGATCTAGGCGGACCATTTCGTACCTTAGAGGAAGCTGATGCTGCTATCAGTCAACATCTTGATAAACTGCGGCTTCCAGAAATGTAAAGTTTCCAGACTTGGTTCTACTTCATTTTCCCATTGCAAGCAATGATGAGCAATATTTAATCAGGACTACAGATACATCTCACTTTATAATCCAGTCTGTGATTGTAGCAATTTGATTTTACACACTTTTTTTTTTTCAGAAAATCAGCCACCAGCAGAACAAATGCCCTAAATTTTGGGCTATAGAAATCCAAAAACTCCTTTTTAGCTATGTTTGCCTAGAAGTAGTTAAAATTCAATACCGTGTACAAGTTTCTTGAACAATTCAGTGTTACTAGTTGTAATGCAAAGGATCATTCAGTGCATAGGTCTATTATAATCTTTTTTTTTTTAACATGTAGCAAGGGACACCCACAAGATTTGATATCTTGTGTACTATGCTACTAACAAGATAAAATTGCCACCTTATCTCAATCAAACAGTACCACCTAGTGCAGATTACTTGTTAGCCCACAGTTTAAGATGGGTGAGGTATTTTTTGTTTCAGAGAATATAAAAGGTGCAATGCATTTATATAGTATAGGCATGGAAACAGTTCATGTTTGGTCATCTTTATGTTCTTCAAGTTTTGAATACATTGGTTTGTTCTTCAGATTATTCATTAGCTAATATCTGTGCATTTGGAGCTGTTTTCTCACTGATCAATAACTTTTTACATGTACCACTTCTGATGTGAATTAGATGCCAGAAGCCTTCTGAAGGTCCTCTTGTGGAATGGCTTGTTAAACAAGCTCTTTACTATCTTGATGGCACGCCAAAAGAGAGGCCCCAATTCACCAGTATTCAAAAATACCAATGATCCAAATTGTCAGTTGGTTAAAGCTTTATTGGACCAGTATAATGATCATCAGAATCTTTGCAAGGTCTCCATCCAACCCCAACCCTCAACCCCCCTCCCCTCTCTCTTTTCCCCAACACACACCGAGAGGCTTATGCTATATATGCTTGCTTGTCTTCTTTTGTAGGATCTTGCACATGAACTTAAAGATCTTGTGAGCTACCAATGGATTTATGAGGGCAACAACACTTACTATCATTTCAACTTCACAACGAAGGCGAACAAAGCTGATGATGACAATCTATTCTTTGCTGAAGTACTGAGAAAGCGTAAAAAGAACATTTTTGGGTGATCACCTGTTGCTGCATGATTAAACCTAATGATAACGGTATTTTCCATACTTCAATTTATAACTTTTCTATTGTATGGCAATCTATTCTTTGCTGGAGTGCATTTTCATTGTGTTATGTGCTATATCTCAAAACTGATCTATATTATTACAAGCATACCATTCTCTACCTTCAATTGCTAATCTTGCCATTATGACATGGTTTGTGATTTGACCGTGACAATGCCTGTTTTTTTTTTTTTTTTTTTTTTTTTTGAAGGTCATTGCTATGGTTGCAGAAATAATGGTAATCGTAAAACTAAGCACCCCAATAATACTCCATACATTGGTGGACATGTGGATGGAGTTTTGCCATTTGGAATGGATGACTCCAGTGATGACGATGATGAAGATGTACGCTAATTTACTTGCCTTCTCTTTCATAATTATTACTAACCTTTGACTAAATTATTCCCCTTGTGTAGATGGAAGCTTATGAGGCTAAACTAAGGGTGAAGTTTAAGGTATTGACTATGATGACTTGTGCAGTTCTACAGTGTTGTGATGTTGGTTTCTTGATTACTGATTATGTATTTTCTCTAGGGGTGTTGAAGAGACCATGGTGGACGAAGAGGAGCGTGTTACTATCTTAAAATCTGCTAGTTGAAAGATTACTATTCTATCTTAATGATCGGTTATTAGTTTCTTTTCCTTTAATATATCGGATTGCTTTTATTTGTCTTATTAGTTTGAGTCTAGTTATATTTATTTATATTTATATTGTATATATAAAGGTGAAGATGAATCTTCTGTTACCATTTCAGATCATACTACTATACAGTACATGGTTATCAAAGAAATGTCATGATGTACTGATGTGTATGTACCCTGAATGTCATTGTGCTCATGATACGTCTTACACTATTGATATGTTCATTGACCAACTCGAGTTAAATTGCGGATTCATTCAAAACTGGCGTTCCTGTCGAATGTCACTGTGCTCATGGTATGTTTGTGGATTTACAGTTAATAATGGATCTCGCTAAATTGGTGCCTACGTATTCTGTTTGGCATCAGATTCACTCGTTGATGGGCGTATTTCAGGGTGGAGATCTGATAAATCGTTTCAGTTTAGTACTTAAATTCCACATCGGATTCATTCTTTTAGCATATTGTCAAGCTCCGGGTCATCCCAGCAAGCAAAAAAAATCAACATCAATACATGCAAGAAGGTTAGACAGATTCACATTCAATTGGACAAAGAGCAGACGGAAGAAAAATAGGCATCATATCCGAAGTAGGAGTAACTGGTTCGCACAAAAGGTTTCTCCTCAGCTTCAATCTCTTTTAATCTAGCCTCAGGTTCTCGTTTCTGAACCAACCCTTGAAATTGCCTAATTGTCTAACATCAATATACCTCAAAGGACAAAGGTCACACAGCAAAAGCAACCAGACACCTCCGTTAGCACGGCAGCCGGTGTACTGCTTTGCCATTCGAGCGAAAGTTAGTGTAGCAGCAACGAATAGATGAAAAGGGCAGAAAATCTGGGCGGAGAGCAACAGAGAAGAGGTTGGTTTCGAGCGTGCACCGTAGATGGATTGGATTGGACCTAGTAAAGCGCAAAAGCGGTGGCCATATCATTGGAGGGAACTAGGATAAGGGTTTTTTTTGAAGGGAAACAGGAGGGGCAAAGCGCCCCTACTGTTCTTTTGTTGAAATATAAACGAGCAAAAGTTTACAACTAGGATAAGGTTGTTGCCAAAGCAGAAGAGAGAAAGATAAAAGACATATTAAGATACGGTCACTGTCCAGTAATGTACGGAGCATCAGCGCCCATACAAACACATATTTCTCTTTCATAATTTCTTCTTCAGATCAAGAGCTCGCCGCTAAAGAATGGGGATGGCGGCATGGACGAGGAATCCTGCCTGGCTGGGGTTTCAGCGATTCATCAGAGTGGCCAGGGACAGCTATCGTCAGATGATTGGAGCTCGCGTTTGCTGTGCCTCGGATCCAGCACAGTAACCCTGGTCGACAGCAACTTTGGCACCTGCACACTCTATCTGATCATCACGTGTGGCAACAGCAATGGTCTCTCTCCTTGACCATGCTATAGTGGTAGGGTGCTGGCCACTTGAGCAAGCTTGAGCAAGGGAGTCTCGTTTCTTTTCGACCACCAGACGCGCCCGATTTGCCCCGTCCTGCCGGCTGCATGCGATTCCAATAGCATCTTGACTGCGACGTCTCCGTCCCTCCCATTGCCCACTGGGACTGTCTCGAGTGTCTCGCTCCCCCATTTGGCATGCTCAACGCCAGTGAAATGCTTCGTCAGGCACCAGCGATTGGTAGCAAAGTTAAACGCTGCTTTTAGGTAAAGACTTGAACTGCTAAAGAGTGATCGCCAGCGCAATATAAATGCATGGATTCCGCCTTTCAGCCCTTCTCTTTCAGTTTGGTTTCGTCCCTACTTCCTCTTGTTAATCTTATCAACCAGCCATTAGCATTGCGCAATGGTGCTGTTAAACAGGTCCATTTTCGTTTCATTGGCACTGTATGTCTTTTTGTTTCATTGGCACTGTTCGAAACAAAAGCCGAGCATAGGGCTGGGACTGGTAGTGTGGTTAAGCCGAAAAAGAAGCACAAAATTGGTTTCAGGGAGATGTGGAAATCAGAACCTGAGCATAAAAGGCATGCGGACGCAGAAGCAGAACACATGGAGGGTTAACCGCAAGTGAGTTAAAAAATCGATCAGACAGGATAATTGGCCTCCCGTGGACATTGTTGTTTAGGCACAGGCCTCAGATGTTTAGGTATAAATCTCAACTGTGTTGTCCACTTGTCCAACAAAATTGGTTTACTGCTATCTCGAATACTAGGCTACTAGCAACTCCAAAAACTCTTTATATCTTTCTCATTCTACTGAAATAGAGATGTTAGTAAATTAAAAAAAAAAACTCCAACAGCTTCTTTTAACTTAAGGGCCTTCAATATAGACATCCTTTGTTTTGGATTTCTAGCTAGTCAAAGATGTAGATCAAGAATGACTCTCTAAAGATAAATTCTTAACATTACAGTCGCACTATTGTCGGTCGCTCTCTACTAGTTCATCGCAAATGTGCAGCATCACGAGTGATGGCTCCAGAGTCCTGAGTTTAAGGTAACTGGACTCTCTTTAAGAGAAGCGAAACCATATTTTCTAAAAGATATGATTTTAGATCACTGCACAAAATGAAGCAACGCCTTGCAGCTTACGGCGTCCATGAGGACTAACAGCTTTTGCAAAGAACTCTGCTCCCTTTCTAGGTTTAATGGATGTACAGTGCATTAGCTTTTCTGAATGTTTGCACCTGCAGCATATATATGTGCAGAAACGCGCCTGTGCAACAAAACCCTACCCTATGAAGCACTCGGCGACCAAAGGCCCGGATCCGGAGATTCTGGTACCCGCGATTTTTAACGCCGGCACAAACGGCCTTTAAAAAAAATCGCGGAAAATAAAAGGCCGGTTCAAACCTGAGCTATATATGTGGGCTGGCCCCTGGTACACGATTTTTGGCACGGCCCAAACACGGCACGGCCCGGTTCAAACCGTGCTCGGGCTGGGCCCGGTGCTAGCAGGCCGTGCTTGGGCTGACCCCCCACGCGGGCTGGCACGGCCCGGCACGATTTTTTACAGAAAGCACGGTGACGGCCCGGTTGGTTGAAAAGCCTACTAACAGTCAAACCTCAGGCCAGCCCAACAGGGCTCCCTAACCCTAACACCACTCATTCCCAACCGGCCTCAACCTGAGTCCTGACCCGTCGCACTCGCTCTCGATGCCGCCCGCCGCACTTGCCCACGAGGTCGCCGCCGCACTCGCTCACCAGGTCCAGGCCGGCGCCCGCACAACCGCACTCCATCCGCTCGGCTTCGAGCAGCGGTGGCAGCCCCCGCGCGGCCAGATGTGAGCGGCGGCGGCAGCTCCCCGCGCGGCCGGCGTCTCCGCGCGCCCCAACCAGCCTCAGCGGCGGCGGAACCTGCACCTCCTCCTGCTCCTGGGCAAGCTCGAGTGGCTCCTCACCTTCATCCGCGACGCCGGCGGCGGTGAAGTGAGCGTTGCGGCGGCGATGTCGAGGATTGCGGCGTCGTCGAATCCAGCTCGATCCCAATCTCTCCTCCACCTTCTCTCTGGGCCTCTGGGCCGGCCTGGTTTTCTCGTGGGCCCGTGCTTTTCCGGGCCGGCCCGGCACGGAAAACGGCCCACGGGCCGTGCCTGGGCCAGCGAGAAGGCACGGTGTCCTGGGGAGGCACGGCCCGGTGGCACGCGGGCTAAACGGGCCCGTGCCTTAGCGGG